>CM039518.1:2953147-3126455 GCA_022433055.1 Begonia peltatifolia
CATCCCACTTTCTGATTGGACCGTGATTCCACTCGCGTCAAACTTTCTTCCTGGCTCTGTTGCAACAACGACTTTTTAGTCACACTCGAGTCCTCCTAAAAAAACACACGCCCTCGGGCTCGGAGGATAAAAAAGAAGAAATTTTTGCATCATCTTTGCACGTTTATATTCAAATTGCACATCTGCTGTACATACCCTCTTGTTCATCCTCCATTACTCCGTAACCGTTTTAGCAATAGCTTTTTTGAGGGGCGTAATCGTAGCCCCTCTCTTCTTCTCTGTTCTTATTCTTCCATCTTCTTCTTCACTTTCCTGTGATTCTGCTCATCGCGTTATCCTTTTCTTCTTTGCGGTTGATTGCGTAATTTTGGGTTCTGGGTTCGTCGGAGTGACAGAAAAGGCGGGGTGAAAATGGGGGATGATTTGGGTCTTCTTTGTGGAGAAGGTGGAGATTTTCTTTTCGAAGAGGTTGTGGATGATGACGATACATTCGGCCGCTTCGCGAGAGGTTCTGTGTTAGACGATGAGTATATGGGGATATTGTTTGAGAGAGAAATTGATTTTGGGTTCAAGAACGATGAATCTTGGGCGTTTGACGACTGGATTAAATGTGCTCGTTTGGAAGCTGTCAATTGGATTCTGAAAGTTAGTTTCGACTTCTTGAGTCTGGTCTCTCCAATTCCAATGCGAACTGATTTTTTTTTTTCATTTGTTTTTGATGATTTTCTAGACTAGAGGCGTGTTCGGATTCAAATTTCAAACAGCTTATTTGTCCATGACATACTTCGATCGTTTCCTTTCGAGAATATCCATCCCTGTAAGTTCAATTTTCTATTTTTTTTTTTTGTTCAAACTCGAAATGTTTTTGCTTAAATTTTGGTGTTGTGCAATGGGCAGAATGAAAAACTATGGGTAATTAGAGTGCTATCAGTAGCATGCCTTTCATTGGCTGCAAAAATGGAGGAAATCAAGGTTCCTGGGCTATCCCAAATTCAAATGGATGATTACAACTTTGAGAGCAAAACAATTAAAAAGATGGAGCTTTTGATATTATACACATTGGAATGGAAGATGAACTCAATAACTCCATTTACTTTTGTCTATTACTTCCTCTGTAAATTCTGTGAAGAATCCACGCCAAGTGCCATAGAGCATGGTACAATTCGACTGATCTTTGCTGCAATGGGAGGTGATTCTCACCTTTCAGAACATAGGATTTTAATCAAATTTGTGTTTTGCTTTGACTGATCATAGCACATCAATGCCTGTTCTTGAATCTAGAAATCAATTTGATGAATCATAGGCCTTCTGCTTTAGCTGTCGCCGCAACATTGGTGGAAATCGATCGGACGCTAACAAGAGAAGCATTGGAGTTGAAGATTAGCTCTATTTTGCATCGTAACTTTCTTGATATAGTAAGTTATGCATTAACTTTGAGAATAATTTTGATTAAAAGCACAAATTTTTCTATGAAGCATTCGGATTCTAAATAGTTGCTCTTGAAATATTTGTCTTTCTTTATTCTACAGGAAAATGTGCTTTCATGCTACCAAATGATACAGAAACTGAAGGTGGAGAAACTTAACAAAGAGCTCAAAGCTTTGAACGCACCCGATTTATTTTCACACCACAATAGAAAATTTTCAATTACGACTTCTCGTAGCACCAAGAGAAGACTAGCATTTGAGAACTTTGGTCAAGATCGTGATAAAGAGGATCGAAAGGAACATGGTTAGAGAAAATCAGAATTCGACTGCTTTCTAGGTGGATTTTTCAAGGGATTGTGGGTTGGATGGTATTTTTTTGAAAATATAACTAATATCCATTATTATGATTGGTGGTGATTGATAGTGTCTCCTCAGGGAACAACAATAGGAAGGAGAAGCAAAAGAAAAAAACTAAACGGAAGAAAGCCGATTTTTGGTAAGATCAGAGCCAAGAGAAAGCTGATCGTTGGATCCCCAGATTGATTTTTTTATTTTATTTTTTTTTACATTTTCTTCTTTTTTGTGCTGTTTTCCAGCGACCCTTTCTTTTTAATGGGAAGCTGAGAATGCTTTATGGCTGGATTGTCTTTAGACAAGGGCGTGAAAGAGGGGAATGGGGTGAGCTATGTTTGTGTGATTTGATGCATCTCTGTTTCATGTTGGCCTTCAAAAAATGTTTTGGAAAAGGTGAATGTGATTGGTTATGTTTGAAAGTCTGGGGAAATACCTTTTCAGATTGGGCCACACTCTTTTTTTTTACCTCTGCTTAGCTGTTGTGTTGAGGGGTCGTGAAACTCAGAAAAAAACTTCCACTTTAATCGTATCAATTACAGTCTAGTTTTCTGTGCATGTTTACAGCAAGATTGTCTTTTTTCTGTCAACATTACTTTGAGTTTGATTATTGATCAAAATACTAGTCGTTTGTCTGCTTCTTAAGGAGAATGGGCAAACCCCACTTCGTCAGATTCATCTAGGAGTGAAATAGTACAAATAGTCGGTCCTTTTTTTTCTGGACGGCAGGTCTGATTAGATCAAGTTGAAGTCCTTTCACATTGCATGCAATTTCATAACTTCTGTGATTTCCTTTTTCTTGTGTTTTTTTAAATGATGATGATAAATCTTGTGAGGTCATTTGCCTGTATTAGACTCTGAAATTTTGGTTTTATTTGAATTATATTTTAGTCAGATCATCCTCATGTTAACAATCTCATTAAAATTTTGTTTATTTATAAATTCATGAAAATTAAATTCACAAAAATCGCAATGATATTACCTTCTGCTCGTAAATTTTTTTATGTAAATCCAGTGTCTCACGTTGTGCCTTTTCTTTTTGAGCTATCATTCTATTTCTAATAGGTTTGTTGAAGCAATTGATGCTGAGGCTGCTGAATTGTAAAATTATTTGCCTTGGAAATGAAAGGGCAATGGGGTTGATGGTTGATAAGAACATGTTTGTCTTTTAGAGCATGTCTTCGATTGAATATAAAAAGCTCATCTCACTCTACTCTTTTTCTTTCGCCAAATCATTTATTGTTGGGAGTTTTGTGAAGATATTTTATAATTTGAGTTTCCTATTTCCCGTACAAAATGGGAGCCACATGTCATGTGTGGCACTGAGAGAATGCGTTTCAAAGGTTGGGTGTGACAATGTACAAAGAAATTTCAATAGATTCCATCATGTTTCTTCATCCACTATCCAATTACATGTTGAGAAAGATGGGGATTTAAGCAAAACAAGTAACTTGTATTACCAACACATAAATCTGATCAAGTAGTCAAAAGATGGGTTTCTTCTTGACCACATCAGTATCCTATAAAACTAACCGAGATCGACAGCAAGTTCAATTTACTGGAACAAACGAGAAGCTGTCATTGCGAGTGTAATTTGGAAACATGAAAACTTCCACAGTCAGTTAGATATAGTCTCAGTTTGAGCCATGAGGGATCATCTTCAGAGCTACTGCAACTGGCATCCCAAGGAATCCGAGGAAGACAGAGACTACCCATTGCTGAAGAGTTAACGGCGATGTGCTTGCAAATGTACCCAGAAACTGAACTATTATGATTTGGAATACAACGGTGCAAGTGAGGACTCCCACAAAGACGTAGTTCTTCAATAAACCTTTAAACACATTTATCTTCTCCATCTCTCTAGAGTTTACCTCATTGAAAACCTGCAATGAAGGGATTGATGGTTTACTTTGTAATTAATGGTAGGTGATCTTGACATTATGGAAGTTCAAATAAACAATTAATTACCTGACAGAAGACAAAAGAGTTGAAAATAAGAGTGTTGAGGATCAAATCGGAGTCTGGACCTGTGAGGCGGAAAAGAGCTTTTCCTCTTGTTTGGAGATACCAAATAATGACAAACTGGTACAAAGACTGTCCTAAGATATTTCTCCACATCACATTATTGATGAAGTTTCCTTTTCGGCCAACTGGTGATTGTTTCATCAGGTCATCGTTTGGAGGCTCAGTAGCCAGTGCAAGGGCTCCGAGGGTGTCCATTATCATGTTGACCCAGAGAAGCTGAACGGCTGTGAGAGGAGCATTTCCTGACAAGAAGTTGACGAGAAAATGTTGAGTTCAAAGGGAGATTGAGGGATCAAAGTAAAAAAGAGGATGATAAGACCTGTCAAACAAGCTGATGAAAAATTGACCAGAAGTGCAACGACATTTACTGTGAGCTGAAACTGAACGAACTTCTGAATATTGATATATACCGAACGTCCCCATTTCACCACAGTCACAATAGTCGAGAAATTATCGTCCAAAATGATCACATCAGCGCTCTCTTTTGCTACCTGAAAGCGGGAACAATTTAATGACATTGGTTGGGAAATACAAAAGTTTTCATATGAACAATGGCAGAATGTTATCACATAAAAGAACATTTCAGAAAATTCTGAGAATCTATTTGAGAATGCACTTCCTTATTACATATCCTCCTCAAACTCCTTCTGCCTTTTCTTCACAGTCTTACTACTACAGTTAAGAGAATCACTTCTCGATCCGTCATAGATACAGCATATCTCTTCTTTGAAGCAAATATTTTTCCATAATTCCTTCTCTGTTCTTCCTTCAGTAAGGAGTTTGAAGTTTTCAATTCAAAAGGCTGAACAAAATCTAATGACCAACAACAGACCTTTCTGTAAATTAGCAAAGGGGAAAGACTGGAAAGTTAATGTTCCATAAAACAAACAAAAAGTGAGGCTCCCTTAAATTAAGACTGAATGAGTAAGAAACAAATAAAATTAGTTAAATTTCATAATTATTTTTTCTATAAAAATGCTCTTTAAGAAGATGAGAGAAAAAGAAGGAACATACATATATAGGGTCAAAAAAGTATACCTCTGTACCAGCAATTCCCATTGCAAGTCCTATATCTGCTTCATGAAGAGCGGGAGCATCATTTGTACCATCACCGGTCACTGCAACAACATCTTGAAAAGTGGTGCGAAGATATTTCACAAGAGTATGTTTATCCATTGGTGAAGATCTAGCCATTACCTATAAATGATATTAAAATAAAAAACTGTAGTTTGATGTAACTATGAGTTGATAATTAACTTAATCAGAGTCTTTTGACCCCACTACACCCTTATGCTATCCATGCAACTAAGTATACCATCATACCTGAATTTTCGGAATTATTTTGTGCATTTCTTCCTCACTCTTCTGGCGGAAATCTGGACCTTCAATGGCAATACCATCGTCAGTCAAAATTCCACATTCCCTGGCGATGGCCTTTGCAGTGGTTATATTATCCCCAGTAACCATTCTCACAGCAATACCAGCAGCCCTACAAATTGCAACGGATTCTTTGACACCAGGCCGAACGGGATCTTTGATGCCCACAATTCCAATGCAAGTATACCCCTTGACAGGCATTGGACTTTCAGCATTGTACTCACTTCCAATATCCATGTAAACGAGACAGAGAGTTCGGAGAGCTTCACCGGCAAATTGTTCGATTGTATTATTTAAAAGATTGATTGAAGTTTCATCAAGAGGAACAACTTCACCATTTGGGTCTAAGACTTTGTCACATGCTGCTAAAACTATCTCTGAAGCACCTTTAGAGTGTGCCCGGAAGCCACCTTCTGAAAGTTCAATAACTGACCCCATTCTTTTCTTAAGAGAATTGAAAGGCTCAACTCTCACAATCTTAACAACTTGGCGTTCGTGTTGAAAATCTCCACCGAGTGAGAGGCCAAATTCCAAAAGAGCAGACTCAGTTGGTGTCCCAAGTATTTCATTCTCACTGTTTTTGTTCTTCACAATTTCTCCTCCAGTGTTATTGAATATGGATTGAAGCAGGAGATTTAGACCAGAAGATGGAATTTCAGAGCAGTAACTAGAAGCATCTTTAGGGCTGTTAACTTCCTTGACTTTAAAGCAAATGCAGGCTTTCACAACAGTCATCCGGTTAGTCGTTAAGGTTCCAGTTTTGTCACTACAAATAGTAGTGGCAGATCCCATTGTTTCACAGGCTGCAAGATGCCTGACAAGTGCCTTGTCATTCATCATCTTTTTCATGGCGAAAGCAAGACTCAATGTCACAGCCAAAGGAAGCCCTTCGGGAACTGCCACCACTACTATAGTGACAGCAATAGCGAAGAATTCCAAAATTTGCCTCATATCTTCTCCAGTCCACACCCAGTGGGACCCTTCTTGTAACTTCTGGCTAAACAATCCTTGCACCAAAACAGCAAAAGTGACAACAGCAAAAAACAGACCTATTTTTCCGATTATAGTTGCCACCCCATTTAGTTTGACCTGCAATGGAGTTTCATCATCTCCTCCTTCGGAAAGAGTAGCCATTAACCTACCCCATTGGGTTCTCATTCCGACAGAAGTAACAAGCATCTTACATGATCCGTCTTGAACTTTTGTTCCAGAGAGAAGAAAAGGTTTGTCGCAATTCACATCAACTGGTTCGCTCTCACCAGTCAAACTGGATTCATTGATCAGAACAGAAAATCCACAGATAAAAAGTCCATCAGCTGGAACCTGATCTCCAATGGCAAGATGAACAATATCGCCAGGAAGTAGATCATATATCGACATTTTTTGTCTGAATCCACTTCTGGTCACCTGGATTGCTATTTTCTTCTTCTCTTTATCTAAATCCTTGAATTGAAGAGATTGTTTATAGTCACTGGTAGCAGTGACAAATACAACCAGCAAAATGCTTGCAACAATTCCAAGTCCATCATTAGCGCCCTTTGGCCATCCTTCCATTACTATGCCGACAAGAAGAGACACAATTGCACAAATTCCGAGTATCATTAGAGTCATATCCTGAAGGGCTTCCCAAACGAAAACCCAAAAACCACGTGGTGGGAGTTCAGTGAACTTGTTAACTCCGTATATCTCTTTTCTCTTATTGATCAAATGCTCCAAAGTAGAAATGCCATCGGTTATTGATGTGGAAAGTTTTTCTGCAATACCATCGACACCATCGTGGATCTTGAGCTTCTTCACATCTCGGCCGTCAACAATGCTTGCTAGTTCTTCCGCATCAATTCCAAAACCAGCAGCTTTGACCTCTTCTGGTGCTGTGTAGTCTTTTGACAAAGTCAAACCTGAAGCAATCCAAAAGTCGATTTGAACATACAAATATAAAGTAAAAATCAAAGAATAAAAAATGACCCAATACCCATACCATCAAGAAATTGAAGGGCAGCTTGTGAAACCAGAACTGCAACTCTAAACTTCTCCTGTATAATTTGGGCAAAAATAAAGCGGCATTAGAAAGAAATAGAGCTCAAAGGACTAGAAGTCAAGTCGCGTGGAATCGACTCTTTCAGTTTCAGTTTCATACTATGAATTAGAAGGTTTAACAAGCTGATAATCAGATTAACACGCTCATCAAAAGTGCAACAAACTTCCATAAAATAGCCTCATTAGAGTAACAATTAAAGAACAATAAAACTTCGATAGTAATAAAATCTCCCCCAATCAGTAATCCTCCTCACCAAAAATGGAAACTCATCACTTGGTATTTCATTAATTCTTTTCATCTTTCAAATGGCCGCAAGTTCAGTTCATCTATAACTTCTCAGCCGGAAAACGCAAAATCTAGATCCGGAAAAGTGAGACAAAACCTTATTGCAGCGTCGGATATCCTCGGCCTCATATCGCTTGGAGAGATTAGCAGTGAAGCGAAACCTCCGTTTCTTATTCTTCACCAACCAACACAAATTCCTCCATCTCTGAAGGGCTTCATCCGATGAATTCTTAGGCTTGACGTCCGCAAAATTTCCAGTCAAATAGCTCTCCATCCTCTCATACACTGTAACACTTCAACAGCAACACTCTTACCATATACAACGAAAATCAGTATTCCCTCCCAGCTTGAAGCTTAGTAAAGAGAGAAGATCAGAGTAAAGATCAATATAGGGAATCTACCTTTATTTTGCTGAAGATCAAAGTAGCGGGCAGTGGTGGGGCCTTAGATGCTAAAAGAAATGACTATTGTCTGAGGAGCGACGACTGCACAGACTGTTTGGAAGAGGTCAGACTAAGCCCCATAATCTATCCTTCGACGAGCAAATTAACCCACTACGAGCATGACTTCCAACTACCGTTCTGCAACTTTTTCGAGATTCTGAATGGAAAATACAAGTAAAATGTGTAGGAAGACGCGTCAAGCAACCGCGTTTTCGTCGTCATCACGACACACTTTCTTCTGATTGGCTACGGAAAGCTAGCCAGTAGCCCACCCCTTTGCTAACGATTATTATTGGAGGGCTTTTGATTAAAACGTGAACTGGGCCACAGAGGAACCTTCCTCTTGGTCTCCCCAAGTCCAATCGTTCATCTTTATTATGATAATTAAAAAAAATTATAATAATAAATAGAGTAATATTCAATTTAAACCTAAAATGATGAGATAATTTTCAACTGAATTTTTAAACTATCTAAACTTCAAAATAACATTCGAATTAAACCCAATCGACTTCCCATTTGATTTCGTCACTCCTAATGGAGAATGCAAAAATACACTCTACTAGTGGTCTCCGCCCCCAGGTGGAGAGTACATTTTCGCACCCCACACCGAGGGGTGGGCACCCTGATCTCTTTTTAGGGCAAAGATCATGAGACTAATCTCACCTGAATATAAATAAATTGTCCCCCGCATTTTGATTTTCTACATTCTATCTTTGCCATAGCCTTCGAAAAATTCACTCCGATGACAATTGACTAAATTGACTTGTATTTAATTTTATAGATTTGATGGATGCTAGTTCTAGTAGTTCTTTGGAGTCTGACGGTGCAACAAATTGTGACCTGCAAATGGAACAGGAAGCGTGTTCAACACCTATTTATGGTGAGTTATTTGAATTTGATCACGAAGAAATAAATGTGCATTCTCAGTCGGAAACAAGAGATGATGATGATCTTCGTTCATTATGTGATTCAGGGGATGGTGAATGCAAAAGTAGACTGTCATGCGAAGTTTGTGATATATTTCTATTTGGAGAAGAATTATATTTCTTTGAAAGAAATTAGAAGCGAAATAATAGATTATGTACTGAAAAATGATTATGAGATTAAATTTAATAAAAACGAAACTCGACAACTAATGGCAGTGTGTGAAGCAGGATGCGAATAACGATTGCATGTTTTGAAGGTGCAATGTGAGGTTATGTTTCAAATAAAGAGTTTCAATCAAACCCACAACTGTTTGCGTAAAATTAAAACTCGACATGTTTCAACAAAATGGATGGCAACTCAATATTTGGATAGGTTTAAAAATCACCCTACATGGAACATTCCTTCCATTATCAAGACAGTGAGAAAAGATTTCAATCTTAATATTACATCAAGTCTGACTAGCAAGGAAAGAAGGGAAGCCTAAAATATGAACGAAGAGAAAAGCAACGAACAAAACAAGCTATTGTACGCGTACACAGAAGAAATTCGAAGATTTAATTCGGGCAATACTCTCGGACTTAGCCTAGAATAGGTGCCTGAGTTTGAATCGAATGTTGTATTTCAAAGAATATATATGAGTATAGCTACGTGCAAGAGTAGTTTTGCTTCAATGTGGTAGACTGATCATATGTTTGAGTGGTTGTCATCTTAATGCCACATGTCCTGACCAATTATTGATAGTTGTCAGCATTAATTGTAATGATCGAATCTACCTTGTTGCTATTACAGTTGTGAAAGCAGAATACAAGAACTCAAAGAAGTGGTTTATGGAGTATTAAAGATCGACATAGACACTGAGATGGGATACGACTGAACATTTATTTCAAATTGACGTAAGGTATAATGCATTTGTAGTTATCTATGATATGTGTGTTTGTAGGTACCTAATTTATTTGTTTGTACAAATGTTAGGCGTTGTTGCTTGCTGTGAAGGATTTATTACCCTTAGTTGAACATCGATACTGCCTAAGACATCTGAATGTCAATTTCAAAAAGAACTTTTGGGAGATCGCATACAAATATGCGATGTTGAATGCAGCTAGAGCAACTCCTTTCTTTCACTTTGAGAGGGCAATGCAACACTTAGACTCTATTAATCAAGTCGCCCATACATCTCTCCATGAAATTAATTCAAGACATTGGGAAACACATGCATTTACTTCTATTCCCAAGTACAATATGAGATTGAACAATTTGAGTGAGTCCTTCAATGCACTTTTAATATCTGCAAGTGATAAACCGATATTGACTATGTTCGAGATGATCAGAAAGTGTTTGATATCTTGGATTGTAAAAAGGCATGAAAAGATGCCTTAACTAACAAATTTTATTGTGTTATTAGATTATGAAAAAGTTTGCGAAGCGATAACTTTCAACACAAAGTTAGATTCTAGTTTTTGGAAGCACTGCTCGAATGGAGACGAGCAATATGTGCTCGATTTGACTGTCACCAGTGGAAGCTTATCAGGATTCTGTGTTTGCATACCATTCCTGACATGTATTTCATAAGAGTGGCACCTGAAGACCATGTTCATCATTGCTATTATCGAGAAACTTTTTTCATAATATACACAAACTTCATTCATCCGCTTAGTATTCCACACATGTGGCCTGTAGTAAATATGCTTGAAATCTGTCCACCTGCTAGAAAATATCATCCCAGGAGGCCAAAGAAAAATAAGCCGAGTCGCTCAACAATGGGTAGTAAGAATTCAATAATGACAAGTGGAAGATGTTGGCGTGCTTATCATAATAGTCACACATGTAAAAGAGTTTCCTTCCACTTCAAGCACAGCTTTTGCTTCAGCTTGCATGACAAATTCATGAATTTCCACACTGTCGAGACGCAAGTAAGTGCTGCTTAAGTTTATATACATGAAGGTCGTACTTTCTTCTGTTCTAATTTGTGTTTTTATTCTTATACATGAGTCGACTATGCATCGTCGATGCAATAATTACAGACCGTGATTGAAAGAGTGTCAAGATTGTTTAGAATGCGAAGATTGTAAAGTTTGTTTAGAATGTCAAGATTGTAATGTGTTTAGATTGTTTAGATTTTTTGAATTGTAATGTTTTTAGATTGTTTAGATAGTATTGTATTTAGATTGTTTAGTTTTTTTTCATACATGCATGGATTGTAGCGTTCTATAATTCATGAAAAGTTAAAAATTTGGACAGAGTTTTCTTTGTTTTATGACTCCTCATAGCTATTTTTAACAGTTCTTACATATCCAAAACAGTATTTAATGACCAACAGCAGATCCATCTACATTTTACCAGCTATTAGCATTCACAAAGTATAGTACAACCATACACAAAATTCTACGTGAAATTAAATTACAACCAACATGAATGTAAATTGCAACATTACAAATAATGAAGTGCAAACCTACAAATCTAAACAATCTTCATCTTTAGCGTGCTATGGGTCCACCGTCACCACCCAGATACATTCATTCTTCAACTCGAGCATCCAAAGCTCTATATGACTACCATAACTCCTCATCTGGGATCTTTGGGCCACAGTCAGGTGATCTACTCAGCCAATGAGGATGTCTAGCTTCTATTGCACTCTATCCCATAAATTGAAATGTTGATGATCCTATATAGGCAGATCCTGCATAAGAACATCCTGTGAGGTGAATAAGGGCGGAGGAGCTACCGAGGTTGAGGCTGATTGATTAGTCTTGAACACCCACCTACCTTTGACTTCAATTATGCTCATCCTCACTAAATGCAACCTGTCGAAGACATCACTTGCTTGTCGTGTTCTCATCTGCTCTTCAGGCGGCGTTCGAATGTTATAATGACCAAATATCTCGTGGACCAACGTGCTATACGACATATTCTTGTTTCACGTCCGGCTAATCTCTAACATGTGATTCAAAATCATGTACCCCAGGTCAAACATCCTCCCATTATACAGTTTTTCTATAACATAAAAATTCATATAACTCACTAGATCTTTTGGCCATCTCGTGGTAGAATAGTATGAGTAATCACATTGTGCACAACACACGCTTTTACATTGAAATCCTTTGATTTCGATTTGACAAACGCTTGAATCTCACGATTTTGATGAATTTTTCAGAAAAACTGAAGTAATTTGTTTGCTCTAATAAAGTCGCAATCCCAAGAAGTGTGGTAGTATTGCTCATAGTCCTTGTCGCCGTCATCTGGAAAAACAATCAAATAATTTACTTCCAATGGAGATATCAAGATTTTCGATCATAATATAAAAGATTTCACATGACCATACTCCTATATTAGAGCCAAATTTGCATAAAATAATAGTACAAGTCTGTAACATTTGGAAAATTTTATCGTGCAATTTGTTATATGTAATTGCTTGTGAAGGATTTTTGGCTAAATGTAAAAGGGTGTTAGTATAGATTGGGAAGATAAAGAAAAGATAAAAAGAGAGAAGAAGAATATGAGAAGAGAAGTTGAGTTTTGAAAAGTCAAAATGAGTTTTGAAGAAAAGTAATACGTGGGTTTAAAATGTTGAAAAGTAAAAAGTTTGAGTGAGAGGATAAAAAGGTTTGTGTTTTAATTAAAATCCAAGAACCCTTTTTCTCCTCTACTCTCATCCCACGACAGAACACTCTCCCTTCACCCTTGGCGATTTCTCCTCCCCATTTTCACGATCTCCTCTCGACGGTTTGCTTCTCCTCACGGTCTATCTCTCTCTCTCTCTCTCCTCCCTCCCATCTAGATCAATTTTTGAGGGTTAACCCACAAGCTTTCCTCTCCATCTCTCTACGGTTAAGATTTTGGAGAAAAATCCATTTTTCTCCTCTCCGATTCCTAGGTAAATTTCGATGATTGGAGTTGGGTTATTATTATTTTAGATGATTAATGATATATAGAGTGTTTATGAATGATTTAATGTTGAATTTAATGGATTTGGTTGAAGATTTTGGTAGGTGACAATAGTTGCACGAAAATTTGGGTTTATGATTCAAAATTTGGGGATTTTGATGCTTGATGATAAATTGAGGATTTTTAGTAGTTTAGAAGGATAATGTCTGAGTTTTGGAGTGAAAATTTAATGGTTTGGAAATTTAACAAAAAAAAAATGGGGCTTTGGCGCAGTTTCGGGATTACTGAATTTCGGCCAACCTATCATTTTTGGTTCTAAAAACTGTTTTGATATGTTAATGTAGACCCTTTAAGGAAGCCATAGCCTTTGGAATCGAGTCATTTGGGCATTTTGTAAAGGAAGTTATGAATTTTTGAAGTTTGTCCAAATTTTGGCTAAAATCCGGGTTTTCATTGGATGTTGAGTTGTTTGAGTTGAATTTGATGTAAATGTTGATTATTGGAGTGTTTGATTGAAATTGTGCTTATTGTGACCTATCCTTGGATTTATCTTTCGAAATTGGGTTTTTATTGGATTGCTTGATAGGTGTTTAAGGGTGGTTGAAATTTAAATGGGATGTGCACTCGTTTGAGTTCAATTTGTGGTTGGGTGTTGATTTTGGTCATTTCACTTGGGTAGTGCTTGTTTTGGTGTAATATTTTGAGTTGATAGATGAACACAAGGTAGAAATCTGAAAATTTTGAGTTGGCTATGGATTTCTTCTCTTATTAGATGCGTGATTAAGTTATATAAATGTATTGATGATTTTGACTATTAGAAACTAGACACTCTAAGGTTTGCATAGCATTTTAAATCATGGAATTCGGACCTCTATTCAATTTGTTACGAATTTTTGAAGTTGGACAAGATTTATGACAAATTCCAAGAGTTGAATTTGAGATAATTTCAATTTGAATTCTTTGATATTGAAACTGCTTTATTTGACTACTTGGATTGAGTGAGGTCCGATTTTACCTTTATGTTATCATGAATTGGTATAATGGTTATGTAGATGTACAAAGATCTAATATTAATATGGATGTTATGATGTTAGGTTCAAGTTGTATGGTTAGGATTACGGATTTGATAAGTTGACTACGGATGCCAGGTAAGTAGAGTATGTGTGTTGTCTTTGAGCTTACATTACATAATAGTAGGACATGTTACATGTTTATTTCATGTTATGTATGTCATGTATCATGATTGGAAAGAATACGAAAATAACACGAAAATGAATTTACATGATTTTACGAAATGAAATGACATGAAACGACAGATGGTGATTGAGTAGATTCTTTGAAGGAAGTCATTCGCCCATCAAAAGAGCATGAGAATGTGATGATTTGGGAAAAGTGATCCGATAGTATGAAGATCGGATCATTTAACAGAAATCTATTTAGTAGATTCTTTGAGGGAAGTAATTCGCCCCTCAAATGAGCATGAGAATTGATAATTTGAGAAAATTAATCCTCTTTCCATCTATTATGAGGATCAGATCATGTAATGAAACGAAAACAAAACGAGAACGGAAACGAGAAAGAGACGTGAATGTAGAAACTGCATATGTAGGATTCATGTATTGTTTTCATTTCATTTCATTTATTGCTCTACTTATTTAGCATTAGGTTAATATATAAATTCTGTGATGTAGGTGACGAGCAGATAGCTAATTAGTTCACAGAGCACGTTCAGGACTATGAGGCAGTTGGAGGAGTACGCTCATATGACGATTAGGCTATCTGTTAGGGCGATTTAACCATGGAGCGTATGTATAGATTTTGAGACATTTTGGTGTATAGCTGGATTTTCAAACGTTTTGATATTCACTTTAATGTATATATTGCTTTTGGAATTGTATGAGAATTTGTTTTGATAGTTGTTTTTGGTTTATTTGAAAATGTAGTAAGTTTTGGTTTTAAAATATTTAAATGTTATGTTGTCCAAAATTTTCAAAGAAAGTTGTTTTGGTTTTAATGACGAGATTTCTACGCGTAGTTAGTTTTCCGTTGCGAGTGTTTAAATGTTTTAAATAATGTTGTTCTAAGTCGATCAATAAAATTTTACACAAATTTCTAAGTATAAGTTACGTAATCAAGTATCAATCTGGGTTCAGATAACTCGGGTCAATGCAGAGTTAGTATTCAGAGTAGCAAATCGGGTTCAGATAACTCGGGACGTTACAAAGTCACTCACAACAGTCGCCTTGTAACTCACACGGGCTTTAGAGTCCAATTTGATCAAATAATTGGTGAGCTCTCAAATATTCAAAATTTGAAAATCGAATAACCTTCGAGAAAATAATTGATAAGTTTGTCATGTCATCTTTATACTTAAGTTCACCAAGCCAACTTATAAAATCATTAGATTGATACGAGGTGACTTAAGCTGGCAGCCGGTTAGACGGACCATTGTGTGGTCGAGGTTGGTTAGTTGGACCACTTTGTGATGGTGCACGTAGTGACCGGTCTCCTTCGGACGATCTACCTTGTGTCGATGGACCCTTGTGTATGAAGACCAATTTCGGACTCATTCCTTTACTAATTTTTGGGAGATTTTGGAGAAAGGACACAATTTTGGATTATTTCGGGTCGATTTGGAGAGGGGACAAGTAGCCAATCAATTTGTACTGGTGATTCAATCGATTTTGTGTGGTTAGGGCAGTCGAATATCGTGGGAACGGAGATCTCTAAGGGTGGGCGAATGGCTAGGGCAGAGATCAAGGAGTAGAAAATCGAAATAGGAGGGTCAATCTATTTATATTCGTAGGAGATTGACCTCTCGATTTCTACCCTAAAAAGAGACTGGGAATGCCCACCTCTTGATGGAGAGTGCATTCCAGGGAGAGAGGATTGCACTTTCCATCGAGGGACGGACCCCTCGTACAGGGAGGGTAACACAAGGGAGATCGGGGGACCGTTCTTGGATATCGACTCCCCAATCTGAAGATCGAGGGTCTAACAGGGTTTAATTCGAACTTTTTTAATACTTTGATGTTTAGTTCATTGGAAAAGTTAGTTGAAAGTGATTTTTGCTCAATATTTCATACTTCAGAGTTTAAATTAAATATTACCGTAATAAATTTGTCAATAATTAAACTACTATTAATGTTATTTGTTTTTATAACTAGTTACTAGTGTGAAGTGTCATTTTTCAAGACCGACTTAGGTGGAATGATCAATAACCAAAAATTATTTTTATTTTCTAATAAAATTTTTCATTGAAATATTTAATTTGTGAAGCCCATATGTTACCGCTGCTAATTACTCTTAATTCATAAATTATTTTTAATTTAAAAATCAAAACAACAGTAACTAATAATTAAGTTAACAACTAAGTTTTTATGTAATTTAATTATTTATTTTATGGAAGAGTTTGCCTCGTGAAGGCGAGGAAATTCAAAATGTGAAGGCCCTACTTATATTTGTGGACGTTTACAATCATAATCGTTTAGGAGAGTAAAAAATGCATGATTTATAAGTAGTGTTTTCTTCCTTACTTAGTACAACACATTTTGGCCTAATTCTAGAAACAAAATCTTGTGAATTTTGACATATAGTGGACAACTTTGTAATAAAAAGACTGAGAATGTTGCAAATGATATCAGAATTAAATCTCAATTAGAAAGGTAGTCGACGGAGATGCCGAGCTTCAAAGAGGGAGTACATTGTGGCAACATACTATGTGAAGGTAAGGAAGTCAAACCTATAACAGTAGATATTTACAATCTCATGTCCTTTAAAAGAGTAGAAAATACACAATTTATTAGAAGAATTCTCTTTGCTACTTAGTACAGTACGTTTTGTGCTTATTTTAAAAACAAAATCGTATAGATTTAGACTCAAAATGAATAATTTGATTATAAGAGGACTCGAGACGTTACATTACATTTTAAGTGGAAGAAATTACATTAAGATGTATTATTTAATTTTGACCCTTTTGGCAGAACATCTGAATATGGGGTTCAACAAGATTGAGGGTTGGTAACACTCACCAAGGCCCAACCCCAAGAATCCCAAAATTGTCCAATCTCTATTGGAGAAGATATTGGCGTAGATTGATGGTACAGAGGGACAAATGAACTAAAACGAGTGGCATGAATAGGAAATCAACTAAAGAAAGAAAGGTAGGTAGTGGATTAGAAGTCAACTAAAGAGAGTCAACGTCAGGCAATAGATACAACAGTGAGAAAATGGGGATGGAAAATACTCCACATACTAGAAATCTATTGGTGGGGACTGGGGCCAGGCTTTTCACAATTTATATAATTATTCAAATATATAAAATCATTATCTCAAGAACTTAAAGAAGGCAAAGCCCTCGAAAGGAAGGAAAGGCAAAGTGGGAAGAGTGGATAAGATAAGTAGGAGGACACATCAAAGCAACCAAAACAAAAGGCAAAGTAGCAAGTCCCCACAATTTTAAGGAATGGATGATAGAAATGAGTTCAAATAAAATTAACTCTATTTCAATAAATCATTATTGGAAGTGGGCGAGGGCATGAGGGAGAGGGGGTCCGGTCTCTTTCCACACCTTATCCACAAACCTTTACGTGTATTTTGTCTAGAGCACTTAATTTCCAAGTCATTTCTTCCTTGCTAACCCTAATTACTCTTCTCAAACCCATCAATTACTTGACCATTTTAATGGACGTGTAGCGGCTCTCAGTACTCTAACTACAATATTGTTCGCTTTGGGGTGGAACACACACAAATTTATTTTTTAGGTTAACTCAAAGCACATTGTATTAAGTAAGTAGAAAAACTTGACTCATAAACTATATATTTTTTACTTTTCTAGGCAATGTGAGACTGTGCACCCTTATTAGTATGAGTTGAGTTGTCACACATTGTGTTCTCCTTCTCTTAAACATGAAGGATTGTCACAATCTCCTCTTTTCAGGGTCTAACTTCTATGTCAGGTACACTTCTGATTGGACAATGACGTTAATACCCTTTGTAGTATTTTCTAGCGCTCTCAGTATAATATTGTCTGCTTTGAGCCGGAGATCGTATATATTTATTTTTTAAGTTAGCTAAAAATACTTTGTACTAGGTAGGGACGAAAATTTCACTTATAACCATGCATTTTTTACTCTTTGAAGCAATGCGAAATTGTACTCCTTCATTAGTATGAGTTGAATTCTCGTATAATAGGTTCTTATTGCCTTTATATGACAGACTTTCCTAAGATATTACGTTAATATTATATGTATGGCTACCAATATGATTGAAAATTATGGTAACGTGGCTATCTTTGTCAAAGTGGATGAAAAAATAGAGGAGAAAAGAAAGAGAGAGAGGAGGTGTCCAGAATTAGAGAGATTAGATGTGGCAACAAGAAAAAGATAGTGGATGAAAAGGGAGTGGGAGAGCATAGTAATAATAACATTCATCCAAAAAAAGGACCCTACAAATGCACGTAGAGATTAGAAATTGCCCCAATCCCCACGTGAAACCCTACTTCAGCCCTAGACTTTATCCCCTCTTTCAGAAAAAGGGTGTTTAACCATTTCCACACTCGTGATCTTTCAGCTCATACTCCAACACGACAATCTAGTACGATATTTTGACTTTATTGCTCATGCATTCGTCTGCCTATATACATATACCTTCTCGCAACGTTTCATTTGTACTCTTCTTCTACTTCTACTTTTGCCAGTCAATTTGAGCCACGTTTTGCTGTACGTGATTGGTCCAACAGTATACTACAAAATGCAGTGCTTAAATACCCGACCTTATCTTAATTGTCGTATAATATTGTGGTAGATATGTGGATTTAAGAGTTTTATGTAATATTAATATTAATGTATAGCTGGAGATGACAGAAAATGACTTGTAATCAACTCATGAAAGATACTACCAAACCACTATATAATACAGCTGCTACGGTGGTGCAAAGAGAGACGAATGGGAAATCCATCCATGCATATGAAAATTCAACTCCTCTCCACCACATCTACAGCTTCTTCTTCGTCCACTGCTGTTTTCTCTCTTGTTTTCTCGAACTAACTCCTGTAATTCTTACGATGGTCAACCACGTCATTTTGGAGGCCCTCAACGTTCGCATGATCGGCTCCGGCGAGAAAATTCTTGTCCTCGCCCACGGCTTCGGCACAGACCAGTCGGCGTGGCAGCGTATCTACCCCTCTTTCACGCCGTACTACCGCGTCGTTCTGTACGACCTTGTCTGCGCCGGCAGTGTCAACCCGGACTACTTTGATTTCCGCCGCTACACCACTCTCGATGCCTACGTCGACGACTTGTTAATCATTCTCGATGCTCTCGCCGTCGATCGCTGCGCCTACGTGGGGCATTCCGTCTCCGCCATGATCGGAATCTTAGCTGCTATCAGAAAACCCGAACTTTTCTCCAAACTCATACTGCTTGGTGCTTCTCCGAGGTGCAAATCGTACAGCTGTCAGTATAATTAATAATACTACTACTACTACATGGGGCATTGAATTTGTTCTAAATTTGTTATTTTGGGTATTTTCCAGATTCGTGAACGACATGGAATATCATGGGGGTTTCGAGAAATGGGAAATAGAGAGCGTGTTCACGGCAATGGAGGCAAACTACGAGTCGTGGGTGAATGGGTTTGCTCCGTTAGCCGTCGGATCAGACGTTCCGGCAGCGGTGCAAGAATTCACGAGGACCCTCTTCAACATGAGGCCGGATATTTCGTTATTCGTCTCGAGGACCATTTTCAACAGCGATTTAAGAGAAGTTCTTGGGTTAGTCAGAGTGCCCTGTACGATAATTCAGACAGCAAAGGATTGTTCTGTTCCATTATCTGTCGCGAAGTACTTGAGGGACCGCATGGGCGGTCGGAGCTCCATCGAGATGCTGGAGACGGAAGGTCACTTGCCCCATTTAAGCGCCCCTCAGCTCTTGGTGCGAAAGCTCCGGCGAGCCCTTTCCCGGTAGGGCTTCCGTGGGACTGAGTTGGCTCTATTTCAGAGTACAAACTGAGGCTTTCGATTTGTCTAGAGTGAGCCCAGTTGAAGCTGGCTTAGTATTGGTGGTAGGACCACATGGAAAAGGAAATGGAGCGTGGAAAATAAAGACCCTAATAAATATGTGGACGTCAGCTCTTGGATTTTGCACGAAGGGAGAGCGAAGAGGCTGGATGAGAATTCGCACGCGCAACTCACGTGATTACGTATTCTATTTTGCCTCTCTAATTGTCTTGGAAAATAATAAAATACACATCCAATGCTGTACGGAACCAGGTACCTCCAAAGTTGTGCATTAAATAAGATATTCTACTTTTTAATTTGTTCAAATAAAACACATAAATTAAATTGCATAAAACTTTAAGTAATATCTACGGGGATAATGTAGAAAGCGTGTCATACCATCCCGTGCCCACAATGCTATTATTGTGTATAAAGCGACCTCGACCTCGACCTCGACCTCGACCTGTTGCAGTCGAGTTTAAATACTTGATAGATTAAAAAGTAAATAATTTTGAATAATAAAATATTTTTTTACATTGATTTAAAATCTAAAGATAAGAGAACTTTTATTTAAAAAAATAATCTTAAAACAATAATTACTCACTTGGATATTTTTGAAAACATGTTGGTTGACCACATAATCAACTAGATGATAAAAAGCAAAATTTTTATAAAAGTTTAGATAGTTTATACGCTCAATTCTGAATTATAAGGTAATTAACAAAATAAGTATTTACTTATTTTTCTTAACAAATTAAATTTTAAATTATCAAAAATTTGACAAAACAAATTCCCACAGTAGCCCGAAAGGCTGTCGTTCTCTCTGTATCTTTTAAAAAAATACCTCTCGAGAAGAACGTGAGCTCATATCCTAAGAGAATAT
Source organism: Begonia peltatifolia (assembly GCA_022433055.1). Lineage (NCBI taxonomy): Eukaryota > Viridiplantae > Streptophyta > Magnoliopsida > Cucurbitales > Begoniaceae > Begonia > Begonia peltatifolia. Next base: position 2,973,784 of record CM039518.1, read on the forward strand.
CCAAAATATTAGTATTTATCTTAAAAAATATATAAAACGATATTATATTTTTTAAAAATTTTTATCATATGTTCAACATATCATTTAAATAACATGAAAATAAGTTCTTGAAATTTTCATAATTTTTTAACACATTCATGATTTATCGTAAGTATTTATGTTTTGTTTTTGTACAAAATAGTTCATTGAAATTAAGTATGTTATCCAAAAATTATGATATTATCCATCTTCTTATGATATAATAGACACATGGTAAAATTTTAAGTAAATCTATTATTGTTTGATATATTTTTTGAGACAATTACTAATATTTTGGAGATTCTCTATAATATAGAATGAGCTCTTGCTCTCGAGCGTTCTAGATAAAGTGTTTGGAAACGTGTTCCCGTTCTCAAGCATTTTTCTTTGGAAAGCTAGGGAACGGGAGCCCGTTCCTGAGAACGGAACTGCGTTCTCGAGAAAAATCTCCAAAATATTATCATCTATCTCATAAAATATATCAAATGATATTGGATTATTTTGAAATTTTTACCACATATCTAAAATATTATGAGAATAAATTCTGAAAACTTTTATGATTTTTTTAATACTTTCACGATTTGTCATAATTATTTATGTCTTTTTTTATAAAATAATTTATTAAAATTACGTGTGATTTTCAAAAATTATAAAACTTTCTAAGTAGACTTTAGTTATACTTGCAATTAAAGTTGAAAAATGGTCAGCAAAAAGAATCTAACATGAATTTATCCAAAAATTATCTCTATTTTTGTTAAATAAAAGTATATTGTAAAAGTTTCATAATTTTTGGATAACACACGTAATTTTAATTAATTATTTAGTGAAAAAGAAGTAAACATTTAGACAAATGATGAAAATGTTAAAAAATCACAAAAATTTTCATAATTTATTTTCACGATATGTTAAACATGTGTTAAAAATTTCAGAAAAATCCAACGTCATTTGATATATTTTTATGATAATATTTTGGAGATTTTCTTCGAGAACAAACTCATGTTCCTGCGAGTCCTTTTTTTAAAAAGGTACAAGGGAGAACGTGAGCCAGTTCTCGATAATGAGCCCCTGATGGAGATTGTTTTGTCAAATTTTTTATAGTATAAGATTTGTTTTGTGAAGAAAAATAATTTAATGCTTGCTTCGTTAATAATCCTATAGTACTGGATTTACCATGTAAATTATCTAATTAGTTATGAAAAATAATATTAATTTTTGTTAATATTAAGGTAATTATAAAAAAAAAAAAAACGATTTTTTACTCCTCCATTCGCAGCTGCCCACGCAAATTTGCAAATTTCTGGGACGGAGATCAATTTCGACCATTATATTTGTTGGAGCCAGTTATGAAATTGTCGTCCGCAAATAGTTGTTTTGTATACAGAGAATAGTTTTGAGTATTCTCTGTATACAAAAATGGAAATACACAAGGAATGTATATTTGGACAAGTTGTTTTGAGTGCATGAGCAATGGCTGCTGGTATGGCGGGATCATGTATGTATGAAGAAGGAAGTTTATTGTTGGGGATAACCCTTTGATTTGATTTTTTTTAGGGTTTAGAGAATCCAGAATCATAGCATGTTTAGGAAACCCTAGAGGAAGAAGGGTTTAACATATTCTCTCTCACAATCGTGTTTGAAAGCCCTGGCAATCTCGAATAACTGCAAAACTGGAAGATCAAACGCCACTGCAAGACTGACACAGCTGGAGGCTGCAGGTTTCAATGATCGCTTCGGTTCTAGTTCTAGTGATGAAGAGATACCGAGCCATCGCCGGCTTCTTTTAGCGACCAAAGCTTCGGAAGCGGAACGCGATTCTTTCCAATCGCCCCCTTTCTTTTCCTGATTCTGATTTCCAGGTTGTTAACAAGAAGAATCGCGTGGGTTGGAAACGTCAGAGAAAATTAAATTGGCGAGTTGTTGTTCCTGTTGTTCTTTCTGGATCAAACTATTGCCCTGAAGTTATTTCGCAATATGTAGAAACGAAGAGCCTGGATCTTTCCGTGGACGTCAAGCAACACCTACTCTCTCTGGGCTGGAAAATCGAGTTTATCAACTATGACGGCGTGGTGAAATTCCGGTACACCTCACCGGCCGAAAAGTCTTATTTTTCGCTCGTTAAGGTTTGCCAACATTTAACAGAATCGAATCTGCAAATGCTGCCAAAAATTGGCGGAGAACGACGCAGATACCCCGATGACGATGATATTTTGGACAATTACTGCTGCACCAAGAGTGAGATTTCCATAACCGAACCTCCTCGCTCAGTTGTTTATGAAGCCAATACTTTCCCTGAAGCTGTGATTGATTGGTACATGACTGGAGTAGAAAAAAACTACAAGTCGAGGTTTAAGGCTACTGACTTGAAATTAAAAGCCAAGGAACATCTTTCTGCTAGGGGATGGGTGTTTTATTACGGCGAAAAGCAAGGGAGGTTAGAGCTGCGTTATAAATCACCAACTGGTAAAGTTTATTACTCTCTTAGAACTGCATGCAAGGGCTGCATAGATGAAGGTGGAGCCACTGAGGTTGGGAACGATCTTAATAACCTTTCTGCAAGTCCTGCTTCTGGGGTCGTTGATGTTGATGAGGAATCTAATGTTCTGTTATCTGGCGAGAGAAGAAAACGGCAGAAAATTCTGACTGAACCAAAATTTTCAATTTCAGAGGAACGAAGGGAAAACGAGGACCAATTATCAGACAGTGCACGTTCTCAAACCAATTTACCCGACTTAGTAGATGATGCTGAAAAGATTGGGAATGGGTTTGATCAAGATGATCAGCAAGAGATAATACAGAGAAGAAAGGTTGTTCTTAGGCAAATGAAAGGAATAAAAGAAAGATCAGAATGCAATCGATCTCCATGTGCTCAGAGATCTTTCATGCGAATAAAACAGCAAAAAACTGGAGATTTCTCACATCGTAATCCACGAACAGTTCTATCACTGTTAATGGACAACAGAGTTGTCTCTGAGAATGATAAGGTTTACTACAGTGGCGGAAAAAATCGTCCTCCATTGGCTTGGGGAAAGATAACAACTAAAGGGATTAAATGCGATTGTTGCTCTGAGATTTTTAATTTGAGCAACTTTGAAGCTCATGCTCACAGCACAAAACATAGACCAGCTGCGAATATGTTTCTGGAAGACGGGAGGTCACTGTTTGATTGCAAAATGCAGCTCATGAGTTGTAAGAAAGAGAGAAAATTGATCCATAATCCTGGACAGAAGACAATTGATGAAAGGCCGGCAATAGAGAACGACAGCATTTGCTCTGCTTGCCAATATGGGGGTGAGCTAATGTTATGTGATGGATGTCCTGCTTCATTCCATTGCGCCTGCGTTGGTTTGAAGGAGACCCCAGATGGTGATTGGTTCTGCCCATCTTGCTGCTGTGAAATTTGCCAGCAGGGGAATTATGCCCAGCCATCTGAACATCAAACAGATGCTAATTCTCTCCATTGTCATCAATGTGAGCGTAACTATCATATTGGGTGTCTGAGGAGTAAAGGGGAAGTTGACCCGGCCAAGCTTTTCTGCAATGAACAATGGTTTTGCAGCAGGCATTGTCAAAATTTATTTCTAGCTCTCCATAAGCTTTTGGGGAGACAGATTCCTGTTGATGACGATAATTTGACTTGGACTTTGCTGAAGTCTGTCCAAAATCCCGATACAGAAGCCATGGCAGAGAATTATAGCAAGCTTAATGTTGCTCTCAGTGTGATGCATGAATGTTTCGAGCCAGCAAAAGACTGTGTCACAAATAGATCTCTTGTTGAAGACGTTATATTCAATCATGAATCAGAGTTCAGACGCTTAAATTTCAAAGGGTTCTACACGGTGATTTTGGAGCGAAATGATGACTTTATATCTGCTGCGACAGTGAGAGTCCATGGACCAAAGGTAGCGGAAGTTCCTCTAGTTGGTACTCGATTTCGATATCGCCGGCTTGGGATGTGTCGAATTCTGATGAGCGAGCTTGAAAAACAGCTGAGGAAGATGGGCGTGGAGAGGTTGGTTTTACCTGCTGTTCCATCTGCCCTCGACACTTGGACTGGTTCCTTTGGATTCTCGCTCATGACCGAATCAGAGAGATTGGAAACTCTTAATTTCACTTTCTTGGAATTTCAGGAAACCATCATGTGCCAGAAGCTTCTACTCAGCTCTCCTGCAGTAAATCAAAATTGTTCTTCCGCCATTCTAACATCTCAATCTCATCTTCGAATGGATGACTGTAGAGTTGTGAAGCAATCTTCCTAGGCCGATCAATCCTGCCTTCAAGTTTTGTTCTTGTCACTCAAGATAGTCCCACTTTACTTATTTCTTGATTTGCTGTAGATTCTTCCTCTTCTTACCAATTTTTCAAATGGAAAAAAAGTAAATGAAAATTCCCAGTCAGAACGCACTTTCTTTACCATGCTTCATTGTCAATTATTCCATTTAATGACGTCGGGATGATGAAAACTCGTACTAATCTGTTTATTGAATTTATTAAATCAAGTCGTATAAATATCGATTAATTCAATGAAATTACTGGTCAGTGAGAATCCCGTGAGGAGATGGAGAATCACTCAAAGCTGAATAAAAAATTCATGGTGGATCTGAGAGGTGATGACAATACATGGTGAGTCTCTGATCATATTTTTGTCAGAGGAAACTCTATCGGCATAACGACAACGTAGAAATCTCAGAACCATGTCTATCTTTTTCTGCCAGAGCCAGCCAGAGATTCCGACAATAGATCAGAGAGAGAGAGATATCACATTCACGTGGTGTGTATATGACAATGTTCAACGACAGATTAATTGATAATGAACTTAATTAACATGTGTCTATATTGACTAACAACGATTGCTCTTTGCCAACATCGTTATAGTCAAGCACCCACTTAAAAAAATGGGAACATCCCATCATCTCACTCAAACCCTTTTACCTTTTTAATGCAAAATTCAAAATAAATGGGAAATAAGATCAAAAGAAGGCTACCCACGTGGCTCCAACTTCAAAACTATGTCCAACATTCCAAAAGGACGTGGTGATGATGTTGAATTTGAATATCTCTTTGCCCATCACTTCTCCTCCAGTCCTGCTCTTTGACGTTTTGGAGCATGTGTACATCTCATACTAACTGCTCATCAATTTTGTTTTTCATGAACTAATTTTAGTTTATGTAGACATCAATGGTAATTAGGCTGCTTAATTTAAATTTATTTTTCTTTTCTTGGGTATTCATTTGAAAGATTTTCTCAACCGTGGGTAAATTACAGAGGGTGTTAAGTAAATGTCTGCAAGAAAGATGACGGAAAACTCGTGTGGGTGTGTAAATCTCAGACTGTGAATCCCACCCGGCCGGCACCCACAATCAGTTTGTTGTTTTTATAGAAAAACAATCACGTTTTCTTGAGCCAGGAGCAGTGCAGAGAGGTAGCTTTCGCAGCGTCGACTGCTACTAGTTTAGATTCTGTTCAAAATTTCTTGGGTATTAAAGTCTCTCTCTGCTTTTGTTGGTGTCGCCTTTTCATTTCCATTGTGGTTTTCAAAGTCGCTGGCCTCTTCTTCCTCGTCTTCTTTCAAATCTCCCGCTTTGTCCCTCGATTTTTTGCCTGTTTTTTCCTTCAAAAATTTCACATTTGTTTCTACTTTCTACCCTTTCATAACCACTGTTCAAAAGATAGGTTTGTTTAATACCATAATGGTTGTCCCCGTAAGTGAATCTCCAGGGTATTTTTCTAAAACAATTGGGTTTTGATTTAGACTTGGTTTATTTACTGATTTTGGAGGATTTTGGGGGAAAGCATTATCTGAAGAAGTAGTTATCGTACCACATTTGGTGAGAGATTCGAGTTTTCTCGTATTTTCTCGGGAAATATGTTGTGCGCTTGTTCAGGGGAGCAATTCAAGTTCGAAGAACGGCCAAACTCGCCGGAATCTCTTGCGACGAGGGATTTCTCTGCAAGTTGCCTTTCGTCGAGAACTGGAGACTGGGAGTCAAAATATGAAGATATTCAAGTTGATGAAGTCGAATCCACTCTGAAAGAGGCCCTCTCCTTGAACTACGAGGTAGGTTTGTTTATCGAAAAAGACATTCAAGCGTAATGCCTCTCCAAGTTATACTGGTATGGAATTTTGATTTGATCCTTTTCTGGGTTTTAGGAAGCGAGGGCTTTGTTGGGGAGACTTGAATATCAGAGAGGGAATTTTGATGCTGCCCTTCAGGTTTTTCAGGGTATTGATGTTAAAGTTTTAGCCCCAAGAATGACTAAAGCCATTGCCGAGAGAATGAAGCTGCGAAAACCTCGATCGAAGAGCGATTCTGTTTCTTCTGGTTTGATGTCCATTCATTCTGTCAGCTTACTGCTTGAAGCAATACTTCTCAAGGCAAAATCACTCCAGGAACTTGGTAGATTCAAAGGTAAAATTCCGTAACTATGGTGAGAAGATGTTTAAAACAAAATGCAGGTTGATAGTGCAGTCTGAAACTCTCAATCCTTTTTTTTATTTTGGGTTTTCTGATTCTTTGCTGATTTATCAGAGGCTGCAAAGGAATGCAAAACAATTCTTGATGTAGTAGACTCTGCCTTGCCAATCGGAATGCCTGGGTTGGTTGAAGAAGACAGCAAATTGCAGGAAATGCTTCACAAGGCGTTAGAGTTGCTACCAACATTATGGACAAGTGCAGGATATCTCGACGAGGCTATTATGGCTTATCGGCGAGCTCTCATTAAACCGTGGAATCTCGAGCTGGAGAGGTTAGCCAACGTACAAAAGGAATTGGCTGCTATGTTGCTCTATGGCGGAGTCGAGTCGAGCTTGTCCCTCCCTCTACACATATGGGGTCCAATCTCTTCTACTGCCCCTAAAAATAACACGGAAGAAGCAATAGTTTTACTCTTAATACTCGTGAGGAAAGCAGCAATGAGAGAAATCAAATGGGATCAAGAGATTATGGACCATTTGACCTATGCCCTTTCAATAACCGGACAGTTTGAATTGCTGGCCGAACATGTGGAGCAGATACTTCCCGGTATATATGGTAGAGCTGAGAGATGGTTTTTTCTTGCCCTTTGTTACAGTGCTGCAAAACAGCAGGAGACTGCCCTAAATCTTTTGAAGAAAATTTGCGGTTGTTCTGAGGGAAATAAAAAACCCCATTTTCCAGCTTTATTGTTGGGAGCAAAATTGTGTTCCGAGAATGCGAAACATGCTCGCGAAGGCATATTTTTTGCTCGTAAATTGATCGACTCGATCAATCCTCAAAACCGGCATTCTCTCTGTCAAGCTCATAAATTTCTTGGTATTTACTATGGCACTGCAGCTAGAATTTCCGTATTGGATTCTGAACGAGTTCTTTTGCAGAAAGAGGCTTTGAAAATCTTGAATTTAGCTGCAAATTGCTGTAATGATACTGAACTAAGGTTTAACCTAGGTCTGGAACATGCAATGCAGAGGAATCTGGATCTTGCCTTTGATAACTTGATGTTGTTTGTAGAAATGGTAGGTGGAAGTGGAAAGGGATTGAAGCTGTTGGCACTTATAATTTCTGCTCAACAGCGGCTCGAGAATGCCGAAACCATTGTCGACTTTGCTCTGGATGAGACTGAGTCGAAGGGTCATTTAGAACTTCTCCGACTAAAGGGCGCACTTCAAATTGCAAGGAAACATCCCAAGGAAGCTATAGAAACCTATAGAATCATGCTAGCTCATATTCAAGCACAGAAGGAGATTCAGCTTCAATCTGAGAACTTAGAGCAAGCTAAAAAACCCCATTATGAGGTGTGTATTCTTCGCAGACCGTTTAATCGTCCAAACCCGGAAAACTTAATATTGTTCTGGTTTTTGAATTTGTTTGCATATTCTTGCAAATTTCCTGAGAATATTTGGTTCTAGCTAGAAATTCACTTTTTTTTTTGCAGGCATCCGAAGAGAGAAATTTCGAAGTGGCAGCATGGCAAGATTTAGCCACCGTTTATTTGGAACTTGGTTCGTGGGCAGATGCCGAAATTTGTCTTGACAAAGCCAAGGCGATTGAGTATCATTCCCCGATAACTTGGCACAAAACAGGTACAAGTCCTTCAAGTAGTTTCCTAATAAATATCAAAGCTTGATTGTTGTTTCCTCTTCAGGTACTTTGTTAGAAGCAAAATCTATGCATAGAGAAGCTCTTGTATCATTCTCACTCTCTTTGTCGGTTGATCCTGATTATGTCCCGAGCATTGTTTCTACCGCTGAAGTGTTGATGAAATTAGGCGACCAATCTCTTCCGATTGCCCGAAGCTTATTAATGAGTGCTATAAGATTAGAGCCAACTAACCACGATGCATGGTTCAGTCTGGGACTTATATCGAGAAAGGAAGGGTTGCTTCAACAAGCTGGCGACTTTTTTCAAGCTGCACACGATCTCAAGTCCTCGGCCCCTGTCCGAAGCTTTATCTAACAAGACCGCAGAAAAATTCTAATAATAGAGCACGTGTGCAAAATGGTAATTTTCTTCTTATTTCATGCTTGATTTCTTCAACTATGAATTGGAACAGAGACAGCTTTCTGACACCCAATTTAAAGTTTGAGGACTGTCGAATTCTTTAAGCTTTAGTTTTCATCACTTCTCAGAGAATGATGGTTTGGGTAGCATGGAGATGAGTTCTGCAAAATGAATAGGAAAAGGCCATTAATTCTGGTCCTTGGGTCAATTTAGTCAAATCGGAGATCGTTAGAAATTCTTTCAAATATATCTCTCATACCATCAAGTCTTAAATATTGTATGTACAAATCATGCAATGATATACTAGGCTTTTATACATACAGTTTCACTCATCGATCTGGGTTTCAAAGCTCTCTGTTCGAGACTCGCAGCGTGTTCAGTGATGGTAGTAGTCTTCATCAAACGATTTCTTATCAGCCAGTTCGGTTCCGGCGGCTTCAGCAGAAACAAAGGAGGCAGATGGTAGAGATAAAAGAAATGGAGATCTCAAATAGATTGGACAAATAAACGGGTCTCTCATTTCCATTCAGAGAATTACCAGTTCAATGTTAGAGAAGCAGACGCCATGAAGGAGAGATTTTGTGCCATCAGAGAAGAAGAAACCTGGATAGCTCGGGTCCTGTGTCTTTTGAAGGTCTGGTTGGACAAAGCAGTAACTCTCCTCCTGGTTCTGATGGTGCCCAGAGGTCCGTTAGATAAATAGACTGCCTGATCTTAGGAGAAATCGACGTGCTTTACCCACCGCGAAACCTGAAACTTCCGGGGGGCGGAGCTATAGGTCTCGGCTATTTTGGCCAGGTAAGAAAAAGGAATAAGCGTCTTGAACAGGGAGTTAGCGTTGTGGGAAGTGGAAAAGAGAGGGACGAACAGAGAGAAAGGACCAAGGATAGCTGGAGAGGAGAGAGTTGATAGATGTTTGCTTGTGTCAGCAAAAACGACACGTGGGAGTGGAGGATTCTTAGCGGGTCCATGCACGACGACTCATCCTAACCGAATCACAAACTTTATAATAATGAGAAAATATACGACCATTTTTCAAATTTAAAACTAGAACTCATCTGTTACATGCCCGGATGCAGCGACTGTCGTATGAGTCTCTGTTCGGTTCTTCAAATGCTTGATGACATTAGCTGGTGATGCTTTGGTTGCCAGAAGATGAATTCTTCAGGAGGGTGTTTTTCTTGTCTTTAAAATCTCCACATGGATCTAAATCCTCATGGTGGTATGTATAGTTTATAAGTCATCAGACTGACGTTTTTGGGTAGACGGGGATTCTAAGGACTCGTTTCATGAGACAAAAGCAAGTCATGATCCTTCCTTATCCTCCCATTTCTCGTCCACTCGTCACATTAAATTTAAACCGCAATAATATGTTGCCATCCAAGTCATGTGCATTATTTCAGTACCTTATGATTGCAAAATCCTAGAAATTAGCCTAACATAAAATATCAAGTAACACAGATTTGCTGAAAATAACATTTATACACAAGGAATTAATTGGTTTGAAGAACTCAAAATTTTTTACCGCTGACAAACGTCAGTACATAAGTAAATGCCAACAAAATGCAGTGATACAGGGGCCAACAGTGGCATAGAAGACTTTTTTTGAATAAAATACACTACATGGCTTGGTTACTTTCATAGCTTAAGAGGAAATAGAAAGAAGGGAAGATAAAGGCAAGACGACTTATAGAAAGAATGAATATCCTAATTTGCATATCCTATAACTTAGGACTGCTGGAGGGGGGGCTATGTCCCAAATATATGTCTGTGCACAGGTTGGCTATCGAAAGTTTTAACCACGTCTAACCATGGTTTGTCTATGATCAAGAGAGAATTTTTGGATAGGTGTCCTATAAATAAAATAGGATCTCTAAGAGAACAAATTTCGAAATTCTTTCTACCGTAGAGTTTATTCTCTGATTGCAAATCTCTCAACTTGCGTTTGAGTTTTGCATTTATGGGAATATTTTGCACATCCTTCATCGTCAAATCCTGACTGCTTAAATGTTCATCATCTCGTTCAACAGATAAACTGAAATCAATTAAACACATTGCCCTGGAGAACACAAAAAATATTGCATCAAACAAAAAAAAAGTAGAACGGGAATAAGTTCACAGTTAACAAAATGTTACTAGCTAATCATGGTTCGAATTTGTTCGGATTTGTTTGGATTCAGTTGGTGGTTTTCCACTCTTTAGCTTTATTTCTAGAAAGTTTCCCCAGACATTTCTGGTTATACCATATTAACATTCGGGTTCATGCAGGCATAGTCAGGTCAAAGTTTTTCAAATCTAAGATGAACATACCTGGAACTATAAACAACAACAGGTGAAGAACTTGTGGAATGAGGGAATGAGAGACCAATAACTTCTCCTGGAAATTCTTGAAATCTCTTCGGCAGAGAATCCGTATGTCGACGTGACCAATCGCCCAACTTTTTGGCATCAACATCAAATGCGTATACCTGATTCGAAGAGGTCGTGACTACAAGCACATTGTTGTTCCACTGAGGAAACCCACCAGCAGTAACAGAAGCACCATCCAGTCTTGAAATAAACCAATGCTGCCTGTACAAACCAATAAGCAATGAATTTAATGGCATTCAAATCTCAAATCATCAAAGAACACGTTTCACCAAATCTAATATGGCATATTATGCACGTAGAAATGAGGCATAAGTAAAAACTAATAAAGATAAAATAGCAAGATATGGTGTCACACCTCAGTAACTCCAAGTTAAATATGTAAATATCGCCAGGACAATTGATTGCAGCTAACCATTGCCCATCTGAACTGATTAACATTTTTGTTATGGGAGGCTCATTGGCTGTTGGTTCTTCATCTTTTAGTTCTTGGCATGGTGTGAAACGATGTATTACTCCCAAGCTTCCCATTTCAACAACCTGCAACGTCCACAAGGGTGAATTGAGAAAAGCATTCACTTGGACACAAGAATTCACAGAACTCCTAAGACTTCTATGCACGAATGTAGAAGTTAAAGCCTCCTAAAGGATTTCTTAACATAGCTCCACCAAAAACCTAAAATTGAGTCAAGTAAAAACATTCATCTCCAAGAAAGAATCCACGTTACAAATTCAAAAACCAAAACAAAAAAAAACAAATATAATGAAATTTCTACAAAAGGTCGACGCAATTCCTTTTATAGATAGGACTTCAAGATTAATAAAAAAAATGCCAAGAAGTATGACGATGCAACCTTCTGAAGGAACAATACTTTACGAATATAAAACTACAAATAAAGAGTAACAATACCAATATAGCAAATAGATTACCAACTGATCCTTGTATCATGTAAAATTTCATAATTAAATACTAGGGATTTCTAAACAAAAAAAAAAAAAAACTAGACAAGACAATTTTGATAATGTATAATGTAACTTACATATATCAATTTATCATGCCCTGCTACAATCAATCGTGAAGAATCAAAGCTAAAAACCATGGAATGAGCAAATGGCAGCACACGAGGAAGTTGGATCTTATTAACAGTATATGCATGTTTGCTGGTTCTAGATCCCTTCAATTCAAATAGGCTGGGTTTCACATGATCAGAATAAGCAAGCAGCTTTCCTGAGTTAGAAATGGTGCTGCAAATTATCTTTCGACAACCCTTACTCTTAACTCGGGCAACTAGGTCAGCATTTGCATGACTGACAGAAGTTCCACAAGCCATCTCAGGATGGGCATTGCCTCTTGGACGAACACATAGGATATCCAACCAATGAGACGCTTGGACAAGAAGCAACGGCGTTTGATTGGAAACTGTATTAAGCACAAGTTGTGTCGGAACTCTTTGAGGAGCGGGGCAAATATCATGAGGAGCAAATTTCGTGAACTCCTTCACAGAATAAGCAAAGAGCTTTGTGTCATCACCGCCTGATATTAACATTGGAACACCCAAATGAGCCCACTTACCATATGTAAAATCAATGGGCTTTTTTCTACCACGAATTCTTTTCACCTCTTCCTTGGGAAATGGATCTGGAAAAGATACTGTATATCATTACATCAAGACATTGTTTTGTGTAAAAGCAAGTCAAAATATAAAACAAATGAAAAAATGCAGATAAAACACACAAATCAAAAACCTAAATATAGTTAACCATCTGACCTCGACTGATCGGTACTGCCACAGTCAGAGCCCTAATATCGTGCGTGTGAGCTCTAACATAACCCACATAGATCCATTTCTTCACCACTTCAGAGGAAGACAAATCATCACTAGATCCAACTGTCACACTAGATAGCTTATACAAAACAACCTGCAATAATTATAGGACTTTATTCAATTAAGGCTATGAAAAAATGAAATAACATTTTAGTATAGGACAAGAGCATCAAAGAAAGATACAAGAAAAGAAATTCCATATAAATTAATTATTCTTGATTAACATTCTTGAGCATAGTTCACACAATATTGAGAGGTTCACTCAATGAAAAAACCCTTATAAAAAAAGTTGTAAAGTTGTATCCCCTACATGACAAGTACCTGTCCATCAGAACCAGCAGAATACACCCTGTTCTGACTGGGAGCAGCAGCCAGCGCATTAACATCCCCCTTGTGAATAGAATGTGCTTGAAGAAGAGTTCCATGTCGACTGTCCCAAAATTGAACACTTCCAGTGCTGTCAGCACTTACTAGTGTCCCACATCTACAAACAAGAGTATCACAATATTATATATATTAAAATGAAATATTTTCACCTAATAAAGAAATAAAACACCACATAAACCGCATAATCATATAACTAAAGAATTCCTACCTCAAGGAAAGTAACGACCAAACACAGATATCAGATCCGGACCCCAAACCACCAAGTCCTACTGTTATCCTATAGATCTCATGACCTAATTTCGCATTCCAGCACCTAATAAACCTGTAAAATTTCAGAAGATTAAAGAAAGGTAAAAACACAATTGCACAATTCTCAGAATAGATAGCAGTAAAATGATTAGTTTAACAATCTAAGAAAAAATAGCCAAATATTTGTCTAGCTCATTGAAATCGAAGAAAATATATAACGGCTATGATTGCCATGAACAGTGCATACATACCCATCACTGCTGCCTGAATATATCACATCTGCCTCAGGACTCCAAGTAACACTTAAAACACGACCTGATAAATATGATACAATACTTCAAATACATAAACATTGAGAATGCTTAATGTAAGACCATGCAAACTGAGAAGTAGATATCTCACCACTGACCCTCGGCAGTGATTTGGTATAAGAAAACTCATCAAGGTTAGTGATGCTGTATAGTCGAATGCTACCGTCATCACAACCTAATGCTACACATATATTCTCAGTAGATGTACGGCCATCAGGGGTGTCAGTTGACTCGGACATATCTTCACTTTCACTAAAATCTTCACAATTGCCGTCATTTTCTTCTATGCTCCCGTTTTCCATAATTTGGCTCTTGGGCCCTGGACCGAGCCCCTGACTGGCAGATGGAGCAACAGCCATCTGCCAGATAGATACACCAATTGAATCCAACACAGTCTGCGCATACATAAAAAAATCAGGATTGAAAAAAGAAAATAACAGAAAAAAACAAAATTATATTTTACTTGAGAACAAGGATCATTATTACTAATATGAAAGGAAATGCGATTAAAGAGAGAGATTGACCTTTATTTAATAATTCCTTTACCAAATAATAAAAGGTGATAAACAAGACAAAATGTGCTTTGGCTGAAAAAGAATTACATGCCAATTTCTATCCCTTGGAGAAAGATAGTTCCAACAAAGCACCAATTTCTTTAAGTTCGTTTTTATTTTTTAATCCGATGATACCATATCTGGTCACAAACAATTATAGCACAGCATACTTCAAACTTTCCCGTTTGACACTACGTAGTTGAATGTAATAAACCCAACTGCTTAAAACGTTGTAATAAATCCTCGTAAATAGCAGGCCTAAATCATACCTTTTGCTTTAAATCACTAAGATCCCACTCCGAAACTGAACCATCAATGCTGGACGAGTATAAGCGACCATATGCCAAGCCTTTGCAACCAGGGCGACACCAAATAAGAGATGAAACCCTGGACTTAGAGTCTCCATGAATTGTCTAAATGGAAAACAATTCAACATGGTCAATATGGTCAAGTCATGTGATCAGTGAATCACACAAACAAATAGATAACTTAAGAGTTATCGTACCAGCTGATGGTGCCAGCCCACGGATCCGGGAGACACAAGCCAAATCTCGAGCGAGCCGTCTTCACGAGCAGCGGCGACTTGAGAGTCGTCTGCACTGGTGGCAAGGGCAACTATAGAGGACGGCTTCCAATCAATAGAGCTGTTCCTGTAAACTTTAAACATTTCTGAGGCTAAACAACGAGCGGAAGAGAATGAATAGAAGCTGATTGTCTTGAACTAAAATGGAGTGTGAAGGAGATGGAAGGGCATCGGAAGTGGTGGGAGGAAGAAAGAGATGCGCAGGTAGGTTTAGTCAGGGTTTAGCGCGGCGCATATTTTCAGTTAGTGGTAGACCGGATCGAATTTATTTGACCCATATTGAGTTGGGCCTATTCATGGGCCGCCCTTTTATATTTTTAATTTTCTAATTTAAGTTTTTATAATTTTACTTGTGTTTCTAAAGTCAAATTTATTCAAAATAAATTTCTCTTTTTTTCGTATAAAAATTTAATAGGTCTACTTTACCCTTACGACTACGAGTGGTCAATTACGTTAAAATAATTAGCCGCATACACGTTTATGTGTACTGCACCATTCTTTGTTAAATTTATAGATGAAAAATCACAGGAACGACGACATCGAAATTTCAGAAAATAAATTGAGAAATTTGAAATAACAAAAATCAAATTGAAACAAAACATAAATTAGGATGATTAATAGTACATTTTACCATTATAGGTTTCATATAAATTTAAAAAAAAAAAAAAAAAAAAAAAAAAAAAAAAAAAAAAAAAAAAAGCCTAGTCTAGTTGGTTGGTCTACAGAGGATGCATAGACAGCCATCTTTGAAGCATCGCTAAACATTCTTCTGGTTTGTATTCAGGAGCTGTATGCCCTCCTCCCTGCAAACAACATTTTTCAGCAAAGGACACCAACTTTGTAGATAAAAAGATTGAACTAGTCCTTGCCTTAACTGTAGCAAATGTCATTTTGTTTGTGTAGCTCCTCGTAAAACTGCAACAAAAATAAAAACAGGCTCATCGACTATCACTGAACAACTTTCCGGTCGAGTTTTGATAAACATACCCGGCAACTTGGCCTCTGACGAGCCATGGCCTCCAATCTTCCTCGATGGAATAGTTTAAAAGCCGGATCCATGCTTGTGTGCCCAGGAACGGGACTACCTTGTCGTGATCGCCGCTGTATAGGAAATCGAACACTGCAAAACATTACAAAACCAAATCAAATTATCAAAGTTGGATTACCTGTAGATTAAGGATCGAACTCCTTTGGCACTAAGATTGACATGATACTGAAAACTACTCGAAATTTCGTAGTTGTAAACCATCCCGCGATTACATCGATACCACTCTCTGATAGTTCCCTGCACACCAGCTCTCTCGAGTTTCATTAAGCTGTATTGTTAAACTCAGTTTGGTGAGTTCATTTTTGTGGTACCTCTCGGATGTGAAGAGCCCTTCGAACTTTAGGATCATTAGCCCAATAACTACTCAGCACATATCCATCTCTCTACGTGGAAACAAGTAATTTTCATTTTGATGAGCCATTTATAAAGATATACCAGAAAATTTCAAAAGATGAGCAGATATGAAGAAGAGAGAAGCAAATCACTCTGCAAATTATTGTAAAGGCAGGCGGGCGGTCAGAGATGTGATTATTGATGTCGTATAGAGATCTTCGACTCAGCATTTCCGGGGGCTTCGGAGAATCTAGAGGACAATTAGGTTCTAAAACATGTCCATCGTTAATCCCTGAAATACACTGATATAGCAAAATGGTCAAGTGGTGTTAGTTTCGTAGAATAATATCAAATGCAGAGGAGATGAAGTAGAGTTTCTTTTTGACCTTATCAGCTTCATCAAGATCCCTTAAACACTCTGCAGTGATGGGATGTAGATCTCCAAACTCTCCTTTACAGGTCCTTTTTAATGACTGCATCGAAATAGATTGTTTATAACAAGTCTCTGTTTGTATTTCAACGAATGATGAGTTTATTTACCTCGTACAGTTCATCCGAGATGATTCCCATTCCATGACAAAAAGGGATTACGAAATTATACTCAAATTTAGGAATAGTTCGTGGATTTCCGAGTAAGTATCCCTGAATTACAGAAGTTTATGAACTCAGATTAGGGATTGGAGAAGAAAATACAACGTTAAGTTACTCAAATTATCTTGGTAAGGGAGGAGAATGATGAACGGGATGGGGAGAAGCAGAATCACGGACCTGAAAATTCACCAATGGCTCAGCACCTCCCTCGTTTCCTGAATCGTAGCAGCAAATTAAAGAGTTTCTTCCAAGTTTATCGATCGAAAAGCAA
This sequence comes from Begonia peltatifolia, assembly GCA_022433055.1. Lineage (NCBI taxonomy): Eukaryota > Viridiplantae > Streptophyta > Magnoliopsida > Cucurbitales > Begoniaceae > Begonia > Begonia peltatifolia. The sequence continues at coordinate 2,990,797 of CM039518.1, forward strand.
TTTAAACACTAAAAGCAATGGAAAATCAGCTATTAGGGTTGTGTAACAGCACCGTTCAAGATTTCTTGCACGATGGCTGGAACAGTGATACCAGAATATGAATCTCCGGCCACGTAGAATGGATTTGACATGAATTCTGGATGATCGCTCAACCACTGCAAAAAGGCAGTTGATTAAAGAAGAAAGAACAGATTCAACGAGAAGGGGCGGAATCGCAATGTCTGATTAGCGGACCTTTTTGATGAATAGATTAATCTGGTGAACTTGATTGAAGTCTCCCGGCTGAAAAGCATCCGGTTTCCTCGCATACGAAAAACCGGTTCCAACTGGCGAATCTAAAAATATAATGCTCGCTTCCTGCACAACATTTCTCAGTCATAGCGGTGAGAGAGAGAGAAAGGGAGAGAGATAGACTTGCCCGGGTCCATGAATATGGGTTCAGCTCCAAAGTTGGCAAGCTCCCATTAAACCGATTCACAACGTACTTTAATGGACCTGCAAAAACGCAGCTTTCATCTCTTCAAAGTCAGTAATTTTACTTAAAAGGAGAATCATTAAGGTCATGCATTACCGATTTCAAAAGCTAGACCGGACCAGGCAGAGCAAGCAGGACCTCCGGTGAGCCAAATGAAAAGAGGGTCGTTCTCCGGGCTCTTCTCAGATTTAACGAAGTAATAAAAAAGCTGCACATCTTCCAACTCTCCGACTCCCACGTATCTAATAACCGACCACTAATCAAATTAGCTTCTCGTCAACACAGGAATTAAAACTTAAACCTACAAAACAATTAATCTGCAGATGATCTAATATTACCCTGTTTCAAGATGAAAAGGAAGAGGCCCTTTGAAACCAGGAAGGAACTCAACAGTAGAGGAAGAAAGTGCAGCTGCTAACGTTGCCCGTAAGAGAAGAAGAAAAGAGGAAATACGAGATAGACGACGGCTCCCCATTAACGGGGATTGAAGGCTAACAAACGAACCGGTGGGAGATTCTCAGTGAAAAATGAACGTAGAACATCAGAATTAATCTGAGAAACAAACTGAGATTCCTCAAAAATTGCTTCTGATTTTTTCTGTTTTAGTTCCTAAATTCCATCCTGAAAATCTATAAACAACGCATCACGTTAGTTTCCCTTGAGCAGTTGAGCTTACCAACTGCAGTGTTCGAACTGTCTTTCTCGAAAAACCAAGTTCTGATCAGTTCAGTCCTCCGCTCAGACGAGCTCACCTCTGCTTCTTTCCCCGATGAAACCTTATCTTTGTATACCGGATTGAACACGCAGTTTAATCGTGACACGATCTCCAATTAACTAATTAAATATTATAAAATAAATAATTGGATAAAATATAATTTAACCCTCCAATTTTACGTTTTTTATCATGTAAACCTTAAACTATTTAAAATTTAACAAATCAATTTTTAATGACCTCTCATTCACTATCGTTCTGTATTTTACGCTAGAAATGGAGACCGATCTGATGGAGGGTACTCCATGTGTGGAATAGGGGCTGATCTAAAAATATAAGCCTCTCGTTTCACGTGGCACGTTGACGTTTCACGTGGAACAGAAACAGGAGGACATTTGGAAGGTGAAAACTCCCTGTGATACAAATGGAGGGTTGGGGCGGCGTAGAGGGTGAAGAACCCCCACTCTAAAAATCCAGGGGTCGTTTGGAGGGTGAACACCCCCCATTCTCTCCAATTCCAAAAGATCCCTAAATCTGAGCGCATTCTGTCAAAAAATTCTCAAATTCGTTTGAAATGACCTCGAAAAGGTTTTTTAGACGAAAGGTGCACCACCCGTCACAAGGTGATCCGTCGAGGGCACAAGATACTCCAGCTCAAGTGTCGCAACTGCCAGCTAGTCGATAGAATTTCGAAACTAGACGTGTCAAGACCGGTTCGAGCAGGATATGTCAAACTGCTCGATCATTCATTGCAAGACTGTTAACTTTAGAGATTGAGAGTCTTTGGAGATTAAATAAATGTTTGACAGAATCTCTTTAAACATGGTGTACGGGATGAGCGGAGACAACTGCAAAAGAATAGTTCGATTGTTTTATGTGAACTCGAGCGCTCTCGGGAAACTTGAGTGGTTGAAGACATCTATATCTTATGTAGAGACATCGTCATACCTCCAGACGCAGTAAGTGAATTGCTGGGATTTTCATAGAAGACGTGAATAAATACTATCACGTTTTCCAATATTGTGAGTTTTTCAGCACGACATAGGAACTCGAGTTCCTCAAGCAAATTCACCATAATTAGGAGATTATGTGTTTTGTGAAGCCGAGATCGAAGGGCTTGATCGTCAAAGCTCAAGTCATTCACAACCTGATCAGTCATACCATTCTATCAATGGATAGACATAGAGATCTCGTTAGCTGCATGAATCTCTATGTCATAAAGAAGCTATACACCGACAACATGTTCGATTTAGATTTCGTGATTTTAGGTCATATGCAAAAGATCGGGCGAACATGCAACAAGAGTCTGCTGTACAATGCTCTAATTCTGAAGATTGTCGAGCGTGCTGGGATTCAGTTGCCTAGTGGAGAGCAAAGTCAAGCATAGAGACCCGACGATTTTTTTGATTGACTTCATTTGACTCGGATGAGCCTAGTCGGGTTAACAGGTATTTGATGCAAAAAGGAGATACCGGGCCCTCCACATCTTAGGATGTTCATATGGAGGATGTCACCGCGCCCCCATTGGTCCCTAGGAGCTAGGTAGGTGGAACATAATGCAGCAGTATATGAATTTCCTCATAAGTAAAGTCGAGGAGCCCGTCATGGACCAGAGAAAGTTGATCACATCCCAGAGAAAGCTGGCTTAGTCACAGACATATCTTGCTGAGTCCTATAGAGACCTCGTCGAGTCCCAGATGGAAATGGTGAAGAGGCTCGAGGAGTGAATGGAGGTTGGAGACGTCAATGTCTCACCGCCGTAGTTTAGTTTAGTTTTTGTATTTCATTTTATGAACTTTACTTTCCATTTATAAATTTGACGTACTTTAATTTTATGTCTTGTAGTTTATTGTTGTAATATAGTATCATTTATTTTATGTTTGTCACTTTTGTTTAGTTTATGTTTGTACTGTAATACCATTTAGTTTATATTTGTACTGAATATGGTTGTTGGGTATGAATTTAGTATTTGAATATGCATGAATTGTTTGAAGATAACGATTAGAGAAATTATAAAACAAACGAAATTTTGTCTATTTTTTCAATTTTATCTTATTAAATTAACATTATAATATAAGGTTAAAACTAATTTGCCACATGTTACCCACAACATGGGAACATAATCTGGAAAATTTTACAAAATTACAATAAATCGTACAAATGTTATATAAGTTAATAATTTCTGTCGAGGCCGAGTGTTGAAGATTCCTGCAAATAATGAAAACTATATTATAAAAAAATATCAGCGCGTTTTAGAGCAAAATGTATTGAAATATACTTGTGTCACATCATATGTGTGGAAACTCATAAAATCGTCTTAGGCAACAGCGCTTGAAATAGATCCCCTGTAAGGCCAAGTTCGACTATTATGCCTCAGCTGCCAATATATACGATATGACATCGTTGAGTTCCTCTTACTAATTATTGAACTTGACGGCTCCTCGACATCTAACACTCTTGTCTTCTTCGGCATATCACGTTGGCACTCTTCTGGGCGGGTGGATTTCCTTCCGCTCAGGTACGAGCGGCCACATTCATTGCCCACTAAGAGATTGAAGAGAGTGTGAGTACATATGTATATGAGTTTCCCGGTAATAGTATAGATGCACGTACTTTTCCATTGGTACTCTTAGGAAATGCATGCAAGGAATAGAATAGACATACGTGATTCCAGTAAGCTCTCATCTGTTACAGTTATACACACAGACATTCATATCGACAACGTATTGTTCGTTACCGTTGCCCTTCCGCAAAGATGGAGCTCTAATTTCTAGCTACACATTCAAGATTCTCAAGTTTCTTTCTTATCTGTAGACACAAGAAGTGCGTTGACGAGGACATATTCTCATTTTTTTTCAACTGTACGAGTCATCAAACACTTTCTGATAATCTCAATGACGGTCAAGATCAGTTTGTCTCTGGCAGACAATAGAACTGCATTAAATAACTCGCACAAATTATTCAACTTCATTTTACACTTGAGAATTAAAGAAAACGCATGACTAGTTCAATATTTAGGCTCTGTGCCTCAAAGATATTCATGGGCAACCGAGTTAATCTTATGCAACTTCCTCATTTCTATTTCGAAATAAAAACTTGTGGTTGCCCTGGCCACATTGCGCATTATATCTCTGTATAATCTATCACGAAAATGGATTTTAAAGTTTGCGTACCTATGCCATAAACAGTAGCAGTGTTCGGCGTGTTTTAATTCTCTTTTCATACCAGGCAATAACTCATGATATGTGAAAGAAAATCAGAGTCAACATAAAACAATATAACTGCCACAACGCCTCAATATTTGAAATAACAATAGGAAATGTATTATACCTTTTGTCGATCTGAAATAATTGTCCATCCATATCTCAATTTAGTGTTTAGGTCTCGTTTCAATATTTTCAAAAACCACGTTTATGAGTCCATACACTCAGATTCGACGTTGACAACAACAATATGATATATTCAATTGTTGTTATCGATGTTGACGGCTGTGAGTAATTGGCCGGGATACATGTCATTTAGATGACAACCATCTAAATAGATAATGGGTCTATCAGACTGCAGCAAATTTGCCTTGTAAATAGTTATGCACATATTAATTTTTTGGAATACCACTAACTCTTCATTATTATCGCTAGAGCACACAAAAAATGTGCTACCCGGATTTAATTTATGTATTTCTGCTGTGTAAGACCACAATAGTTTGTACTGTTCATCGTTCTTCCCTCATTAAGTGTTCGAGTTACGTTTCTTGCTCTTCTAGCAAGACTGAGTATAATGTTGATAGTCAAATCATCCATCACTGTCTCGACAATAAATAAATTTTCCACATATTGTGACTTTTGAACCTATCAAAATAAGGATTTGTTAACCATTTTGTTGAAGCGTGTCGATTCTCCATTTTTTTTAACACAGGTGTAAGTATCGATCAAATTTTTTATTTGAAATATAAGCTCGTTTTTCATCTTCGAACTATGCAGTCGTCATTCACATCAGTCTTCACACTCAGCTGTCAATCACCGAAGGTCACTTTTGGTGAATTTGATTACATAACCATTTGTCATAGCATATTCCACTATTTCTTCTTTAATTTCTATTAAAGAACTATATTTCTTACGCAAATAAAATCCTATTGAGATTTCTTAGCTTACCGGTATGTTTTTCACCTCATCATCCTCTGATCATCGGTGTTCGAAGCTCATCGTCTAGAGTTTTGGAAGTCAAATGCACATTTATTTCTTCATTACATTCTAAATCACTGTATATAGGTGTGGATTGCAAATACCAGTCTATAATGGCATCACATGTTGTCATCTCGTCTAAATCAATCGATATAGTTGAATCGGAATCCATGAATGTCGGTAATACAGAGAAAATTTGTAGGAGCAAAAAAATAGTGTAGAGATTTTAGAGTTTTCAAGAGTCGGTGGTGAAGAAGAGACGGTATCTCCTCTTATAATTTCATAGATTAGCCCCCCATTCTCAGTGAATAATTGAGAGAACGAGGGGTCGATCTATAAACATCGGCTCTCGTTCCAGTTCAACCAATAACAATGTGCCACGTGGAAGGGGTGCCCCCGCCACATCGGCTTCCGTTCTTTTTAGATGAGCTCTCCGTTGTAGGTAAAATATAGAAAGGGAGTGAATGGAGGGCCGCCAGAAGTTGACTTTTTAAGTTTTTAGATAGTTTAAACTTTGATTTGTTAGAATTGTTAGTTTGAGGATTAATTAAAAAAATATAATATTTTAAGGGTTAAAACGGTTTTAACTCCAAATAATTTATATTACATAAATTACTAAGAAATACAATATCAACTAATATTAATATTTTTCATTAATTATAATGTTTTATTTTTTTACTTTTCTCAATATTGGGTTTAAAAAAGTGAGATAATTGCTAAAATGTAGTAGATATTAAACATTGGTGTTGTAATTTGTTCATACATTTAATATGATTGGAGTTTCGACATACATTTAATACGGTGGGACTTTTGTACATAAATAGCAAGTGATGCATAGAGCACTGGTGTGACCGACAATTATTAGTCTATGACATCATGTGTACAAATTTCCAACCATATTAAGTAATATGTGTCCACCCAAGATTTACAGCAACATACTTAAGTTTATAAACCTTTTTGTCAACACCGGACGGATCGAGCTTAGGACCATGAGCAAATAAACCTTACCGTTAAAAAAGCTTGTTAAATAAAGCATGTGAAATAGGTATTGGTCATTATTGACCAAGTAGCCCCTCCAAAATCACGAAACATTAACTTTTGCATAAGAAGAGGAAGTCGGGTGAATTCGATTACCTTCGTATTCACATCAAACACTTTTGTTACAAGACAATATATAACTCTGTTGGCTTTCTCTAAAAACATGTTAGATTATAACAATTCAATTCAAATCTAAAAGATCAATGCACTCCTTAACTAAATTTTGAAAGTAGCAATTACAACTATTATACATAGTTAACGGTCAACAACAATAATAGAGTTAACTTTCAAAATAATTTTTTAAAATCCCAATTTTCAAGCCAATCGAAGACCGCTAAAGACAATGTAAGTATCGTCACAAACATGATTGTAGATTCATATGTCGATCATAAAACTGCCTGAACAGTAATTGCAATCATTACGTAAAATGTAGTCACCCTTTGCATTTCTTATAATACCTATATTACTGCCATCATTATTTACGAATCAAACGGCTATATGGGTTAGATGTGAAGTTTTTTTTTGTACTCTCACACATAATTTTTTCATGATGCACCGACCACGTAAAAGATCGAATCTTCTGCGAAACATTCAAATTCTAAATGGTTTTGTAGACATTTTTAATTCTCAAGTCATATTCTCGTAATCTTTTGTTTTATTTGATGTGAGAAAAAGACTAGAAAAAATAAACTGTCACAGTTCTTTGCTCAGCTAATATTATGTAAAAGTCACAAAATTAGAGTGCCAAATGTTATAAATAAAGTTCAAGAAATCAGCTGTAAATATGTCAAAATTCAAGAGTTTAAAAGCATATTGCTTGAAAACCAAGGAAGTGAAACAATAATTGTTCCCGAGAGTAGCAACTGTAACGCCAACTGCTTTTACTTTTAAACACTCTAGAAAGTCAAAAATAAAACCTTCCAGAAAATGCTTCCCACTTTTCAAAGACATCAACCAGGCTCCACGGTCCATTCGGTTAAGCTTCGTTTTCTTACTCCAACCATGGAATAATCAATGAGTGCGGTGACGGTCATTAATAAATTAATAATTAAGAAAAATTTAATGAATAAAATATAATACAAATAATAAGTTGAGAAAGTTAGATGATAAAAACATTAATCATGATCAGTTTATTTACTACTTAAATTTCGTTACTGAAATTATAAATTATTACAGCATTAGTTCGAATAATAAAAACTTGTAACAATCAATATTTTTTTAAATTGCTTGCGGGTTCATTTTATCTTTCTCTTCTAATAATATATAGAGTGAAAATAATAAAAATTTTAATAATATTATATTCTTGAAATCATGTAAATTAAATGATAATAATTTTATAAAATTTAATTTGTATAAATTTTTATGCATTTAACAATTCCTATCTATTTTTTAATACGATAAGAACATATATAATTAATTTTGTCTGTCAACATAAATCAAATTTAATCATAACAAGTAATTAAATTCTTATAACAAACACTTTATCTCTTTATCAAAATAAAATTTTAACTCGTAAAAGTAAAACATATAATTTTATTAATCACAAACATCATATATTCAAAATTGAAAAAATATGATTAAATTTCTCTGATATGTATGCTGTGTAATGTAACAGCAATCCGCTGTATTTTCGTCTTTTTATTTTCTTTTTAGACTTATTTTCTCTTCAACTTTTAAGACCTTGTGTTTGGCTCCGAACGTCTTTGTCTCTTCTCCAACTCGTATTCTTATATTTAAAAGCTTTTTCCAATTTTTCATCTCTCTTCCAATTTTCTCGTTCCAATTCAAAGTTTATTTTCTTATTTTCTCAGATTTTCTTCTCTTTTTCTTTTCAACATCGCCACGTCTATTCTCTCTCCAAGCTTTCCTTTTATTCCATGCCGATATTCTTTCATTCTTCTTGCAATTTTCCTTCCTTCTGAGTTTTTTTTTTTTTTCCTTGATTTGAATTTCACCACTAAATCATTTATTTCAACTCTTTAATTTTCAAAATATGTACAACCGAGTTGACATCATCTGTACCAAAATTACAACAAAATTTCTTTTAGTGCTAAAAATATGACATTTCACGAAAATTTAAATAAAAAATTCATTATTTTTTAATAGTAAATAATGTTGCAGTAATCTATCACAATTTTTATAATTTTAACTCAAATAATATGCATTTAATTTAAGTAATTCTTTATAAATATATATATATATATTTTTTTGAAGAGTTATTAGTGTCCTCGAGCCCAATTCTGTGGCAAGAACATAGATATGACCAATCCAATATCTACTCTTTCACCCATTTGCAATACCTTCTAATAATGTAATTCATAATTTAACTTTAGATAAAAATATAATAAAACAACAAACTATACAGTATTTTTCAATTTAAATACTGAATAATTTTTTTCTTTAATTCAAACGTCATATTATGAATTGTTAGGGAATCAAAATAGTAGGCTAAATAAACGTTAAAACTTAAGACGTAATTTGCATATTGAGCAGAAGGAGAAGGAGAAGAAGGATGCCTCTGTCATTGTTAAAGACGAAAGTAACAAAAGTATGTCTGAGTGAAGATTATGACTGCTTAATATTCTGAAATGAGGTATGATGGTGTGAGTCTTTGGCAATTTATTTTGGAACTCTCCCCTTCATGAATTGGGAAGAATTAACTCAATTAAGATTGAAATCCAAGCTTTATTTTTTTCTTATTTGATCTTTCGAGTCACCTATTAGATTTTAACATTCATTGCATAAAATAGTTCGATTTGCTTATTGTTTGATGTTTGAATTGACGCTCTCTGGTCAAGTGTTTCCTTTCATCTTTGTTACTAAAAATTGGAAACGAAGAAGAAAGAAAGATACGAAATCTCAATGCACTTATTTGTTGATACAAACAATTCATACACCAGAAAATCCACCGGAAAATCGAGAGAATAAATCTCAGAATTCAACGTCCAACTCTTCTCCCGACGGCGCAGCTTTTACTTCTCGGATACGCCGCCCTGGGAATGCCATCATCTTCTCCAAATTCGCAAGCCTTGTCTTCGTCAATCCTCCCCATTTGAACGCTGCAACTTTTGGGCAAATCTTTCGATCCAATCTTACAAACTGAACGGCTCAAATGTTCTTGCAAAATCACATCAATTTCGACTCCATTGTCTAGGCTCTTAACAGACGTAGCCTTCACCAGCTCCTTGAAATCATCCCCGTCGCTCGACCGATTCGAGCCGGCGCTGAAGCTTTTCGGGAAGGCAACGGAATCGACGCCGTGGTAGCCCACTGCGTACCCGTAGTTCCCGCTGTCCGCGCAACTCGTTATGCTTCGCACGTACAAATCTCTCGCTTTTCCAAGAATTCTGATCGGCGTCGTGATCAATCGGATCAGCTTGCTCTGCCGTCGGGCTTTTCCCATTCTACGACAAAACCCTTTTTCCCAGAAAGAGAGTGGGAGAGGTTGGAGATGGTTCAACAGCCGGGGTTCATCGTGTCTGTAATTTGAAAGACGTTTGGATAATTGATTGAGTGGACGTATAAACAAGAAAGAAAGTGGACTTTTGGCCTTTGGAGTTTTCTACGCGAGTTGGATTAAACAAACCGGAGTTTATTAAAATTAAATAAATATTAATTAATGAGTATGACATGATTGGAAGTTTTTAAGCAACTTGACATTGACAATAAATGCGTAGGATCCCGTTTGAATTTTAGTTAACTTTATTTATTAAAAACTAATATTATTTACTATTTTCTGCTCATAAAATTAAGGAAATATTATCTAGTTAAAAATGCATTAGTTGAGCTGACTAATAAATTATAACGAAATAATCCAAAAAATTACGAGGAGAAAAGATAGAGAGGATAGTTGTTAGTTGACTTGGAGCCTCGAGGGGGTCTCGTCCCCTTTCATGAATATAGTCAAGGGTACAGATTTGGAAAATAGGGTTTTCTTTTTCTTTAATGCTATGGGTCACACTGAGCTGAAGTTGTCAAAATATAATACAAATTTATATTTTTTTTTTTTTTTTAAAAAAAAAGCTGTCACACCACAATTACATTTTGTAATCAAGATAATTACATTTATTTGTAATTTTTATATTTATTTGCTGTGTGCCCCCTACCTGGCTTGCCACCCTATAAAGTGGATCTACTGAATATAAATGTCATTTATTGAATGATAGTATTAGTGGGTGGTTATTGTAACAGTGAGAAGTTTACTTCTATTGACAATACGCATGTATTGTGAACATGAATATATGATTGAGAAGAAGAAGAGTTTTGACCTAGAAATGGTTTGTGGGTTTATCTTCACTCGATGAAATGAAATTGTCGTTTTGATTTAGTTTATGACTGGGACTTAGTGGTTTGACCTAATTGTGGTGACGAGAAACATAGATGGGTAAAAAATCAGGAGGTTGAACATGCTAGAGTTCAAGATCCAGAAGACATTATTCCCACTTTATTTTACATGGAAGATGAAAACATGAATTATGGTGGCTTTCACGTTTTAGGAAATTTTTAAATGGCTTGACACAAAAACATGGGTAAAAGCCTTCTATTATTGGAGGAAACCTAACACATAGTAGATTCGTATCGACGTGTGCCAAATGAAGACGCTCTCGAGTCTCGTCTCGTCTCGTCTCACGAGAGGAAATTTCACGCTTTGTTTTGAATTTCCATGTGGATCATCATGAAAAATAGGTGAAAAGATTCTTAATTCACGAGTGAAATGTCAGGTTAAATAATTGCCGTTAACTCTAGAAAAAGATGCAAAAAAACCTAACAAAGGAAATGCCGATCTGCGATTGCAAAACCCCAAATGAATGAATGATTGATCCGAGAAAAATTCTATTTTGACGTCGACCATCTTCATGAAAAGAAAATCTCTTTTTACAGTGCCAGTTAGTTTCGAGGGCTGCAAGTTAAATTAGTCTCAATGGGTAGAATAACGATTTAAGATTTCCTTTGAGGCCTTCTATGCTCCATCATCAACATGATTGCCAGAAGATTTGGGCTGAAGTGAGAATTTAGCTACGTTTACTTTGAAAACGAGATGTCTTTTTCAGTCAAAGGGTATCGATAAGCCACTTATGGCATCCAGTAGGCATAGGAAGAACTTAGCTTCAAAGGGAAATGTGGGTCTAGCCAGCTGCCAGCCCAAGCTGAGATCAGTTCCAGTCCAATCCATGTTCATATGGCGTCCATGTCTTAGGCTCCGTAGCCATGCGTTTTCGGCGAAAAAAGAAAAACAAAAGCTCCTCTTTTTATTCACTAAACTACGCCGCCTTCATTCGCATTCCACCATTGAGCAACGTAGCCCGTTTAGTACCACAAATTTATGGTCGTCTACCTCCAAATTGGGACAAAGTTTACTTCTTTCAATCTCCGTTTCGTCTTTGCAAGATCAGTGAAAAGCTGAAAGATGCACCGATGTGTTTTCATTTTGATTTTGATTTCAATGGCTGCGATGATCCACGCTTGCCATGCCGGCAATATTCTCCACCCTCTTATCCTTATTCCTGGAAACGGAGGAAACCAGCTCGAAGCTCGTTTAACCAAGGACTACAAGCCCTCCGGCCTATTTTGCAGTCGCTGGAGCCCTCTGTGCAAGGATCGTGACGGCTGGTTCAGGCTCTGGTTCGACCCTTCTGTGCTGATTGCTCCCTTTACTGAGTGCTTCGCTCACAGAATGACCCTTCATTTCGACCGCAATCTGGACGATTTTACAAACTGTCCTGGCGTTCAAACTAGGGTTCTTCACTTCGGTTCGACTAAGTCGCTTCTCTATCTCGATCCTCATCTCAAGTAATTTCCCTCTTTTTTCAAAATGTAAACTTTGTGGAATCTTAATCTCATTCTGTACAGCTTTTCTCAGGAAAAAAACGCTTACCTTTCCCTAAATTTACGTTGAATCGGAATCTTTGATTATGCAGTTCAGCTACAAAAAGCTTAGATGTTTCTCAATTTCAGGCAAATCACTGAGTATATGGCTTCATTAATAGATTCTCTGGAAGACATTGGCTATGTCGAGGGGGAAACACTCTTCGGAGCGCCATATGATTTCCGATACGGATTGGCACCAGAAGGACGACCTTGTCATGTTGGATCCAAATACTTGAAGGATTTGAAAGAATTAATCGAAAATGTAAGCATATCCAATGGAGGAAAGCAGGTAATACTCGTCTCCCATAGCTTAGGAGGCCTCTTCGCACTTCAACTTCTCAACCGAAACAAGCCCTCTTGGCGGCAGAAATTCATCAAACACTTCGTCGCTCTCGCAGCGCCATGGGGCGGCTCTGTTGTCGTAATGCGCACATTTGCATCGGGCAATACGCTAGGAGTGCCGCTCGTGCAGCCACTTATTGTGAGGGACGAGCAGAGGAGCTCCGAGAGTAATCTCTGGCTAATGCCAAATCCTAAAATTTTTGGTTCGAAAAAGCTGCTTGTGATTACTCAGAATTCATCGTACACAGCTAACGACACAGCCCAGTTTCTTGATGACATTGGGTATCCACAAGGGGTGTATCCCTACAAATCAAGGGTTCAGCCATTGATGGATCAGCTTGGAGCTCCAGAAGTGCCTGTCACTTGTTTATTTGGGAGTGGTGTAAAGACGGCAGAGACTCTGTTTTACCGGAAAAATGGGTTCGACGAAGAACCGGAAATTGTCTACGGCGACGGCGATGGAACAGTGAATATGGTGAGCTTGACGGCGGTGGAATCACTATGGGAAAATAACAAAAACCAGACTCTGAAAAGGATAAAGATTCATGGGGTTTCTCATGCTTCCATACTGAAGGACGAAGCAGCTTTGAATCAAATAATAAAAGAAATTTCAATTATCAATTCTCTTGCTATGGCCGCTGCTCTGTAGCCTGTAGAAGGCTCGTTCAACGTCTTCTTGTTTGGATTAAATGTGACAAGAAACCCATTTTCATAGATTGGGCTCTCGTTTCATGATATTGGTCAATGTTTGAAAATGTGTTAAATCCAAGCCATAATTTTTAACTTATTATTTTATTTATTTCAATGTAACTAAAGTGGAACTTGATTTGTTAAATCTTAAATACGTATTTTAACTGATTTGATCCAATTGTATTATTGTAAGAGTCCTCTGCCCACGAGCCAATCATCTATTTCCTGTGATTCTCTGTCTTCCCCTTTGCTTCCCATTAATTTCTCCTCAGCAACTCCCCAGGTTTGACGTTGTCAGCGCCTTGTGCACCTCAACGGTTCGTGTAACTTCAATTCAAGATTCTGAGAAGTAAGGATCTGGATGCTCGGAACCTTGTTTTGTATTCCGCCACCCATTCCTTCTCGATATTTGAAGCTTTGGATTGTTTGAATGTTCTGAATTCAAAAGTTGGTGTTTTTTTTGGTCAGATTTAGGGTTGTTGTTTTCTGTTTTGGGTCTTTATGGATTTTAAATTGGTGGAGCAGGGGTTGAGTTTCTCTCAGAGAAGAAAGAAATGGCTTATTCTTCTCGCCGTCTTTGGGGTTTCCGGATATGGTGTTTACAAGGTCTATAATTTACAATCCGTGGTGAAGAAGAGGAAGAGGCTTATGAAGCTATTTGGAGCACTGATTTCTCTGGCCGAACTGGTCTCGGATTCTTCTGAGACAATTGGTGTGGTAGCCAAGGATTTGGGCGACTTTCTTAAGTCTGATTCGGATCAAATTCCCAATAGCTTGAAGCAACTTTCGAAAATTGCAAAGTCGGAGGAGTTCTCAGAGTCTTTGGCTAGGGTTACCGAGGCGATGACGGTTGGTTTATTGCGAGGGTACAAAGATGGGACAAAATATGAGAATGAGTTAGAGATTGGGAAGGTGAATTCGAGCTTTTCTCATACGGTGTTAGACAGGCTTTTCTCCGCCGCTGGTTGTGGTTTCGTTTCGGTTGTGGTTGGAAGCTTCGCCAAGAACTTGGTTGTGGCGTTCTTCTCTGGTGGGAATACACATCCAGACGCAAGCGTTTCTCAATCTGGGTCTAATTTATCAGACGCTCCTAGATGGTTGAATCTGGTTTGCGATAATCGATGCAAAACCTTGATAGCAGATTGCATTCAAGTTTTTGTTAGCACCGCCACTGCTGTGTATCTCGAAAAAACAATGGATGTCAACACATATGACCAACTGTTTAGTGGATTGACCAATGACCAGCATCAAAGCAAAGTGAAGGACTTTCTAGCCACTATCTGCAACAGTTCTGTGGAAACACTTGTGAAAACGTCTCATCAGGTATTGACAAGTTCAAATTCTGGATCAAACTCAAGCTCAGTTCAAAATCAGAGTGAAGGATCATACACAGTGATAAACAACAAAAATTTAGAACTAGATGCATCTTCTAAGCAGCTGATTGGAGCGAATGGGTGGGTTGGCCAGGTCTCTTCAACACTAGCGGTTCCCTGCAATCGTAAGTTTGTGCTGGATTTGACGAGTAGGGTGACATTTGAGACGACAAGATCTGTTGTGGAATTTCTGTCGTGGAAGCTAATGGATGGTTTGAAAAGAAGTGTTCATGTAGTGGAGGAGGAGGTTGTCAATAGGGGGCTCGAAGTGGTTCGATATTTCGGGGCGAAATCTTCAGTCATTGTTACGATATGTCTTGCTTTATATTTGCATATTCTGAGTAGCACTAGGACCTTCCTGCATGCCTAATATTTCTATTTGCATTTGTCAAACACACTATTCAAATTGTGATGAATATAGAGGGTGGAAGCTTTATATTAATGAACAACATTTTCCTCTTGTCTTTTTTTTTTTTTTTTTTTTTTTTTTTTTTTTTTTTGCAGCCTTCCCCCTTCATTAGCATAATGTGTTTGATGCCCATTTATGGTTATGGAAATTGAATTCATAAGGGAATAGAATTGCTCTTTTTATAATTCATTAAACCCATGGTTTAGTCAGATAAGAGCTGTAGCTTTGAGAATGTTAGCCTAGATTCTACTGTCATGTTGCTAGAGAATGATTATCAATTATCAAACTTACTTTTCTTTGTCACAAACTGCGATATCATATCTTCGAGATGTGAGACTGCTGAAAATGTACCCATTTCTATGACTAGAAATAGACCAAGACTTCTGGCTAATGATTCAATGATGACTCAGTCCTTCTTTTCTCCCCTGTTACTACTTGAAATGTTGCATCTGTAGAGGTGATCAATGTACAGGGAAAGGGAAACAATTGGATTCGAAATTTTCAACTGGCAAATTTTATTTGTTTTCTTTGGACAGATCCTTTGCAGATTTCAGTCGGTCGAGAGCTGTAGGTTTACTTTCTTTGAAGAGACGGACAAGAAGTTTGGTAATGCTGAAAGGAACGCAGGTTAGTTTTACAGTGGTTTCTTCATTGATTATTTAATTGGCTAATCACTCACATTAGGTTGTAATACTATCAAACTTCAATCTGAGATCAACACTAATTTTCTTCAGTGCTCATTGAGAAGTTGGAAGCTATTATGAAAGAAAGTTCTGCATGAAATCAAAGACGATTTTATGAAAAATCGATCATAAGCAAAGTTACTTGCATCTACCAAAATGCTTAAGGGCTCTGTATACTGCCTTCAATCGAGTTAGGCATCATCCAGTGCACCCACTGTCAAGTACACATCCCATGAGCACCTGCCATTGAAGAAGCGTCTTCATAGTTCTATTATAAAAGATTAGATTTCTCCGATTGGCTGATGACACATTCAATTTCCAAATACTGAGAATAAGATAAAGATAAAGATCTTTTTATCAGTGTTCGTGAAGGTGTTTGCTCGATACCCATTGGAAATTTTCTGTTTACTCTAATTCACGAGTTGGGAAAGTGTTAATTTGCTGAAGAACTATTTGAGCCAAAAATGAGGTGGGTCAGTCAGGCTGCAACCGTGGGTCTCATCATTTCCTTTCCTTATCTTTTTAATTATAAAATTTGAATCCTTGCCTCCTTGGTTTCTGATTCTCCCAATAACGTTATTATTATGTATGTCTACCATTATTGGTATCTTAAATAATTATGTTTCCTTTTCTAGTTCCTTTAGTCATGTTGAATGGTGATGTGCCATGGGTTGTCATCATCCGATCACAAATTTAGTTCTTAGTTGAACCTTCAATTAATATGTTTGTTAATTTTGTAGGTGATTCTTTTAGAGATCAAGTGAAATTAAAAGAATATCACTCGGTCATTCAAAGTTAAAGGAAGAAGTTATCCCTCAGTCACCCCGAGTTTGACTCAAGAGTTGTGACTTTCTTTAAGCAATTGAGGATGATGATTGACACTTAAAGCATGGAGGAACCAAGTCACCGTGCAAGCAAAGAAGCATCGTCTCGGCGACATCCTCAAATTGAAGCAGGGATTTGTCTCCCTCAAGACAAAATTAGATAATCGATCACTTTTTTATTTTCTTTTCAAACTTTAGCTTGTTTTATTGTCCACCAAATTTAAAGTCATTTGGGAGCTCTTATTGACATTCTTTTCTCAAGCATTTCCAATGGTTGGAACTATAATAAAATGGTAGAAAGTCTTGTCCTGTTGCTGGAGCATTTTTCTTTCAATGGAGGTCTCATTATCCGAATGTATCATAAGTTGTCTTTCGGATCAACGGCGTACTGTTCGGTTATCTCTGCTTATTTTCTTCTGAAATTTTAATGGCGTATTTGCAACTCTTTGAGTAAGCTCTTGGTTCAGCTAATCAAGAGTTATACGTTTTACAAGTTGGACGATCATTTGTTCAGAAAACTGCTTACCCGATACGCAGAATTGTTATTTTATTTGTTACATAACTTTTTAGCCCCAGCAAATTTTGTCTTGAAATTTTAAGAACATTATATATATATTGCTATCTAATATTAAAATTTCAGAGTATTTAGATGTCATTTGAGTAAATTATACGTTCTAAAATATGAGGCTTGTTTTTGTTAGAACTGAGTTTGCCGAACCAATTTTTGTTTCTGGCTTTGTGCTTGCCATTTATTGCCATCTCTAAGCAGGTCAAATAGTTATCAACTTTGTTTGATGTCCTCTTTCATTTTCACAATGCGTTGGTTAAAATTGAGATAGTTGCTCTCCTATTCGAGATCTGGTCTGTTTCTTTCGTGTCTTTAAGATGAAGTAAACATTTCTGTCAATTTTTGCCAATCTAGGATTTACAAGAGGAGAACAAATTATGGCCGCGACTAGCATAATTTGCACCAGTTTCTTCACCATCAGATGAAGTTCTATTGAACCAGGGTCCAGACCACACCTAGCGATGGCTCGTCTGCTTGTAAAAAGTTTGATGGGGTGTCAACTTGGCTCATGAATGGTCTGGCAGCAACGTTTTTCGCTCCTTTGGATCGCTGCTCTTGTATTCGTGTTGCAACTGAAGATGATAGCTATGAAACAAGTGATCTTCCTTTGATTCTCGACGATGGAAATCTGCAGCGTGAAGGCAGTGAGGACAAAGGGTGACGGAAAGAAAAAGGTGCGTAAAACAGCTTTTCCATTACTCGGGGTTCTTCGGCTCTTCTCGGTAAATGGCTGAGTGGCATTCTTGAGGTGGGAATAAAAGAGCATGTTATCTGGAGCTATGTACTTCAATTTTAGTTTTTGGAATTTGTTCTGTAATTCCATCTGTTCTTGGATTGAATTTAGTTGACCTCCATATCATATTTCCAATTCCTTAACGTTGTATTCTGCAATCTGGAAAAGTAAGAAAGCAAATGTGGGTAAAGCAGAGATTAAAGAGATGTCATCCAACTTTTAAGTAGTGAAACAGACAATTTGTCCATGATTTTGAAAGATGTTGCTCTCAAATTCGACCATGGTCCATCTCGCTTTGTGTGTTCTTCTACTTGGGAGTTTTCCAATGGTTTCAATTGGACTTGATATTGAATCACTGTTCTAGCATTATCACGAACAGAATAGGCCTATGAAATTATTCTCGTATTTTACTCTGATAGAATTTAATTATTTATAATTTATTATATTTTAATTATACCGATCATTACTTTATATTTTAATAAATATTTTAAAAAATTAAGCGTAAGGGGAATCAATTTGTTGGATTTGGGCCCACTTCCAAATAATTGCAATTAAGAGTCACCAAGTTCATGCTAGATTCTGGTCGAAAGATTCAACTAAAGTTCTTCTAAAAAGATTTATTATTTATAAATCAATAGGAGCAGAGGCACATGAAGCCCTACTTTTTAGATGCAACAAGAGGAAAGAGGAGGCAAATATTATAAGGGCATGTTGGGTTGTAAGTGCATGCATGTTATCCTCCACCTAACCCTAAAACCTTAACTAACTAAAAAAACTACCACTCTAGCTACTGCCTCTCCACAAAGACAAATTTGAATCATATTTTTTTGTGATTACTTTCATTTTACATGTATGCATGTCTCGTTATGTTTCAAATTGTCACGGCGTTAAAAGCTAATTTTACCTACTTACAGCAATTTAAAAAAAAAATGGTTAGTGCAAGCACTTTCCATCTATTTAGTGATGTTGTAGATTTCTTAAACAATTGTACTAGGTAAGGAGGAGAAATCTATACGTAAACTGTTTACTTTCTACTCTCTCTCAATTGATGTGAGATGATGAGATGTGCAACACTACTTTATAATCAACAGAATCTTATGTCGTTGTTATATTCACGTAGAGAATTGTTGCAGCTTCAAAATTAATTATAATGCGATAATTAGATGAATTCCAGTACATGTTTCGTCTTTTTTCCGTTTTTTTTTTTTTTTTTTTTTATGTTTTTGTAAAAAATTATTATATAGTTTGGTTAGATTCTTCGTTACTAAGCTAAGCTTATCTTTCTTGGACTACCCCACCCACTTCTCTGGCCAAAGCGAAAGAAAGTATTTCTCACTTACATTCTAATAAACTAAATTCTTTAATTTGTGCTATTACTATTAAAATTTAAATGGATAATTTTTCCCGTTACCTCAAAAGCTTCATATTTTATAGGATATTTTAGCACTATGTGACACTCTAAGAATAAGTATGTGTGAATTTATGACAAGTATAAATTGCAAATGAAAGTGAGACGTTAAAAATAAAGTCGAAGAACACGAATGATTTTACGAGCATTCAATGAATAAATTCACTCTGCCCCACATTCATTTAAAATACCTTGTGCTAAACTATTTTTTAGATTATAATCATGTGTTTATTTTTAAAAAAAGAAAGCTAAATTGTAAATTAATCAGGTGAATAACCCCATAAACTTAGAAGTCCCTCGTTAAATAAATCATGTTTTTGTGACGCGATTTTTAATGATTTTGAACATTGAGTTTTATTTAGAATTTTCTAAAATAGTCACGAATTTTTATTCCGAGTTGTTTTTTTTTTTTAAAATTATTTAATAAAAACGTGATTTCTTTTATGGAATTGTTAACGCTAACTTATTAAGTTGGGGAAGTTATTTGCCTTCCATATATAAGGATATAATAACTTTTCACTCATAAATTTTTAAGAATAAAACCCAATTTATCTTTAATAATTTATATATTTTATGAAAATTTTCCATGATTCTTCTTGATCTTCTAGAGTGGATGTCACCCGAGTGTCCCTCTGTTTCCTCGATAAATACCAGTCTTCCGCTCTTCGCTTCTTCCCTTCCCCCTACCTTCTCTCGCCAACTGCTGTTTAAACTTCAGATGTTCTGTGTGCAAGAAACGGGTCGGTTTTCATGCCCGGTTCCTGATTTTGGGTTCACGCCCGCTGAAATTCAAGACCTTTTGTCTCTGTTCCATGAAGGAGAGCGGAACCGGACGAGTTATTCTGTTGAGCACTACGAAAGCAAACGCCGGCGCATGATATCTAACCGGGAGTCAGCAAGGCGGTCCCGAGGGCGAAAGAAACGGCATTTGGAGAAGTTAACGGAGAAAGCGAACCGGCTGGAAATGGAGAACTGTGCGATGAAAAATAAACTGGATTTGTTAATGAATAAATGCAGCGTGGTTTTGAATGAAAATAACCAGCTAAAATTTGAATCTGTAGCTCTCTCCTCCAGACTTTCTGATCTTTTCTGGATATATGTCACCATACAATCTCGCTGAACAAAAAAAATAATAACTTTGCACGAGTTGAATTTGATCGTTCAATACAAAACAATGAACCCTCTCTCTCTCTCTCTCTCTCTCTCTCTCTCTCCCTCTCCCTGCATTGATCCAAGAGGCTAAGCTATCTAAATTTGACATTGTTAAAGCGAAGGGAAGATGGAATGGAGTATAATTGCAGAAAACCAGCTCTATGATGAAGATTAAAGATTTGAAGGTTGAGAACAGTGCCGTCTATTTATTCAACCAGACAAAACAGTCCAAAAGCATAACATGATAAAACCATTGAAACAAAACACGCGGAAAGGCACATAAGCACGTACGTGTATTACTGAAATATTAGGCAAGACTGAGAGGGAGTAAGTAGATAAATGGAATATCTACATCAAAATGTCGAAATAGAGAGAACCTTTTCCATCCAAGTGCAAGGTATGGAATTAGGGATTGGATATGTAGCCCCCACAAAATCAAGAACCAATTAGAACAATACAACCGCAAGCTACTTCTTTGTCAAGCCACATCATAGAATCGAAACAGCTAGGCTACAAATACATGGTAATATTATTGAGTTCAGACGACAGAACTGGGAAGAGTGAAAATTGAATTCATGTCAGTTGTCAGCAGCTGGTGTTATTGAGTTATGGGTTGCCTTGATTTACAGGGCAGCACGAATGTTTATGGGAAGCTTTAAGCTCTCCATTTGAAACTCCAGGCAAAATATATCTCCCTCCTGCAGCTGTAAGCTGTTAAATAAAGTCATGTAAGCCTCGAGATTGTTGTTGGTTACTCCATTAATAGCAAGTTTCTTCTTTTTCTATTTGTTGCCTTTGTTCTACCCCGAACTGACGGATGTTTTTCACTGTTCTAAGTCGATAAATCTGTGTCTGTCTGATGGGATCTACTCCTCCAAAACCGCCATTAAAACAGCTTGGAGAGCTTCTTCAGGAGAATCAGGACCCTTTTGTTCTGAAGATTTATCTTTCAGAGAGAAGGTATTCGAAGAGGAGATTATACTCTGAGTGTTGTTTTGGCTGCTGCTATGGCAATGTCGGCACGGTCATGAAGACATCGGAAGAATATGGTCTTGAGAAGAAGCATAAAGCTCCATTATTCAGCGGAAAAGTCAGGGAAATATATGAAAAGCTTGCGCTGTTCCATGGGAGACAAAAAAGTAAGAAGTTGGATGAAAAAGATGGGATGTTTTGGGGAACTCAAATGAGCAAAATTAGCAGAGAAGTTGAGGGAACAGACGGGTTGTCCTCTGTTAGCAGCACAACTGAGTTTTATTCTTGTACGGATAGTGATGGAGAAGATGGATCAATTTCCGCGGTCAAAGGTCGCACAATCTCAATTAGAGACGCCTTTCACATTTCGAAATCCTGCACTTACAACCAAAATGAAGTACATTCACTAAATCTCTGACACCCTCTTCGGATTTTCGCATTAGAACCTGGATCAAGAATGGAGATCTTCGTTTACTCCGGAGTTAGCGATGGAGTGTGCCGTCGCGGCGAATCTAGCTGATAGCTACAACGCTGGTTAAAGTTCTTCATAGTGGTTAGGTCTCCTAAAGAATGAACAAATCACAACTTGGCCAGAAACGACCCGGAGCCGCAGTTTGGAACCGAACAGCCCGGCTCCGTGCAGTCTGGGCTAGTTCTGCAAGGTTTAAGAACCGAGCACGGTTCGTGCACAATACAAAAAATCGCTGCAATTTGTATTATTGTACTCTGCTCAAGCAATTGTGTCCAACTCGTGGTGAGCATTCCACATTTAACCATAAGTCGTACACTCATTAAGCTTTGCATTTAATTCAAAACCTAATTTTAAATAATTGATTGTACCATTAATATTTTATTATATTAATTATAACTATAAATGCTTGACACAGTAAATAAAAATTAGAAATAGTTGTATTACTCTTCTTAAAAATTAAGCATTAGATGCATTTAATGAGGAATAAAAAAAGTAAAAGTTTTTAAATAATTTGTTTTAATGATAAAAAAAAAATGAAAATTTTGTAATTAACGTGGATATATTAACTTTTTGTAAAATAAAAATAAACGATTTTCCTTATTTTCAGCAGTCAGTTTTATTTCTTATAAAATAAATAAAATGGGCCAGAGCACTATTTTTAAAAATCAGTATTTCTTTACATAAATATATTAAAATTGTAATAAATAAAAATTAGCCGTCGGTTAAAAAAAGTCTAATCTGGCAACCAAGGTCAAACAAAGTCAAATCGCGAATGAGACTGAATCAGAAGAAATTTCATTCCTCTTCCTCAAAGATCAATGGAGATAAAGAAACGCAACATTGACCTGCAAAGATGGTCTGAGTGTTGTTAGCTCTAGGACTATTCCATACACTGCCGGTTGGAGCCTCCTAACGGAGGACTCCTGTCCCAATCGTCAGACCTCCATTGTTGTTGGTCTGATGCAAAACCTCTCCCAGAGGACCACCAATGGAAGTCTCCCAAATCCTTCCGGTTCCCAAATTCATTTTCAAGCAGTCTGAGGGTTTCTCGCTCGGAGGAAATGAAGACGACATTGTCAGTTGCGTAATTTCAGATTCGAACTCGAGGTCCGGCCATGAAATGGCGGATTGATGGCCTTGGTTTTTAGTTTCGTTCGCGAATTGACAGTCTTCCAAACAAGGATTGAAGAGAGACTCCGAGGAGACTGTCCTAAACCCTGATCTTTCTGATTCTTGGAATGGAATTTGGTGTTTTTGAATGAAGAATGGCATGGCTGCCGATGGCACGTCAATGGAGGCAGAGTTCACTTTCTCTCTGTTAATGAGCATCCTGCAAAAGTAGCTTCACACTTGGACCAAATTTATGGATGAACATTTAGACCAAAGAGGATAACCTCTCTGTTAGGGACGTAGCAGGAGGTTGAGATGGAACAGTCCTGCGCTGTTGGTAGGTAAAGCCGAGGCTATTGTACGATACGCCGCCGGCAACCACTGCCGAAACCAGCGGGAAAGAAATCAGCTTAGTGGCGTTGTTTCTGGCAATGGAATTTCCGGAGACGGAATGGCCTGCTAGGCCTTCCACGGGCTTTCTTGAACGATGACGGCCTCTGTTTATGTGCCGCTCACAGTATTTCTGATCGGCGACGGCCTCCCTCGAGCATCTCCATTTTTTCCCATCGGTCCGCCGGCACCTTCCCGGTTCTGGATCGGCGTTGTTGAACCCCACGTGGAAAGAACCCCATCCAACTAAAAGCACAGATGGTAAATGAAATATTAACCTCTGTGCATTTTTCTCAGAAAATATAGCAGATCGGAGTGAATAGTAAGAGAGCACACTTACATGAACTGGGTTTGAGAAATCCACCGGAAAAACAAGACGATGCAGCCGAATGAAGGGCCTTTCTGATGGGGAGGAGAAGATGTGATGGAACAGGAACATTAGAAGTTATGTATTTGTAAATCAAAGCTTGGTTCCCCAGTTCCATCCATTGAGATTGAGTGAATAGGCCGACTCCATAACTGAAGCTTCCACTTTCAAGAACTAAAAGAGACAAAAAAAAAAATCAGTTATACGAAACTCCGAGCAAGAACATAAAAACGAAAGGCAAAAGCTTGAAAGCCACCCACAAATTTTAAAGCTTCGTGCATGTCAATATATCCATAATCAGTCCCTTTGCTATTTCTTACCTTCATTTCTACTACCACCAGCCCTTCCATTGTGAATGTAAGGCAATGCAGCGTCTAGACTACTCTTTTCTACTGATAAGGAGTCTAATGTTTTCGGAGAGGCGAAAACCAGCATTTGCTCTTGCTTCTGATCATCGGAGAAGCTGCTCTCAGATCTCAGCAATCGGTTCCTCCCTGTTTCCTTAAAGGCGGAGAAATCGAGGGTCTTCGCCATTTTCGAGTCATCCACAACAGAGCCTGGTCTATCCTGCTCCAAAAACCCATCAGATCCGAACAACTTGAGCTTCCCTTCGGAAAACGAAGAAAGACCAAGAAAACCAGAATCCAAACCCACCAGCCCCTCCAAACCCATAGTCCCTAAGTCCATATAGAACAGCCGCCAAACCAGTTCACGTCGAATCAGAGGGAGGGTAGGATCGGCTCGACCAAGACCTCATTTGGTGAAGATAACGTCCGCATTGTATTTAAGACAGGTAGATTTGGTTTGGTTTGTTTGAGCTTTTTAGGCTAAAACTAAAGTTGAACTGACAACCAGAACGGCTTTGCTAGCATTTCATTTTCGTTTTAGATACAATAATTAAAGAGAAACGATAGAGAGAGAGAGAGAGAGAGAGAGAGAGAGAGAGAGAGAGAGAGAGATCGTGTGTGTTTTTGTGGTGGGGGAGAAACTGACTGTACAGAGTAAGTACTAAATACTATGTACAGACCAGAAATACGAAGGTGTTTGATCCTTACCCAGTTGTGTAATTTTCTGTTCTTCTTCAATGGTAGAACATAATTTAAAAACTGCAGACTAATTGAGTATTTTATCAAATCAAATAGGGTCAACGCTCAACAACAAGCATTGCCACGTCAACCCTACTCTCCCTCTCTCTTTTTGCACGTGACTTCAGTCTAATACAAGTATAATAAGCGAGTAATTTCAAATTTTGCAATATCTAGAAGTGTAGGAAATGAGTTTAATAATCACTAATCCCATTTTAGCTGTTAATTGGTGGATTAAGAATCTTTCCCGACTACATCCTGCATGCCTAGTGCATATAAAGCATAAGCTAATAAGAACTACGAACATGGTTCTTAAAAATAACAAAATTGATTACTTATCACTAATCCGGTCTAATTTAAATAAGACAATATAATCATTCCATTAAGTAAGATCAACAAGGTCAATTGTATCAAAATAAATTCAAACGAATCAAACATAAATAATAACGTAAGAGATATTTCTATCTTTTATTTACATTTTTTATCGGTTTAAGTTCAATCTAACTATGGGATGTAACAAGTATATTTAAGATCTATTTTCAATGATTTTTTTTTTTTTAATAAAAGTGGCTAGAAATCTGAAATTAGAAGAACACTTCTGGATCGTCGATGATGTTGGATTTGGGTGGAGCGTGATGATGACGTAACAGCCTCGCTACCTCAGTGCCGACAGGCTGTGCTGCGCCCCTCCGATCTTAACGGTGCCCAACGAGCCATTAATATTTCGTGATCAAGATAGGAAATCACTTGATGATGAGTACTATTTTGGGGCCCATTTTGATCTGAAAGCTAATAATTCATTATTATTTTAATTTGAAGTATCCAGCCAAATACCATGGTGGGCAAAACGGGACGGGACCGAAACTGCAGTTTAACCCAAATTGCAGTTGCGGTCCATGTTCGGTTCAGTTTTAGCGACCATGTTTTTCGATTTTTGTTACAAATTTACAAGACCTACCAAGTACCAACAATATTAGCTAACAAGTGAGCCAATTCAAAGGAGAGCCTGTTAAAGTAAACCACAGTGTAAGCCCAGTTATGAAAACCTGGAGTCCTATGAAAGACGATATCTCGAGTTTTTGTGGGTCTTCTCTGTGGATTTTCGGGGTGGCAGTTTGCCAACAGTGCTAAAGTCTCCATTTTTACCAGTTGCCAGTTGGTTAGGTCTCTCGAGTTTCTAATCTTGGTCTTTTGGACTTCAAATTTGTTAAAACCAAGGCTGAATCTTTATTTTCTCCTCTTGCTTTTCCGTTCGATTTATGTTAAATTATTTTTTGGGGTGGTTAAGAAAACCTAGGGATTGCCCCCTCGCTAGGGGTTTTTTGGCGCATTTAGGGTTTTTGGGTTTCTTTAGATTGCAGTATTACTAGGACGTGAGCTCTTCTGATCAAGCAAAGTTGTTCGTCGGTGGAATTTCGAAGGAAACAAGTGAAGATGTTCTCCGATAGCATTTTCAAAGCTATGGTAACTTTTTGGGGGAGACTGAAGTACGAGAAATCCTAGAGGTTTTGGCTTTGTCTTGTTCGATGACCCAGCTTCGGCAGAAAAAGCCCTAGAGGATAAGCATGTCATACTGGGACGCACGGTCAGTGTCTCTTTTTCCTTCGTGGCTTTAAATTTTCTCTTTCTTAATATGCACTATGCTTCGTTTCTGTGTGAACTGGCACTGTTAAAGGGGGCGATATTATATTTGATTTCTTTTTTCGTCTCTACGGCAAGCATTATATTCTTATGAATTAACTCCAGATCAAATAGAAACTCCGTTTGAATGACACTGTTATTAGTAGTCAAAATCTTATGCAGTGCCTCATTTAGTCTTTAATTTTGAGCAACTTAATGGTTTACGAGTGGGATATTGTAGTTTTCTTCAAAATGTTTCCATATTCACCTCTATTATCCTAGTAAATTTATTGTTTGGGTCCTTTGTTCTAATTTTCGTGATATTATAGGTAGAAGTTAGAAAGGCTGTACCCAGAGCTGAACAATTTCCGAACCAACAACAGAGCAGAGGAACAAGTAACAGCAGTACAAATGAATCTGACAACCATCAGTATAAAAGATATTCGTGGGGGGTTTGTCACCTAATCTAACAGAAAAAGAGTTTAAAAGTTATTTTGAGAAATTTGGTAAGATAACGCAGATGTAGTAGTGATGCATGACACTGCAGCCCAACGTCCTAGGGGATTTGGATTCGTAACCTTTGACTTAGAAGAATCTGTTGTGAAAGTTGTGCAGAATAGTTTTCAAGAATTTAACGATAGTTTTCACAAATTGAACGATAGGCTAGTGGAAGTCAAGAGAGCTGTTCCAACCGAGGGAAATAGCGGCAATGATGACAATTTTAACACTGGAATTGGAGGAGGGAGGGGATTTGTACATAAACACCATATTATAAACTACCCTCATCATCTTAACCGGGGAATTCTACATAGTTATCAACCATATCCAGGATATGGTGCAGTTGGCAGTAATTTTAATGGATCGGGAGTTTATGGAGGTTGGTATCCCATGGGAGCATATGGTGGAGTTGGTTATGAGATGGCACCTCCTAGGTGCAGTTGGTATGGTGTACTTTTACAGGAACAAGGTCATGGCCATTACATTGTTGGCAGTCCGATCTTCCCTTCGAATGTGAATGGTGGATTTAGTTTTTCAGGAGCTGCTAATGACAATGGAATTATTGAAGCAGGAAGCCCCTTGAAGATAAATCATGAATTTCACAGAATTGCGAATGCACAGCCTGATGTGACTGCTTCTAATGCTGAAGATCCGAGCTCATTCCATTAGGATGGCCGGAGCTTCTGCTTGTCTAACCGCTGGTTTGTGATCCTAGCTGACTTAGCTTTTTTTTTTTCTTTCTTTTACCGGAAGGGGTTAGCATTTTTTCTTCACTGATATGTGACAGTCTCTGTTCAGATCTCTCCTTTCCCTTTTTTGTTTTTTCCTTTAGATGGCCTCCCCTGTGTTATATTTTCTTCCTGTGCATCATCTCTTGTGAAGTGATTCATTGGTACAGTATTAACATCTCTGCAATATAAGTTAATTCAGACGCTTATTCACTTTCCATCCTGGCATCCTCCTTCAAATTAGAATGTGACTACTCGTCATTCTCATTCATGTATTAGTGTGGACAGGTAACAATTTCATATTGAAATTTTCTTCACTGATCGATTCGAGGTTCTTAATAATGAAACTCTTACAAGAATTCTTAGTTTTGCAAGGGACAGCAGCGAAGAAGTAGAAGATATGCTGGAAGTCGGTCGTTATTATTGAGTAGTCTTTCGTTTCCCAGTATCTAACTGCTGGATGGCAATTGCCAAATAATGCACACTGGGGTAGGTATTAAATATTGCGTTGGAACTAAGCTATTTAAAGTGCCCTTTGTGTCGTCAACATTTTCTGAACTGCACCGCATAATGCTGCTACTAAACTCTCCCATTAACGTGCTATTGTTGATACTTGTCAAGGTCTAGTGCCGATTTCAGTTTGCTAATGAATAAAACTCGCAGTCTTCATTACTAGTGTTCTGCCTGTTGGGGTTCATCGCGATTCCTCTATTAGATTAGAATGTTTGAATATACTTTACATTTTTTACTCACTGTGGCCTGGTTAGCTCGTTACCAGGCCAAAAAATTTGAATTTTGAAATTTGGTCTTCTAACTTCAATTGATTCCTCTTTCCTTTTGATGTTTGATCAAGTCTTGTCTAAATCTGCTGTTTTGGGTATAGACTTGATAATATAATAATGAAGGATGCAAAATAGCTGTATCCTACTTAGCTAAAAGTTTGTAATTTTTATTAAAGAGTGATTAGAAATGCTTAGGG
The DNA here is from genome assembly GCA_022433055.1 of Begonia peltatifolia. NCBI lineage: Eukaryota > Viridiplantae > Streptophyta > Magnoliopsida > Cucurbitales > Begoniaceae > Begonia > Begonia peltatifolia. The sequence goes on from CM039518.1 coordinate 3,019,474, forward strand.
GGGTAGGTAGGCAGGTTCAGTCCAAAGCTTGCAGTCGTCGCTACACCCTTGAGCCGTCGGAGTCTCTGCTATCTAAGCTGTCCCATCGTCTACTATCTTCTCATTGTTACCTACAAATGATCAAGATTACGTTCTGTCATTTGTGTCGACAAAAGGTTGACCTTAACCCGCACCATCTTTCTTTTGCTCAGCTCCATTCCCATGATGATCCAATTATTTTCCACCATTTTTACTTCCCTTTGATTGACCAATCAAGTTTGTCACTCATTACATTTGAGAAAAATCTAAACAGATGATTTGTTTAATTTTGGGATGAGAACTGGGGATAGATGTAATAACTCTGTTTCCAACAACGTGCATGTCAGGCAGGACCGGGCTACAGCCCTATAATGGTTGGCTGCTTTCTTTGTCGTCGTATGCCCTGGTAGAAGAACTAGAACAGGCTCGATTTGAAAAAATCTCAAACGCCATACAGGGAAAAATTGGTTAGCCATTAATTTTGACATCCTCTCTCTGCAAAAATGGTGGAAAAGGGAATGTGTTGATTAATTGTTGAAAAGGAAGTGAAAGGCCCCTCCATGAGAAAATAGCAACGCCTCTGCTTTGAATTCTTCCAACCAGATACTTTAATGGCGTTTTCACTCTTTGGGAAACCTTTGGAGAGCGATTGAAATTTTGGGCTTTGTTCTTTTTTATTTGTTTTAAGGTTTATTTTTCTGTTTTCTCCCTTTGTAGAAGGTTACGCGATTAATGGCAAGCAAGGATCATATCAATGGAGTTTAATTATTGGACTGGGTTCAAGCTTAAGTTAAAATTCAATCGTGGGCATGCCAGAACTCGATGCAATAGGAATGTGATCATGTTAATGAACAAAGAAGAAGGGAAGATAGATGGAGTTATGAAGAGAATCTATGGTGATTGAGACACGACAGATGTGGTTGGATTTTGACTTGTCTTCCAGGCTAAGTCTGAGACAATGACTGGGTAGAAAAATTTAATTTAAAGCAAAAACTTTCATGTAAGACAACCTTAATGAAGAGAGAGAGAGCATTGTTGTCCTTCTCAGTTAAGTAGCTATCATCCAGTGATCTCATTATCTCCTGGCCTCTGCTCTCTCTTTTTCTCTCTTATTTTGCCTATATTGCCGTGATCTTTCTCTGGATTTTAAGTTCTCACGTGATTCTTGTTACTTCTTGTTCTTCCCCTCATTTAACTCTCTCTTTCTCTTTCCTCTGTTTAGTTTCCAGGCATTGGGAGGTCTACAGAAAATACCCAGTAAATTAAAAAAAAAATATGATAAACTGGGCAGTGAATGAATAATGCGACAGAGTAGTCTGTGGGGAGATATGGAAATGAAAGCATTTAAGCGATGAAGGCCAAATGCATCTTCCTGAAAAAGTAGAAAGCATAAGAGCGAGTAGTGACAGAAATGCAAGAAGAATTATTTTTGGAAAAATAAACCCAGAAAAAGCTTGGTTGGTAATGGTGGCTAATTTATGAACAGTTCTGTTCGACCCAGTCTGTTCGCTCTCTCTCTCTCTCTCTCTCTCTCTCTCTCTCTCTCTCTCTTCTTCTTCTTCTTCTCCGGATCTTCGTCTAAATTTTCAAAATGAAATCATTTGCGTTTGAAAATCTGCCCCCCTCGAATTAAAACTTTTCATGCATATTCCATGCACCATTTCCTTCTCGAAAAAGAATCACACAGTGTGATACAGCAGAAGTTCTTTCAAAAGTTTTTGTTTTTTTAAGCTGACTGAAAAAAGATAAAGCTGGTTTGACCAAAACAAAATCAATGGTGGGGAAGTGTAACGCTGTAAACCAGAAAAATAGAGATTAAAGCTCAACCTCTCCAGTTTCGAGTCAATATTTTAAGAAGCTTTTTCCTTTGGGGAAATTAGTAAGTGAAAATCCGTACGTTTCTGTGTATTTTCTTCAAATGGCCAACTTGTCAGCATTGCTGTCTCTTCCCAGCTGATTCAGTTGCGTCGTCTTCTTACCAACGACAAAATAGAGGCTCACTGAACAGTAACGACGGTAAAACCCACATATCAAAATGAACTGTTCATTTGTTCTTTACATGTTTTCTTTTTCCCTCTTTGCAGATTCGTTTTGGACTCCCCCGACATAACCCACTTTATCCCCATCAGATGGGCTGCGACCATTTTATGTTCTCAGTCGCAGAAGTCTGAGACACTGAGTTTGTCTTCGTTGAATTCTGAACAGAAGAAACTGGACAATTATTCAGATTTAAAGACAATTAAGATTCCAACAACGAGCAGAACCCCATAAGCTCAACTAATAATTTTTTTCATAAGAAGACATACAAATAATTGTCATGCATTCCTGCAGTTTGACTATTTACACGATAATCGAAATTATCTTCGGCTAGATTTGATGAACCGGATAATCCAATGTTTCTGCGCATTAGATCTTTTGTATTAGTAGAGGGAAGGCGCAGAAGGTTGTACAGTGTGAAAAGACTGGATGGTCAGGTGTTCTTCTCGTCAAATCTATTTAACGCCTCTGTATAAATAAAGCAAATTTGTTTTGCTGATCTGTGCCCCACTTCTTTCTTCATTCTCTCTCTCTCCCTGACGCTAGCCGTACTTGGAGAGAGAAAGGGAGAGTATTGTAATTGTTGTTCCGGGGTGTTGAGGAAATCTACAAGAGTGATAGACAGATAAAGTAATATAATGGTATGGCTTAGTTGGACATAAGAGAATAAGAAGATAGCAAAAGGAAGTGGATTGAAAGGAATTGCAAAATTTAAGGTCTCTCCTTTGCACAGATCCCTACGGAATGCTGGTGTTGTTCGCGGCAAGGCTTGTTTGCTCGCTGAAATATCACTCTTTTTGCATAGTTGAAGAGACCCATGTTTTGTTTTTTCCCGGAAGAGAGAGAGAGTAGAGACAGAGAGACAGAGACAGAGAGAGACAGAGGAGAGGAGGGAGAGAAAAAAAGGTGTATTTGTAGAGGGAATGAAGATATGCTGATATGATTAGTTTATTTTCCTTCAATGATTGAGCAGAGCCATAGATACTGTTAACCCATTAGAATCTTTCGAGGTAGGAAGCCGGAGAAGCGGAGGAAGTAGAAGAGAAGAAAGATGAAGCCCACTGACGATCTTAAAAATGGTGGCAGTAATAATCATAGCTGGTTGGGGTTTTCTCTGTCGCCATACATGAAAATGGAGGATAATGCTTCAACGTCTGTCTCGAATGCTTTTCCGACCGGCTGCTACTCATACCCTCATTTCAACAGCTCTCCGTTCGGCTATGAGATTGGTGGAAATGGCGGATTTCACTCTCCATTGACTGTGATGCCTCTCAAGCTCGACGGATCTCTTTCGATTATGGAAGCTCTAACTAGATCACAGCCCGAAGGTTAGCTTGAAAAGAAACTCGTCAATTTCTGAAACTCTGAAAAATGGTTCTTTTTTTTTTTTAGAAATGATCGTTTGGTTTGTGTTTGAAGGGATGGTTCTCAATTCCTCGCCGAAGTTGGAGGACTTTCTGGGTGGAGCAAGCTTGGGGACACTAACAAACGAGTATGGAAGCCATGGAAAAGAAGCAATCTTTTACAATCACAGCGATTCAGAAACAGAGAGGGAACTTTCTCTCGATCTTCTTCAACAGCCCTACAGGCAACAGGAGAGCCACATTCCTGTTAATTCCCATCCCTACATTTCAGGATTCCCCTGTCATGGTTTATACAATCCGCCATCAGAGGAGGAATCGAAGCTCCATATACCCAGCTGGGTGGTTCGTCAGTACTCTGTAAATCAGCCACTGGAGCAGCATTTAACCAACGAGATGATTGAAGTTGGAGCTTCTTCCGGCTCTGTTGGTGCGCTGAGCTGCGGGGATTTACAGTCGCTAAGTCTATCAATGAGCCCTGGTTCACAGTCTAGCTGCGTAACTGCTCCCAGCCAGATCTCGGCAACTGGTGTAGAATGTGCACCCAATAAAACGAAGAAGAGATGCTCTGCGAAGATGGGGCAGAAGCAGCCCATCCATAGGAAGTCCATTGATACTTTTGGACAAAGAACATCACAGTACAGAGGCGTTACGAGGTTTAATTTTTCATCTTCTTCTTGTTCTCGTCTCTTTTAAGTTCCATTTCCATTTTATTGATTTTTCTGTTGTTCTAGGCATCGATGGACCGGAAGGTATGAAGCTCACTTATGGGATAACAGTTGCAAAAAAGAAGGTCAAACCAGAAAAGGAAGACAAGGTTATTTACAGAGGATACCAGACCTAATTACTCTCCTTTTAGTTTTAATCTGTTTTTTTAGTTTTTGTTTAATCTTCTGACATTGTTTAAGCACCATTTTTTTGGCCTGTTCCTGCTAATCTATTCCAAATGATGCAATCTCAGTTTATCTGGGTAAGATTTCTATCTATATTTACTATCAGACCTATGTATTTTTCTTTATATTAACTTGACGTTTAACTGTACTTAATCTCATTTTCGTTCGAACGTCCAGGTGGGTACGACATGGAAGAGAAAGCTGCGAGAGCTTATGATCTTGCTGCTCTTAAATACTGGGGATCATCGACGCACATAAACTTTCCAGTTAATTTCACCGAGATCAGCCTGAGTTATGTATGTTACTTACAATGTCTGACATTTTACTGTGTTTTCTTAATGCTTTTGCAGCTGGAGAACTATCATACTGAGCTTGAAGAAATGAAGAACATGACCCGGCAGGAATATGTCGCTCACTTGAGAAGGTTTTAATCCATTCGTCTTCATTTCTAGTGAAAACTTAGAAAATATATTCACTCGTTCGTTTGAAATTTGCAGAAAAAGTAGTGGTTTTTCCCGTGGAGCTTCGATGTACAGAGGAGTGACAAGGTTCTTGCACTGATTTTAGAACCGTGTTTTTTGTATAATATTATCGAGCTGGCTGTTGATCAGCTCCTTTTCGGGTATGAACTTAATTCAGGCATCACCAGCATGGAAGATGGCAAGCTCGGATTGGCCGAGTCGCCGGAAACAAAGATCTTTATCTGGGGACATTTAGTGAGTAGACTTGATCCGTATGATGTTTTTTTGCTTTATTTCTCTGATATTTGCAATGTTGCAGGCACCCAAGAGGAAGCTGCTGAAGCTTATGACATTGCTGCAGTGAAGTTCCGAGGGGTAAATGCTGTCACCAATTTTGACATTTCACATTATGACGTCGAGAAAATCATAGCCAGCAGTACTCTACTGGCTGGCGAATTTGCTCGACGAAGCAAAGTCATAGATCACAAACCACAAGAGAAGGAGAGTGAGGAAATTAATCTCTCTGAAAACACCATCGGCGGCAGTGGGGAAACTCATTGGCAGATTGAATCCGCCAGCAGTAAGAATATGATAAACACGGCTCACAGTCTGATGGGAATGGAATCGGTCAACCCGACCGATCCCATAGTTAACGAAAAGACCAAGCCCAGGCATCATTTTCCTATTCCCACACCTTCGCCTACGACGTTGAGCCGGTCAAGAAACGCCAATGCAGACAAAAACAGCGTGGGGATGCTCTTTGCAAAGCCCCCATTGGCATGGCTGCCCACCGCACAGCAGAGGTCTCCTGTTATTTCTATGGCTCAGCTGCCTGTTTTTGCAGCGTGGAACGACACCTAAAACCCCCACCCCTTTTTTTTTTTTTTTTTGGTTTCTCAAAAACACGTCAAAATCTTGCATGGGTGTGTAAAGAAAGGGTCAAAATTTTGTGGGTTTAAAGTCGAGAAAAGAAAGGAGGAAAGTAAGGCTTTTGATATTGGCTGATTTTGATATGATTTAGGGCAACGAGGAGGGAATATTGAAAGGTTAATCAAATGATTGGGTTGTATGTGAAATGATATTCAGCCAATACGAAAGAATTGACTCGTCTTGAATTATCGACTTTGGCTTTAACTTTACAAGTACAAAGCCATATTAATGCTTCTCAATTATGGGGAAATAAAGTTTTATTCTTTGTCCACCCACGCCCATTTCCATTTTTTCTTCCAGACATCATCATTCCAAATCTCCCTCATCTTATCTATGTTGTCTTTTATTTCATATTATATGCCTTTTTTTTTTTTCATGGGTATTTAATGCTTTGATTCACACTTGTTATTTTTTACCCTAAAATCTTAGTTGTTACTCAATAGATCATAAAATAGGTTTATTAGCTTTTGGTGTTTTTATACAATTTAAGGTTGAATGTCTATGTCTATGTCATGTGTCACGAAAATGACTAGCCGGGAGAGCCGATAAGTCATCTTCTAATGAAAGAATTATTCCTTTTATTACCATATAAAGTGGGTTATAAACCTTAAATTTAAGTTTCTACGTAGATCTTGAAATTTTACATGTTAGCATATAGGTTTTTTCGCATGTGAAATCAATTAAATTTGTCAGCGCGTGCTTGTCGACTTTGCACGTGTAACTTATTTAGTGTCTCTCAGTAAATTTAAGTTTCGAGATGTTTAAAAGTACAATTAATTAGATCATCACATTCCTATTTTATAAAAATCTGAATAGACTTTATTATCCTTAAATTTTACTTTGCTAACTGATTAAAGATTTAGGTCCATCGCTTTAATTCTACTTTGTTAACGGATTAAAGATTAAGGTCCAAGATATCAATTTCACGTACATGAGATCAAATTACACTTTATCTTTAATTATTAATCTACTCGTGCAATACGTAGAAGGGTCGGGTGATTAGACGGGCAGAAAAAAAAAAAAAAAAAAGATGTATTTTAAGAAAAACATGCGCAACTACCATGAACACAATAATAAAGGAATTGATGGTCAAAAAGATTGAATACATATTCTCGTCATTTTGTCTTCTTCAAAAAATTCATCTTTGTTTAATAGTTTGTCATCACCCATCATTACTCTATTTTACAGCTTGGTTGCACAAACAAATTAGACCTAAGTTCCGTATTATTATTACATGTTATTGTCACACTTGTACCATTATTATTATTTTTTAAATTAGCACTAAAATCGTGTGTCGGACTAGGATGTAATAATTCCTCGACATTTTTTTTTATTATATTAAGAATAAGCATATGTTACTAAATTATTTATAATTAGTGTGCATTATTTGAGTGACTTGTAATTAGTAAAAATGTAGGTAATTTTCGCTCTAAATTAAAGTTGATATAAACAACCACCTAGCCCTAGGCAGTGTGATGTTGGGCCAACATATTCACCTTACTATATATTATAGTTATTATTATGTTAATTCCAATAAAGTAACTAATATCCAGTATAATTTAAGCGTGACATAATTTGTAGAGACACAATTAAGAGAATTCTAACTTATTTGCAACCCTAAACCCTCCTGGGGTTTGAAAGGATCTTTCTTTGGCCCATTTTGGGATATTCAGGCCCATTTAAGCTATTTGCTTTTTATGGGCCCAAAAATATTAATGGGCTTCAGGCTAATTATTATCTAGTCTCCCGTTTAACATGTTTCTATTCAAATCTAGGGTTTTGATTTCCTAATTGTTTATAAAAAAAATTATATATATAATAATTAAATAGAAAAGCTCGTGGGTTCGATGAGTTTGATTAAACAAAAGCAGCATCTTAATCAGTGTCTCCTCGACCATTTTCTTTTAATTACTGGCTTAAACAATTACGCATGCTCACCAGAACTAAAGAAACGATTGATTGTATATGCACATAAAGTTGATGTCTTTCGTTTACAAAACGTAATTAACTCCTTAATTATCCTTCTTAATCAAGCTAACCTTTTGTCTTTCCAGAGTAATATGGTGGGATTGGGTAGACGATAAGTATGGTGGATCGTCGCAATCATCGGAGATCACAGTGTATTTGCTGTTCATCACCGAAAAATGGGTCCCGTTCTTTCTCCCCTTTAACCAAATCAAATCTCATCAAGTCGGCCATTATCATTAATCTGGATCATAGGCCTGGGTTTGTTCTGCAGCAGAACCTATTCTTTATTTTATCCACTGGGTTTCTGAGTAGTTGACCATATTATTCTCGTTTGACCGGCTCTGTTTGCTATTGGCTCTGGCCCGTTCGTAGAATAGGTGGACAACCAAGAGTAGCTGGATTCCGTACAGCAATGGCTTACTTTTTGGCTGACAATATTCTTATAATGTTCTTACTAATTATGAACCAGAGAACGGGATTGATCCATTTGCTTTTACGTAAATATAATGCTGTAACGGGATCAGAGATGCAGAGAAAGGTAGTGTTTTTCGAATGGGTGGCGGTTCTGTCAGTAAAAAAACGGAAAAGAAAGAAGAAAGATGGAAGTCTAAAGAAGAAGCAACGAAGCTTGGGGTTGAAGAGAAGAACCCTGCAGACGTATGGAGTTCGAGAGAGAAAGTAGAGAGATTAGGTTTCAGTAATTATTTAACAAGAGAGGAGCAGGTGGCAGCAGTTGGTCTGTCTTTTAAAATCATATATGTCAGATGTTAGCTCGTGCAGGTACGTAAAACCTCTATCTCTCTCTCTCTGCATTGTCTGCAATAATTTATACAAGTATGAATTTGATGCTTGAATTTCATTTGCTATTCGTGAAAGAACCCTAATCGGTGAATTGGGCATTTCTTGTGGAATTGAATCAAGCATTTGATGCTCCTCAAACCTCAACCCGACACCCAATTTCGGGAATTGTGCTAAAACCCTCTCTCCTTTCGGCTTCTTCGTCTCCACCCCGGCCCCGTTTGATTAGAATTCATTGCCTTTTCGTCCTTTTCGGATACGCATCCGAGAATATTTCTGAACCCACTCTGCAACATTTCTCTCTTTCTTCCCCGAAATCATTAAGGTTTTCTTTCCTCCTTAGTTTTCGTCGCAGACTGAATAAATGGTTGTCTCCTCGTAAAAACTTCCAGACAAAGCAAGCTCGAGTCTCGACTCAATCCCTGCTTAAATCGGTCACAATGGCGATTGATTGAGCGAGTGGCATAAAGTTGTTTAGTCCATACGAAAAGTGAAAAAGGAATCTGCTTTCTTTTTCTCGAATGTAATCGTTTGTATGCGTCCACTCATTCTCTGAAAGGTTCACTTTCTGGTATTAAGATAATTACATTTTCGTTTTCTTTTCTTTTCCTCTTCCCCTACTTAGATTAGAGTAGGCCAATTCCTTAAATTTCCGAATGAAATTAGGACGAGGCTTGTGTATTCTAGATTTTATGCTCGAGATATTGGATTCTGCGTCCATGGGGGATGCCGATATGCGAGTATGCTTTTACTTTAACACCCTTCTTGTTCTATAAAGCTGCAAAAGTTGCTTGTTCCTTTCTTGTTCAATTTTCCGTGATATCACCGGCCATTCTGGTCAAATCCCGCTTTATCTTTTGTTTATACTTTCCTTCTGCGTTACATCTGTTGTATGTGGTTTCATTCCATTCCTATGGAAGATTTGGAAAGTAATGATGAGCAATTTCAGCGTAGAAGAGAAGGCATTATGCATTGTTCATCTTCTGAGATGAACACCAACCCAAATCCAATGCCTGAAAAGATTTCTGGAATGTCTATTGGGACTCTTGCTCTGTACAAATCTTCAATTGGAAGCTCTGGGGAGGCTTTCGTTTCTTCTGGATGGGATTCGTTTGCTAACCTGGGTGAGAGGGTGAATTTTGGATCCTTTATTTCTCATGATGAGTTATCCAGTTCTTACCAGCATGACATGTTGGAAAATCCTCACTCATTTGATTCGACTTATGTCGAGATGGTTCCGAAATTTCCGAGCTTTTCAAGTGGCAATTTCTCAGAAATGGGTAGTTCATTTGTTCTACCTCAATATCTCCAGATTGTTAATGATGATTGTCTTTCAAATATTCAAGAAAACAGAGCCGCCGGATCTTCCCCAAATGACAAGAGCAGAAAGCGAGGGCCTGATACTGCTTCATCGTTCAGATCATATGAGGTACATTATAAGTTTATATCTTCAGTTATATAGCAACATTTAGTTGTGGTTAATGGGCGAAAATTTTTTATTGTTTTGTGGTAGAAAGTTGAAATGGATTTGGGTAAGGATTCAAATGGAGAAAGCTCTGATGGTTTAAGAGAACAAGATCAGAAAAAACCAAAGATTGATGACAACAATGGCAGGAATTTGCTTAACAAGCCGACCATAAAACAAGCAAAAGACAACTCTCCCAAGGCAGAAACCTCCAAGGAAAACTACATTCACGTAAGAGCCCGCAGAGGGGAGGCCACGAATAGTCACAGCCTCGCGGAAAGGGTAATTTCAAGAACTCTTGATCTCTACAATTTTCCAAAGAATTAGGCTTACCAATAGAACTTGTTACCTTTAGATACGGAGAGAAAAGATTAGTGAGCGGATGAAATTGCTTCAAGAACTCGTCCCGGGATGCAACAAGGTAAAAAATTAGTAATATTCGACCTCATTATTAGTACTATAATATAATTTGGTTAAACAATCAGCTGTAAAAGGAGTTGATAATGAATTAGTTGGCCATCTCTACTTGTCTTAGATTACAGGCAAGGCGGTAATGCTGGACGAAATTATCAATTATGTTCAATCACTGCAGCAGCAGGTCGAGGTACATTAGTTTAACGATTATACACTGTAATTCACTTCATATTCTTGCACTTGGAAATGGAAATTAACGACTCTTTTGGGGTTAAACATGATTAAATCTTGCAGTTTCTGTCTATGAAACTTGCCACTGTAAATCCGGAGATTTATACCGATGTAGAGGGTATTCTATCAAAAGATGTAAGTATGAGCAAGGACTTGTTGATTCTTCTGTCGAAACAATATAAAACTGGCTTTAGCTGTCTTTTATTCCTCCAGATGCTTCACTCTCAGGGCTCCAATGGAGAAATTCTTGGGGTTGGCTCTTCTCAACGGTTCTTCCCTCGAAGAATGTTACTGCCTCAAACTGCGTTTTCTCAGTTTCTTCCTGTCTCGAGTGAGTTTAGGATCCTCGAATGAAGCCATCGCCGCCACCTCTCCTTCGTTAGTCAGCAGCATTAATTCATTTTCAAATGGGATTGGATTGGGGTTGAGCTGCCATTTTGGCGAGAGAGAGAGAGAGAGAGAGAGACAATTGTTTGATTTATGACTGCAAATTTTCTCTGGTGCTTCTAACTGATGTGCTGTTCCTTCTAATTTTAGCAGAGGATGACTTGTTAATGTAGGTTAAATTAGCTAAGATGATTGATAATTTAATGTATTAGTCGTAGCTTATGCAGTGTAATTGTAATCCAAGTGAATGTTATTGTGAATTTTGTTATGGATGGATGAACTGGGAATTTCAGGTGGGCCTCTTTGAACACCTCAAGCTGACGGTGAGATGCCCAACTGGTCCCATACAGCGATGGCCCTACACGGACATATACCACGTGCATGTCATGTCACACATTCTTGTCTCCAGTAGAAAATTAACACTAAAATGTTATAAAAAAACACAACTTTCTTGGATGAAAACATTAAGAAAATTGGTAATATAGTTGATATTTGATGTGACCATCCCTCGATAAGTACCTTTTTGCTTGTTTGATTTTAAAGATAAAGGGAAGATGAAGATGGGCATAGCCAGGTAGATGGAGTTTGATCGATGATTACAGTTAACTTACTAAATTTAATACTTGAAGCTGAGAAGGAAGAGGGTGGGATCATTGATGGAGGAATTCCATTGTTGGTAAGAGATTTAATACAACTAAATGGGAAGCATGTGCAGTGTCTGGTGCGTTTTAAGAACATCTGCTGTGAATTTTAGACAAAAGGGAAAGCTTAATATTGATTGAATACTACTTCCTCCGCAAGAAAAATGGGTTTTTCAGTTATGTGGTCCAGCTGGAGGGTTGGGACAAAACAGAGTACCGTGTTCCACGCGACAACATGCCAACCTCTTCTCCGTTTGGATAATGTTTCCTTTCCCGATGCTCGGCTAAAAATTGATTCTTTGTTTTCACTGTCCAAACTTGGTGGTTTTAACGAGTTTATTTGCATTCAGAACGAGTGAAGATGGAGAAGATCAACTCTGCTCTTGCACTACTCCTGTGGCTATGGTGGTCTAATATTTCCTGTTTTTTTTTTTTTTTTTTTAATGTTTGAACAACAAATGTTTCTTACAAAAGAATCGACCCAGAAACAAACGAATCAAGATAAAACAACAACGAGATGACAAACTTACAATACTCCAGGGGAGACTTTGGAGTGGAGTGGAGAGGAGAGGAGACGAGACGAGACGAGAAAGAATCGGAATTTTTCATTTGTGCTCTCCTCCACAGTGCATCAGAATCTTCATTTGCTGTCCATATATTTAAAATTTACCTGTGGTATTGGGGTTGAATTTCCAATTTCCAGTTTCTCTGCGAGAAGGCAATCGGGTTCAGCCCCATAAGAGTAGTCCCTATCTTGTACTTTTTTTAAATGGTGTCCACCCATTTTCTAACTTCCTTCCTACCGAGATTTATTAGTTTTCCGATCAATCAACCTGCTCTCCGATCAGATCCAAACCCACAAGAAGGAAAGAGATGCCTTGAAACAGCAAGAAGTAGAAATGGATTCCCTGAGCCGAGAGGAGGCTCCGGGCTGAGGCTGTTAGAAGAAGAAAAGCCAATGCCAGCTCCTTCCTGTATATTCTATTGTGCTTTTTTTTCTTCTTCAGCAACGCTTTCTCCTCCTGCTTTTGAATCTCTTCCTGCAATTCGTCCAGATTAGGAGCCGACGACCCTCTTTGATGAGTCGGTTCTTTCTCGATCAAGGAAACAAGATCTCCCTCTGACGACCTGCCGGATTTCTTAGTAACCACCCATTCGTAAGCACTGCCCAGCTGAAACAAACCGGAGATCATTGCATTGAACTTAGTCACAGACATGGTGTTCTCGAAAAGGAGATAAGGAACGATGAAAGGGAAGGACTTTGGGGCCGGAAGAATGTTGAGAAACGACATTGTTGCTGGAATATAGCAGACAACCCAAGCTGGCAGCTCCGCCTCAGGAACAAACATGGTCATTGGAAGAATTATGCAGAAGAGAGTGAAGGAATAGAATGGTAGAATCAGTTTCCTCAGAAGAAAAAATAGAAAGATCATATTGAATTTCTTCCACACGCTTATCTGCATCCATTCAATTGCACAGAAAATCGGTCATAACACGAGCATTTGAAGGAAGAAATAGTTATTACATCGATATTTGATGTATAAACATACCTTGGATCGGATTATCGCCGGTAAGCAAAGGCGAAACAATTGCATGGGGCCAGAATGCCATCGATGTTGTTGTTTTCGGTAAGCTTCATAAGATTCCGGCAATTCACACTGGCACTGAACATGAAAGAGGACTATAAATCCAATTTGGACTAAAACTATAACTCATTAGGTGAGTAGAGAGATCTAGCCATACCTCTACATCGTTGAGGAAAACGAATTTCCATCCATGAAGATGAGCTCGGACGGCAATATCCATGTCCTCTACCGTGGTTCTCTCCAACCAACCACCAGAATCTTCAAGAGCCTTAATCCTCCACACTCCGGCCGTCCCATTGAAGCCGAAGAAATTAAGAAAAATGCCATTAACTTGCTGCTCCACCTCAAAATGGAATGCTAAATTGATGTTCTGCAGCCTCGTAAGCAAGTTCTCATCCTTGTTCACAAAAGACCACCTGGCTTGAACAAGACCCAGTTCCTCATTATCCTAAAACAACACAAACAACAGTTCAATCAAGTAATGTTCCATTAGAAGGACATAAAAAGACAATCCATGACACAAGAACAAGCAAGTACCTTAAAATGAGGAACTGTTCTTCTAAGGAAATCAGAGGTGGGTTGAAAATCGGCATCGAAAATGGCAACGAATTCATAGTCTCTAACGTAGCTACAGTTCATAGCAGACTTAAGATTACCAGCCTTGTATCCATCTCTAATGACCCTATGCCTATACACAATGTTGGCACCTTCATGCTGCCATTTTTGCACCTCTTCTTTGATCAGCAATTGAGTCGTTGGATCGTCGGAATCGTCGAGAACCTGAATCAACATCTTCGATTTCGGCCAGTCTAAATTGCAAACTGCAGCAATTGATTGTTGATAAACCTAATCCACGCACACAATTTAAACACTTAAAATCATAATTTGAGAAATGAACTGCGACGGAGAGGTTTATGATTTCTCTAATTCACCTCTTTTTCATTGCACATGGGGATCTGAACAAGAACCATCGGAAAATAACCATTCTCGCCGGATTCAACATCGTCGGTGGCTGCTTCTCTAGGGACTGGTTTGATCTTCTTGAATCGAATCCAGAAACAACCCATACACAGAACTAGCCTGTCTAAACTCTGAACGAGGAATAGGATAATGCAAGCGTTGGCTAAGAATTGGAGGGGAGGAGCGAAATAAGCCACCCGAATCAATACCCATTGAGAATAAATCCAGTCGAAAGTTCCTTTTACCCCAAATGGGGTTGCCCACAAATAGCTCAATTGAAGCTGGGGAGTGCTAAAATGCCAACCATTGAAGTAGGCAGCGACCTCGAACCCTAGAAGAAGCACCGACAGAAGAAGAAAAACTTTGATGCAGGAATAAAACCTGGTTTTTAAAGTAGGGTTCTCTTTCTCCCTGCTTCCACCAATGTCGTTGTCGTTGTCGGCGTCAGTTCTACCCGAATCGACGCGGCGTTTAACGGCGGTGGCGAATCCGACCAATGCGGAGCCAATGGAGGTTAAACAACCGGCGGCTTTGTGTGCTTTGAGAAGAAGAACCCAAGTGAGCTGCTTGGCGTTCTTACCTCGCCCTTTATCACGGATTCCGACCGGAGATTCGGTTATGAGAAAGTCATCTTCAGATGGCCCTTCGAGTTCTACCATAGACCAGTTCGGATTTTCCATCTTAACGACGACAGGGGTTCCTCTATGGCTCTCCTTCGTCCACCAATCGAACGAGGGCGCCATTGTTGCAATCTGATCTCGAGAATCCAAAAAAATTACAAGGCTAAAGATTACAAATCTCTCCACCCTTCGCCTCCGACCTCAAATTTAAATGCCTGAAACGGAAACGCCCGAAATGGAACCGCTAGAAATGGAAACCCAGAACAGATACGGAAAAAGAAAAGAGGAAAAAAACTACAGCCCTGATCTCATTGCGAGAAACAGTGCGATGTGAAAAAAAAAACTAAAGAAAAAAGAGACGAACTGGAAAAAGTCGGGAGAGAAGCCGTTTCAAAATCACGGCCACCTAGGGAGAGGAGATTATACTAGGAATGCAATCATGCATTACAGAGAGACAAGAAGAGGATATTTCACTCGAGGCTTCTGAGAACAAAGTTCGAAACAGCTTGCATTTCAATTCCAGCTTTGAAGAAATGGCCTCCTACGTAATAAGGAGACCGGAAGAGAGAGAGAAGGAGAGAGATTCAGTAAAGGGATGATAACAGCGCAACACGTCTTTGATTTTAATTGTCAAACACAAAGAAAAAAAAAATTACACCCCTCACGTTTCCATAACAAGGGTCAATTCACCAGCTTTAAAAAAAAACGGATCTTTTCTACAGTAATCCAGACGGTGATATCATCTTCTCCGCTTGAAATTACCCCTAACCACAACAAACCCAGATTTAAAAAAACCAACCACCCAAAAGGACAGGGCAGTGGGGGGTCTATCGAGAATCAAACAACGACGACGAGATCAGATCAGATTCAGACGCAGACGCAGACGCAGACGCAGATGCATACAAAATGCATCATAAATTTACACGCAAAAAGAAAATCGAAAATATAGATAAAATAAGAAATGGGGTTCTCTTGGACAGGAAGAGGAAAGGGAAACCAGAAAGATCTAAGGCCGTCCCCTTTGTAGGGGACGACCAAGTCCACCACCCAACCTTCCACTGAAAAATTGGCGGTGTCTGCTTATTCTTAAGCTTTCAGTTTCACTAATTTACCGCTCTCCCAGCGCCCCCCCTCAGCGCGTGTCTTCACTTTCTCATTCATGATATTTTTTGCTTTTTTACTATTTACTTTTTTTAATATAAAAAAGTTTATAATTGATTTTCAATAATTAAAAAAATTAATGTCATTAATTATAATCTCATTTATAAAATTACTGCGGAACAGCTAATTTTGTTCAATACCTTACCTGTAGGCCCGGGTTGATGTAAACGTTTGACACGCGCTACATGTGCAAGTACATCTGTAAGGATGGGAATGGTCAAAATTAGCCTCCTCTCCAAATCCAACACCGACAATTTTAGCCGGGGGAGTTGGAAGTGGGATTGAGGATATTTTGGGAACAAACGACATCCTTCTACGATTTGTTCTGGTGTGCTCGAATTATTGCGTACATTATTTGTTTTTATTAAATGAGTATTAAT
This sequence comes from Begonia peltatifolia, assembly GCA_022433055.1. Taxonomy (NCBI): domain Eukaryota; kingdom Viridiplantae; phylum Streptophyta; class Magnoliopsida; order Cucurbitales; family Begoniaceae; genus Begonia; species Begonia peltatifolia. Next base: position 3,035,785 of record CM039518.1, read on the forward strand.
TAGAAAATAAGATAGATAGTAAACTGGACCAATAGTATGAATTAGGTACACGTGTAATGTTGTTGACGTGGACATAGATAATATATTCTTTTTTAATAAATAAAAAGGAAAAGGAAAAGGAAATATTAAAAATGAAGGGATAGGAGCGAAGAATGGACATTAGCGCCATCTTCTCAGATGAAGGAAGATTCATGGGTGCCGTTGATTTATAGTAGATACACCGGATTGCAAGATTCGCATATAGATGCGAGGGCTAAGATGAAGCCACGTCTCCAGTATTTTCCTTTTCCTAACAGATTGCCCGCGATGGTCGCTTAATCATTACCCCTGAATCACCGCTAATCTGCCAGATGACGACGCACACATATGTTTTTTAATATTATTTTTTCATAAAATTAACAAATATTAATTTTTATAATAAATAATTATTGACACGCATCAATAAAAATAAAAAATAAACGTAATATTATTATTAAAAAATTAATATTTTGAAGGGTCAAAATAAAAATATGGAGTTGCATTTTCGGATTTTACTAAGAGACGACACTTGTAATTTTGACATTCGTTGCAAAAAATAATGAACTGGAAAATAATAAGAAAAACAACAGTCGTGGTCGTGACAGACAGCCTCTACGTGTTTTTATTTATTTTTAACAAAATAATAGTAATTTAAAACGAGAAGAAATAGACACAGCATGGCCCAGTTACAATCTCTGTTTTATTATTAACAAAAAGGATTAAAGCGTGTGATTTAGCCAAGTGGAGATTCATTTATAGTTAATCTCCAGAGACCATATGATTTGCCATAAACAATTAAAACGCTAATCCAACATTTAATTGTTGCCTTCAGGGGTCAACCTCTTAAACTCTATTAAACGCAAATATTAGAAGAAATCATAAAATTAGTGCAAGTGAGTGTGACTTTCCAGTGGAAAAAACAAGTTTAAAAATAATAAATAAATAAAAAAAAAAAAAAAGGTCGCCCATTTTGAAATACAAGAAGCAAAAGGACTTTATTAAAAGAAAAAAAAAAAAAAGAAAAAGTTAAGAATTGATCGAGTGAGTTTAACGTTGTACCCATCGCCGACTGGAAGACTCACTACTAAAAAACAACCCATAATATATTGTTTACACAAAAGCTCAATAATTCAACACCATGACTTCTAGCCAATTGCACGTTGCCCGTGTATTGTTGTCTCTTATATTGTCGTGAAAATCTATTTCTTTATTTCATTAAAAGCATAATGCACCTTCTTTTTTTATTCATCCATATTTACATACCAATGTGTAATTAATATAATACGACAGTAACCGTGATATTATTTTTTTATTTAGCTCGAAAATAAAAATAAAAATAAAAAATCTTAAAAATTGCCAAGAAAACAACTCACCAAATGGCGAATCCTAAGGTTGCTAAAATCACTTATCATCTTCGTAATTTTTATGACAAATGTTCAAGTGCGAATCAAAGAAAGAAAATACGCAAAAAAATAGCGACAACAAAATTTATGTAGAAAATATTTTCATAAAAAAAACCATGGGAAGAGAAGGAATTCAATATCACAATTAAGATATAACTGAATTTTGCAATTCAAACAACTATAAATAAAGTCACGTAAAAAACCACTGATCCTACTAAAATTCTGATAATATCCAACTTTAACAACAAAGATAACCACTAAACTATGCTCCAAGCATTTCCTAAACTAGGAGTTAGAAAAACTTCCAAATTCTAGAAAATCAAACAAATAAAAATGGGAAAACTTGAGTACTTGCAGACAAGGGAAGAGACATGAACATGGGTCATGAAGATGCAGTCAAATCAGGAAATTTCAAGAATACAAACATTAACACATTATGACGAATCCATTAGACACAAACACAACTAACGTTAGGATAAAAAAGAGTCAATCAGCTCAATTATTGAACAACCAGGATTGCCAATGAAACACAAGGGGTAACAGGGCCAAAGGCTTCTCCATCAAACTCTTAATGAGAGATCAAGGTGGTCCTTTGAACCGACACATTGCAGTGTAATAAAAAAGAGGCCATTTGCGAGAGATTTAGATTAACAAAAAAAGGATAGAAAATTAAAGCTCTTGATGGGTTTGGACCACTCTATCAGTCTCTTACCCTTTTGCAGCTTCTTTAACTTTTAGCTTTTTTTGTTATATAAAACAACTTTTGCTGGCACTCGGTACAGATACATGCCATTACCATTTAGTTTGGTCCATAAAATGGTCCTGCACTGCTCGAATACTCATCGAATCAATGAAGAAAAACATAAAATTGAAAACTAGTCCAACAACCATTTTGAGTGAAATTGAGAGAACTTCTGTCGAAACTTCCATAGACCATTGATTTTCTTGAAATAGAAGAACTAAGTTCGCATGGAACGAGTTTAGAGAATTACCAGTCAAGTCGCTGAGTAAGTTTATATGACTTGTATTCTCTACAGAGTACAATTTCCTGCTGTTGCTGACTACCTCCATGACCCATATTTTGCCTTTCGTCCAAGCCAACTAAGGTAGCTGTAATGCACTCTCCTTAAACTGAGCGAAAGTACGTATATCTGCAGACAGAAGAAAAGAGTGTCAATAGTAGCTCAGGCTCAGTGCAGCTTTTTATTCCTCAGCAATGGAAGAGGCAAACTTGATGAGACCGAATGATGAACTATCTTCCTCTTAATGTCATCATTCATATCTTTCTTCCCCAGGGAACGTGTTGTAAAATGTCAGTAGCAACGATGAGACAGCTAATATAAGCCTAGCACAGTCTACCACGAGTCTTTCTTACAATTCCATGGCTATCCCTATAAAAAAATTGAAAAAGCTATAAATTTAGGTTCTAAAATCAGTCACAAATAGTAGTTGTTTGTTTAAGCACCATAGCAGCTGGAAAGATGAACACGGCAGACATAGGACATTGTTTGCCACAAAGATAAAAGCCATAAGAGCGACGGAGACTAAGCAATATCTTGGTTGTCGAAATGACACACAGTAATCTACGGATATTAAACCCAAAGAAGAAGTATGACAATTAGAAGATACATTTAATCTTTTAAAATTTAGTACATAAAATACTGTGTTTTTTTCTAACCTACTGAAGATGGAGGACTTTGAACATCATCTTGCCAACAAAAGTATGACTAATCATTATTTTTACAGTGTAATATATATAACTGAAAGGAAATTAAGAACTGATCATTGCTGAACCTAATATTGGAAATGAAGGTGAAGAAAATAGTTTCCAAGGACAGCACTCTTTAAATAAAATGACAGGAAAGAACATCAGAAGTCCACAACTGACCATTGTAACGGCAGATACCTGCAGTGGATAATCTAAAAATGGAGGAGAAAAGCTTCCAAAATGAATCTCATGCGTCAAATTTAAATGAAAATCCAGCTGTCATTCCAAAAGACAGTGTTAGCTCAATGAATATGTCAAACAGCACCAATTGTCGATCTGTGCTTGATAATCCAGTCCAGCTGACTCGATAAAGATGAGATTATAGGTCAGAAATGAAGATGTCTTTCATCATTGTCTCAGCTTTGACTTCTGATTTGAAAAATATCAATTACGAGCTTCACTAAAAGGTCAAAAATTTAATCTACAGTTAGTGGTTCTTAGAAATCAGCACAAGAGAAGTAATCCTTGCACAAATTGAAATGTACAGGACTATGAATTAGGCAAAACTTCCAAGAAATTCATATCATAAAAAGCCCCTTACATGACACTAGTGTATGAATTTCATGTCCAAACCAAGCCCAAGTAAGGAGAGAAAATTAAACGTCCGAAAATAGAGGCTTACCTACGTGCTAGTGAAGTAAGGAAGAGCGTGTTGTCCCTCTGTCGGATAACACATGAACTACATGAGACCAAATCTAATTTTTCCTCAAGAGTCGTCAACTATAATTGCCATCCAACTGCCAATAAAGGCTCTTAAATGGTGACCCGGCAGACCATAGAGGTATCAAACCGAATTCAACGTAGGATATTATGAACAGAACGTGCCATTACTGACACTTAACTTTGTCCCGTCCCCACTCTCCTGTGGCGTAGCTTGGAAGTGAACCATGTAAGTTCTAAAGCCTGCTCAACCAAACTTGAATCCTCATTTAAGATTCTAAATCTTTGGCCGACGTAGTGAACCGCAATATCAAAAGATTGGTGAAGGAGGGAGAGGAGAGTTTAAAATTTATGGAGGGAATCATGCGGGAATGGTACAAGGATTTAAAAGATTGGAATAAAGAAATACACGTTACAATAAAGGGACGTGTAACACACGTTATACCATAAATTTAAGCAAGCAAAACTAGCGTTTACGCTTTCCTTTGCTGCTACTTTTCCCGTTTTTGGAATCTGAGTTGGGTTGTGAAGCCGCTAATTTTGTACCCATAATTGAACTCCACAAGGCCCTTTCCACGTCTGATGGAGTGAAGATCTCTTCCTCCGAGCTCAATTCCTGCAGGGAGGACGTCCACCAATTTCTCAAAGGGTTTTCCGATCCATAAAATACAAACTCGGAGCCAATTAATTCGCAGAATTACGAGGAAAGTAGAGATAGGAAGAACAGAAAGTGTATTAATTTGGAAAAAGAAACTAACCTTGGATTTATTTTGAAGCTTGTTCGTGAAGAACAGGTACTGCTTCAGCGAGTAATCTTTTGCATTTCCAAGAGCAGCCTCCATAGCCTTCCTTATACCAAAACGATCATCATCATTTTATTAATTCACAGAATCAAAAGCACAACCACTCAAATCCCAATTTCACCTCGTCGGACATGAACGGAGCAACATCGGGGGCATAAGCCGCAAGAACAGCCGAGGCTGTTGCCGGACCGATACCTTTGAGGACCGTAAGTTCAGTTACAGCCTTGGAGATATCGGGAAGACATTGAAAGGCCTTTCGAGAGGCCGATTCAACAACGGATTCGTCCAGAGACGAAACGAAGTCCAAGAGACGCGGCCTGAAATTCATGAAATCAACGTGAATACAAGAAACGGCAACGCGCAATCCTGATTCATGCACAACTAGACAAAAAAAAAACCTCCATTTTCCCCGAGCGAGCTTCCATTGCATTAACTTGGAGAGCTCCGACACAGTGATGTAAGGATTAGGGCTCCGTTGGTGGAGAAGATCAGGAAGTTGAGTCCGGTAAAATTGGTCTAGAGAAACCAAGCCAGGTTTTTCTAAAGCTTCTATTCGGGACGCGTAAGTAAAAAGAGCTTCTTTCCAAGAAGTCAGATTGGAGCTCGAAAACTCCAGCGCCATAGCCAGACTCAAGGCACCAGCTAATGAGTTCGTCGCAGCTTCCCGCTCTTCCTTCCTTTTAACTCCATGGGCCCTTGTTTGGGCTTTTTGCCCATAGGCCCAAATAAACCATTATCTTTCAAATGCCCTAAAATCATCTTTCATCAATAACCTATTATACTGTGTTACCACATAACTCATATAAGTAGTTCCCGTGCCCACGGGCGCTACGTGGCTAATTATTGAGTAAACAAAAGACTTTTTTTTTTTTTTTTAAATTATTGGATAAGAGAATATATTATATCTTTTTTTTTTTTTTTTGACAAACCATGAATAATCCTATTATTTAATCCAATTTTATCTAGAGATTGGAAAATTACAATTTTAGTCATGAATTATGTACACATTCTTCATTTGATTCCAACCACTGAATGATGGGTCATTGGCCACCCTTTTGCTATGATCCATTCACAAAAATGTCAATTCTATTTCGTGTTCATAAATGAAAGCAACGCATGTATTTATTTTTATTTAATCATGTATTTTAATTTAATCTATAATTTTTTCATGATTTTTAATCAAATTTTAAACTCTGATAATTTGCAAGAGAATTTGAAATCGCACAAGAGTACATAAATAGAATTTGAAATCATGGTAGAAATTATTAAAAAAAAATTAAAAATCATGATAAAACGTATTATTAAATAGGAAATACATGTGATAGATTTAATATATAATTTAATATCAACTTTTAAATTACTAATAGTAGAAATATTTATAATAAAAAAAAAATTAAAAATTTAATTTGTAAATCACGTCCAAATATTAATAGAGTGGAAACAGGTCAAATCCATTGAAAAGTTGGTGACCAAAATCATAAATTACTGTATCTTCCTCACCTGATTGCAATGAATGATTAATAATGGGGAGTGTCTCCTGGTGTTCTTGTTCATCAAACGTAGCATTCAATCCACTTCTTTCCTCAATTATGTGTTGTATTATATCTTTTTTTACCGAACGATTTCAGTACTTGTTGGAGGAGTTTTTAGGTCTTTCGAATCTCATTTGAAATTTGTCTTCTCGCCAAAAGAACAAATTCTTTTCTCTAGAAACTACCTAATAAAAAATAAAAGATATCACGCTGTAAAAATATTACAGAGAAAGACTTGATTGTTAACGCCTATAAATGTAGAAACTAATTTGTTTTACAAAAGAAAATTAAGAACTCATACTCTTTGCCTACAAATTTAAGAGCTAATATACATTTTACCCTTGTTATAATATCACTTTTATCATTTAATTTTATATTATAACTTTACTTGACGTAATATTCATGTGTTACTCGTGAATTACCGTAATAATTAAGATAAATTATAAATAATTAAATTAAAATATTAATTGTAATGATAAATAAGCAACAAATCAAAAAATAAGATTTACTAATTTTTTTCAAGAACTAAATATAACCATACTCTATCTTAAAATAAAAAATAAAAAATAAAACTAAATATAACCTTACTCTATCTTAATATCCGCAATTGAAAAAAAAAAAAAAAATCTAAACCAATAGACTCCTCTCTTTAGTTTGTCCGATCCTTATCAAACTACTAAAATTACTCGTCCCAAATCATCCATAATTTTAAAATACTAATGATAACAATTATTAATAAATAATTAAATACTCCAATTAATAACAAATCATTAAAAAATAAAAACAAAAATGTAAAATTAAAAACTTGCTCTATTTCTGACATTCATAGTTTGCAAGAACAAGAATCTAAAACAAATGAATAGGTAAGGGAGGTCAGCTGAGGTGGCTGCTCTTTAGTTGGTGCTGTCATTATCAAAATATTTAAGATTACTTGACCCAATCACCCATAATCCCTGTAATTATAATGATGGGCTTATGTGGAAAATTTAAATGAAAGAAGGATTTAAAACATAATTAATTAAGAGATTAATTAGTCAATAATTAAAATTTTAACTAAGCTTTTGACTTTTGCTTGGGTCCCCTTTTCCCACATCCATTTTTAATTACTTACCTGCCAAATTCCATATTTAAATGCTTGTCTCTACGCGACTCAAATTTTTAAGTTAATAAAATAAAATATTCATAATATTATTATTATTATTATTTTTTTTTTTGTAGATTCTATTACGATTTTGATCATTGTGGTGGGGGCCACTCCACAACATTACAGATGTTATCTGACGTGCCAGTTTGTGATTGGTGACGGATGATGACGTGTGATCTATTTAGTATTTAATTATTAAATATCGAAGCGGAGATGGACATGCAAACGTTATGAAGTAGGAATAACGCCTTTAGAACATGTGGTTTTGAATTGATTATTGGCGTAGGCTACGCCAACGCACTGGCGGTGCAGGTTAGACGCTTGTCTCTATGGTGAGCTGTACCTTGCTCTTCTGACCTGTTGGGTCCTATTTCAACGTGTGCCTGTGAATTGCTCTGCGAAGTTTTATTCCGAACGATATTCGTGGGAGAAGACGTAGCCAGCGAAGCTAGAGAGAGGGGGAGAGAGGGAGAAGGATAAACACACGTCGTCGTCGTCGCTGTCTCTGCGAGGTCCCTGTGCCTTTACATTCGGCAAAAATGGCGGATCACTGCGCTTTGGGGTGGATCTTGGCCGGAGTGTTCGGCCTTGTTTCCGTTTATTATTTGGTGAGCAGGAAAAACGGTAGAGGTTCGTCGGAAGCAGGACGGGAACGCGAGGAGAGCATAACCACCACAAACGAAGAATGCAGATCCAGTAGCGACGATGTCGACGTTATCATCGTAGGAGCTGGCGTCGCCGGCGCGGCTCTCGCGAACACTCTCGGAATGGTAAACGAACGATTCTGCATCATTTGAGTTTTCTCATCTGTTCTTGTTCGTTCCATTTTCTTACCGTTTTCTCGTTATCGGAATCGACTATTGCATTCTTCATAAACGATTAATTGCTATATTCATGAGGTGTGATATGATTATTGCGCATGAGCATGTATATTTCTGAAGATTTTAGCGTTTTGGGTAGATCGGACGAGTTCGATTTCATTTCTTTATTTCACACAGCATGCAAAATCTTTATCGCGTGTAAAGCATTTTCAAATATTTTTGTCGGTAAATTGGCAGAATTTTGTCCAGTTGATTCAAGAAAATTCTAGAGATCTGGCTTATGATTATTCTATCAGCTATTTTCTTTATTCTCTGTCGCATCACTAGTTCAAAATTTTCATTTAGGTCATTAGTTGGTGAGAGCACGGTGCTTTTCCCAGATGTCTTATTTGTCCATGATATCTCCTTTGCCATTAAAATAGATTGTTCTAGCCTCTCTCCCTTCCATTATTTTATGACTTCTGACAGTTTTCAGAGTCGGGTTCTCTTTGTCTTCATTAACGGAACGACTAAGACGATATTAAATTCACAAGCACACCGAATAGATTCCATCTAACATGTTATCTCTGTTTTTGTAAAATCAATTTCCCGATGGCTTTGATGACTGCATAGTAGTTTTGTTTCCGTTGGTTTCTTCGGAATAAGTAATAGAAATCTGTGGTAGGTGCGACAGGTGAGAGACTAATGTAATGTTCCATGGGTGAGGCCATTTGTGCAACATTAGATCTTTATTTATTTGATTTCCAACTAATCTATGTGACAAACTTTGAGGCTTTCAAACATGTGAAGGACAGCCTGTGTAAAATTATTAGCTGTTTGTCTTTGCTCGAGCGGGGTAGGGACAATTTTTTTGAAAAGTTTGCTTTTTATTTGAAAACCAAAAAGCAAAAACAGTCTGTCATTCATGTCGCATCTGAAAATTGCAATCTTTTCGTCCCCCTTCTTTAATGAACCATTAAGTATTACAAGGTGAAATTCTGGGTAGAAAATTGCAGGCTTGAAAACTTTACTTTTCTTTACATATGTAATGAGCTACTGCGTTTACCGACTGTCACAGTTAACTTCGTCTAAGATTTTGTACATTTTAGTTACAGATTTGTTGACAGCATTGCATGTTTTATTATCAGGAGGGACGCAGAGTACATGTAATCGAACGAGACTTAACGGAGCCGGACAGAATTGTTGGCGAGTTGCTTCAACCTGGGGGCTACCTTAAATTAATCGAACTGGGACTTGAAGGTATGTCCTCTAAAAACTCAAAATTGTCTCATTATCTGTCAACGAACCATGTCTATAACTTTCAATTTGTTCTTGACGTTTAATTTTGTATCTGCAGATTGCGTTGAGAAAATTGATGCACAGCGGGTCTATGGCTATGCTCTATTTAAGGATGGGAGAGATACTCGACTCTCGTACCCTTTAGAAAAGTTCCACGCAGACGTGTCAGGAAGAAGCTTTCACAATGGCCGTTTTATACAGAGGATGCGAGAGAAGGCTGCTACTCTTCCTAAGTACGCATCTTCTTCCTCCAGTTTACTTACTTTCATACGTCCTTTTTAAGATTTCAACAAATAAACATAATTTTATTCGATCAAACTCGGCATTTTTCTCAAAGCCTAGTAAGAGCCGTGCTTTCTTCACATTCTCCAGTGTGCGATTGGAGCAAGGAACTGTTACCTCTTTGCTCGAGGAAAAAGGAATAATCAAAGGTGTGCAATACAAGTCCAAAACTGGGGAAGAAATGAGAGCTTATGCGCCTTTAACTATTGTCTGTGATGGCTGTTTCTCCAACCTGCGTCGGTCTCTTTGCAAACCTAAGGTCCGACCGATTCTTCGATCTGAATGTTTATAGTAACACCATTTTATATACATATTCTTCACTAAAGATGGGATTTTTCGTGAGATGCTGAGACGCACGTCAACTTCATCTGTTTCAGGTGGATGTACCGTCATGTTTTGTTGGTTTGGTACTGGAGAATTGCGAACTCCCTTATGCGAATCACGGTCATGTAATATTGGCAGACCCTTCTCCTATTCTGTTCTATCCCATTAGCAGTACAGAAGTCCGCTGTTTGGTCGATGTTCCGGGCCAGAAGGTTCCTTCCATTTCAAATGGTGAAATGGAGAAGTATTTAAAGACCGTTGTTGCTCGTCAGGTAAGTCACAGGCAACTCCATTGCTCCACATCTGTGAGTAATTTCACCGACTTGTTTACGTCTTCTTTCACAGATTCCTCCTCAGATTTACAAGGCCTTCATTGCTGCCATTGATAAAGGAAATATTAGAACAATGCCAAACAGAAGCATGCCAGCAGCTCCTTATCCTACTCCAGGAGCGCTGTTAATGGGGGATGCTTTTAACATGCGCCACCCTCTAACTGGAGGAGGAATGACTGTGGCTTTGTCGGACATTGTTGTTCTGCGTGATCTTCTCAAGCCTCTAAGAAACCTTCACGATGCCCCTACTCTCTGCAAATATCTTGAATCCTTCTACACTCTGCGAAAGGTGAGTTCAAAATACTGCAAGTCCTTCCTAAAAGATTGCAAAAAAAAAAAAAAAAAAAAATTCAGAAATTATGTTAATGTCGCTATTTGGTTTGCAGCCAGTGGCTTCGACTATAAACACGTTGGCAGGAGCCCTCTACAAAGTCTTCTGTGCATCACCTGATCAAGCCAGGAGGGAGATGAGAGAGGCTTGCTTTGATTATTTAAGCCTAGGCGGTGTCTTCTCCAACGGACCCGTCTCTCTACTTTCGGGGCTTAACCCTCGCCCACTAAGCTTGGTTCTGCATTTCTTTGCAGTGGCAATCTATGGCGTTGGTCGCCTACTCCTGCCGTTTCCGTCTCCTAAACGCGTCTGGATTGGAGCAAGATTGATCTCGGTTCGTTACACTATCGCGACCGATTCCTTTTCCCCGAAAGCATAATCAACAGATTGAGAGATTGGTTAAATCTAAACTGCCGGAGTTTTGGTTTTGCAGGGTGCGTCGGGGATTATATTTCCCATAATCAAAGCAGAAGGAGTGAGGCAGATGTTTTTCCCAGCTACAGTTCCTGCTTATTACAGAGCCCCTCCACCTGCTGGTAAATCTGAACGAGGTTAACGCAGATAAAATTGGTTGGCCTTCACAATATCCAATGGCGTTTGCCATTCATATCCATTTTCTCGGTTGAATTGGTGGTCTGTCTGAAAGTTTGTGAGAGTGAACAACTGGGTTTCTAGGGCTTGTGAATGTTTCCTTAGTTGTTATTTTTCAAGTACATAAAAGGCCATTCTTTACCACCTTTCTGCGTCTCAAAGTTCAGTGTTTTGAGTCCAAATATGGCGTTGTTGTTGACCTGCTTGCATACAAAGAGAACCGAGTAAGACTTAGTTGTTTTTAAGCTAGATCAATGAGATACTTCAATTTGTAATAATCCAAGCCAAAAGATTAACAAACACACTCCTCTGATGGATTTGACAGGTTACTAGAAGTCCGAGAGGTTTAAAACAGCCTTTTAATCTCCTCATCATGCAAAGTGACAGTATGATTGATCCAAGCTGAGAAAACCTCATCAATGAAACAAAAATCCCATTTTGTCGACAATTACTTTGCACTAGTTACATGAATTCGACAGGAGATAAATCTCAAACTGGAAAATAATAATAATAATAATAATAATAATGAAACGGGATGCTGAAACCCAAACCTAAACTATGAATCGACAAGAAACATAGTTGAGATTCGAAATGCAAATAAAATGATGAAATCACTTGGAAAATTAGAAATTCAACCACCTAAACTTGTAAGAAAGAACCTTAATACAGCGTTCATCTGAATTGAATTAGGTGGAAAGAATGAACAACGAAACTCACCTTTCCGATCACGGTCGGCGCTTATTCTCCCTACGAAAATATATCGTCTGCAAAAGTGCCATTTAGACGATCAACGCCCTACCAAAACCTCCAAAATTGCCTCCTTTTCCTGAAACAACTCATCTCCGTCCCCAATTCTGAGTTTGATAATTATAGTTCCCAGGAAAATAAAAATCAGAGAGCTTCCGACGGGGGGAATTGCAGGGGAGAAGAGAAATGTAGCCGCTGTGAGTCAATTTCTACATGAACGTACACGCGGCACACGTAGAGAAGTTCATTTTGTATGATAATGTTGGACCATGAATCTCCACAACTTTTGAGAAGCCCAATAAGCTTTCAGGCCCAATGAGGCACAAAAAGGCCCAAAGAGGATTCTTCCGTCAAATCTCTCGTAAGAAACTTGCACCATCCACTTCTGAATTTTTGAAAATTTTTTAATTAAAATTAAATAAATAAATATTTTCTTCAAATTGCAACTCTTTTATGAGAAAAAAATTAGTTTTTTTATTCAATCTGTATTGAATCTGTATTCATCTAATTCTCTAATTCTAATAAATCTGTATTCATCTAATTCTCTTAGTACAATATTGTCTGTTTTAATCATAAATTTATACAGATTTATTTTTAAATTAGTTCAAAACGCACTGTACTTGATAAAGATAAAAACTATATTTATAAACAATTCAATTTTTACTCTATAAAAAAATATGGGATTGTGCATTCACCTAGTATGAACTAAACTTCACAATCAATATAATTTTAGATTGTTCTTATCTTTACCGTGCAGGGTGCACAAAATTTGACGCAACCGATTCACGTGAAACTTGTAACAATAGACTATAGACTCAAGGGACTGGGCTTGACATTTGTAGAGGGAGTATGGATGGTTGCATAAGCTGTCCCCTTCTTCAGACAACGAAAGACTAGCAAGAATATGCTGGTCTCCATCAAAGCAGCAGAAGATAGACAGCATAAATTAGACCTACGTCCCACTGTTTCTGCTTGCTGGAGAAATACAGCGCTTTGGTGGCTATAAATCATATCAAACCTCATTAAATCATACTGTCATATACATTTTCTTTTCTGGGTAATATTAAAACTCAAAGGTGAATAACCTTTGATCCGGTTCGGCAACATGAATAAGCTGGAGGAATATTGTCTTGTCTTCTTTTTTGACTTTGCCGTCCGAAAGTCTCTGCCAATGTCATCTGTCTACTTTCGCTAATGTTCAAACCGTTGATGATCATAGTATATGCTCTACGTGACGGCTGAAAAGATAAGGATGAGGAATATATTCGAACTCATGAAACGTTTATGTTTTATCTGAAAACTGTACGTGTAGAGATGAGCAGCGAGAAAGTACACCATGTTGTCACCTGAAAGTCCATATTTTGCAGTCTCAAATAGCTGTCATAATTTGAGCCTCCGTTCCATTTTCATTACTGGTCCATTCTCTAAGAAGCTCATCTTTTTAACTTTCACGAAGCTCAAGCATAAATCTGAATGATTTTGAGAGAGGGAGATGGCTGACCCACAGGAGGAATGGAGTAACCGGTAACATGCAAGCCATGTTGATGTTGGGTGTCGAAAGGACAGAGCCCGCCGTCCTTTGAGACCTAAAGAGTGTGTTTTGTAATCCATTATGTTTTTCACGTCACGTGATCTTGCTTCCTCCCTAATAACATCCCTTCTTCTACAAATAACATGTTACCCTGTTGCAGTTTTTAATAATTTTACTGATAAAACAATATATTTCTTCCCAGTTTTATCTATATCCTAATAATGAGTAAATCATCACTGATCGTTACGTTCAATTGAGGTGTTACTTGATTTTTATCCAGTGATATGCAGAATATTGATCTTAGGGTTTCTGCACCATAGATAAGGTCTCAATTTGCTTGCCGTAAAAAGCTTTTGGAGGCCCCATGACGAAAATGCTGACTTGAAAAGACTTTTCACAAATGAAAAGAAAAATGCTGGAGCCGTTTCATGAAGAACGTGTAGAACTCAAACGGGTCTCATCATTGTCCTTCGGGAAGTCGCAAAAAAGGAAGACTTTCATTGTTATTCTAAGAAAGTACAAGGCTTTCAAGCTCTACAGCCATCGGAGATTCCCTCTTTTTAGTTAATTTTCTTCTCTCTCTCTCTCTCTCTCTCTCTCTCTCTCTCTCTCTCTCTCTCTCTCTCTCTCTACTTTTTCCAAGCAAATAACACAAACACTAAAAAGGTTTCCCATTTCCAATTGAACTACCGTTTGAAAATTGGCTAGGAAGTTGGAACTCGTGGAATAGCTTTAGATGGAAGAGTATTATTTCAATTGATGAAAATGTTGGACAGTATACACGATGATAGATTTTTTATAAGTAATAAGAAAATTATTAGGAAAAATAATATGGCTTAAGATTTCCAGTTCAATTCCATAAAAAGATGAGTTTAAACCCATGAAGCCTTAATTTTTCTCCCTCACATTATTGACCAGATCAAAAACCCAAGGAAGAGACAAAAACATTTAGTCAAAAGGATGCTTTTCGTTGTTCATACTGTATTAAGGCTACCGGGTATCAATTTCTTTTCTAAAAAGTTTATAGATTGTATTTTGCTGGTTTGAAACCAGGTTAAATATTCAGTCTCCTTATAACCTTCAATTCGAAGTTAGGGTATTGTTTTTACAACGATAAATGTTCGCAGGTTGAAGGGAGACCGAGATAATATGGGTTGTGAATGCCGTGTGGGACCCTGGGATTGCTGTCTTGCTAGGGTTCAACTTCGCAATCGCCAAACCATCTCTGGAGGCGATCTAGGAGTCTTTCTTGGACCACTTATATTCAATATTTGAATCACGACACTAGGGTTTTGTATGGAATAGATTCTAATTTACGATATCATTGTGTTTTGAGAGTATGATTACAGAGTCCTAAATGAAGAGTGTTGTTTTCTTCAATCTTAGGGTTTCTTCATCTTTCTCGTAAAGGGGGGAGAGAGAGAGAGAGAGAGAGAGAGAGAGAGGAGAAGTGCCCCCAGAAAGCCTTTAACGCTTCAACGTCGACGCAATTTTGAATTCTGACAAAGAAACTCTCTCTGATTTCGACGTGTTAAGCCCAGAACTGAGATACTATTAATCAATTAGCATGGCTATTTTTTTTACCGTGTAAACTATGTGCACTTTAATTACATGTGGGTCGGTGTTGTTTTTGCAATTGAAGCGTCTCACATGTATATATATACAATCCAAGTCCTTATTCCAAGTCACCCAACAGAAAACATTTCTTGCCTCTTTCGTCTTATGCTTTTAACAGTTTCCAAGTTCTTTTCCGCCCAAATTAGTAAGATCTATCGAATATGCTGTCTCGAAAATGTAGTTTCGATTCAAATGGCCAAAACTCTTCCTACTTCTCTGGTTTGCAGGAGTTTGAGAAGAACCCTTATCATCATCTTAAAAATCCTACTGGAATTATTCAGATGGGTCTAGCAGAAAACCAGGTAAGAGCAAACTCGCGTTATGTTTTAACCAGTTAATATGAATTTGTATACCAAAGTGACGACTGGATATTATCTTTTCAGCTCTCTTTTGATCTTCTTGAGGACTGGCTTGCTAATAACCCAGATTCGTTAGGTCTGAAAAGTAATGGAGTATCTGTGTTCAAAGAACTGGCTCTTTTCCAGGACTACCATGGATTACCGTCTTTGAAAAATGTAGACTCTCTTCACTCTCTGAAATGTTTTCACCATAAATGAATGTTCAAATTAGACTGAAACCATTGATGAAATTTATTTCCAACAGGAATTGGTAGATTTCATGGCAAAAATGAGAGGAGGCAAGGAAAAGTTTGACCCTAAAAACCTTGTTCTCACAGCTGGTGCAACCTCTGCCAATGAGATTCTAATCTTTTGCCTCGCTGACCCCGGTGAAGCTTTTCTGCTTCCCACGCCTTACTATCCAGGGTAAACAAAAATCTTGACCAAAATTTAATTTTCATTTTTTTTTTTTTTGGTGTTTTAGTTGACCAGATCGCACGCATCTGCTGGTAATTGACATTGGGTTCTTCAGCAGGTTTGATAGGGATCTAAAATGGCGAACTGGAGCTGAAATTGTTCCAATACATTGCTCAAGCTCAAATGGCTTCAGAATCACAGGCGCAGCTATGGAGGAAGCGTATAAAGAAGCAGAAAACCTAAACCTAACTGTCAAAGGGATTTTAGTCACAAATCCATCAAACCCATTGGGCACAACCATGAGTAAAGAAGAACTCTACCTACTTATTGATTTTGCAGTGGCAAAAGGAATTCATATCATAAGCGACGAGATTTATTCCGGAACAGTATTTGATTCTCCTCGCTTTATAGGCATAACAGAAGCCTTAATGCAGAGAAAAGTTAGAGATAGTTTAATATGGAATAGAACTCATATTGTTTACAGTCTTTCAAAAGATCTATGTCTTCCTGGATTTAGAGTAGGAATGATTTATTCCAACAATCAATCGGTGATAGATACTGCAACAAGAATGTCGAGCTTCGGACTCATTTCTTCTCAAACCCAGTATTTACTGCAAAAAATTCTTGCAGACAAGATTTTCTCGAGAAAGTACATGAGGGAAAACAAGAAGAGGATTAAAAAAAGAAAGGAAATGATGGTTTCAGGCCTTCAAGCAGCAGGAATTGGGTGCTTGAAGAGCGACTCTGGGCTGTTCTGTTGGGTGGACATGAGACATCTTTTAGGCTCCAACACATTTGAAGCAGAAGAAGAGCTTTGGAAGAGAATACTGAATGAAGTGAAGCTCAATATTTCTCCAGGCTCTTCTTGCCATTGCTCTGAACCTGGCTGGTTCAGAATCTGCTTTGCTAATATAGCCGAGGAGACACTCTCTGTCGCAATGCTGCGCCTCCAGACATTCGTAGAGTCGACCAAGTCGGCTAGAGATGGTCCGAAAAACCTGCGAGGAAGTTGTTGTTCGACAAGATCATTGACGAAGTGGGTTTTTAAGTTGGCCTCCATTGATAGCTCACCGGATCGTTAGTGTGAGAGGCTAAATCATTGATCTTTTGATTCTTCTTCTTCGAACAGGAATATCACCGGTCTGTACTTTGATTCCATTCTCATTCGTCAAGAACAAAAAAAAAAAAAAAGATTGAATACTTCTTGGTGTGATGCTTTCTGCTTAACAGAATCTGCTCCAATGACCGAATCTCTCTCTAGTTCTTCTATTCAACTATAAACTTGATTAAGCTAATTCAAATATGTTGGTAATACCCTTCTTAATCCCCTTCGTTTGTTCCACTCAGTATCTTTCTCTGTCAATCTCTAGGGCTTCTTACAGTCATTTTCGTTGGGATTCCATCCGATTTCTCACTTGGGCTGAGTTGAGTTCCTTGGGCCTCATCAACGGTGTCGTCTTGTTATTGATGAAACATTTAAATTGAATATACGTTTTTCTTGACGTGAATTATTTTTGCAACTTTTCAAGAATGATATTGTCATAAATCAAATTAGTGAAGAGAAAGAGCTACAAAGTGATTCTTTGAGGTTAAAAAACAATAATGATGTGAAAACATACAAATGTATTAACAATAATACCATGCAAAATACCGACTAACTTTATAACACGTGAATTTCCACCCGATAATATAACATTGTACGATTTATACCCAGATCGATACTGTGATCTATCTTGAAAAAAATCTTGTACAAGTTAAAGATGAGATATTACTTGTACATGTCATATGTCACCCAGACACCCAAACAATGTGAGTTTATCACAATTCTAAATATAATTTAATCGAATGGATTTTGATTGATATAATTCTAATTTTAATCATCATTGAAAGAGTCGCCGAGTGTTATATTCTCTTGGATATACAAATAATAAACACGCTTGCAGACCTTCTTTGGCAGGCTCTAAAAGCCGGACAAAACCATGAGAATTGCTGACGCTATAATTTATAATAATTAGATTATTTAAAAACTTTAGTTATAAAATAATCATCTTTATTTCGATTATATTAATAGTGAAATGAAAAAGGTGGTGAATAAGTCATCGTCTGACTGTTGGCAGTGCTTCAAGTATCTACCTCATTGCAAGTGCTTCAATTATGGGTCCTCTTTTTGGTCCCTTGCATCGTCGTCACCTTAGTTGACAGAATGTGCTTCCATCTGAGACATGTTTTAATTCTTGGTTTTTACTTTGAGACATTTTCTGTTATGTCTGATCTTCTTTTTGGATATTATTCTTAACTTTTCAGCAAGAATAATATTTCTTAAATTTCATTTTCAACATATAAACGTTCCTACCTTGTCACCACACAAAATGCGCGAAGATCGGGCAGATTTGAGAGAGAGTCGAAGCGACAGACCGGGACTATTTATCACAACATACTTCATAAGACTGTCGATATTTCTTCACTCGTGCTATAACCAAGTGTTTTATGATTAAAATCCATGTAACATGTGGTTCTATGATGTCAAATCTTTTTATATTAGGCTTTTTTCGCAATAGTTTGGTCGAAATAATTATAAGAGTAATGTTAGGTCACTAAAAAAGGAAGGGGAAATTATTGATTCGAAAGGAACTGTTGCATATGAATTATGTTGAAAACTACAACGAGGAAACAAGCCCTTTGATAGTATATAATTTTCCAATCTTTTCTTAACAATATCAAGCTAATTTTCTCAATTATATTTATTATGAATGCAGTAATAAATAGTATTTTTAAATAATGATATTATTTTTTTAATTATCCATTTTATGTAATTGGAGGGTTGATTCAAAATAAAGAGAAAAACAATTGTATTTTTCAAAAATTTTATAAGAGTAAGTTTATTTTCTAATTTTACTTTCTCTCCTACTACTACGTAGTGAACACTGATTGGTGTAAAAATTAAGAAAAATTATGACCAGTTAAAAAGACATTGACTACAATCAATGTTCGTAGAGTCTACACTACTAAGACTAATTGATATACGCATGTTATCCACTATATCTTTCGCGTCAATCGATTAGATCAATTTCTTGGAAAAATTATATTCATTTGACACTCTTGACACTTTAACTAAAGTAAGCACAGATGTTCTAATATCGATTTTGAGATATCTTATTCTTGTAAGGGTTTGTTGGGGCATAATTAAGACCATAATTATATCTTTAACTACTACGAGGCATTTTGTGCTCAAACTCAAAAACAAATTCGTGAAAATTTCGATTCAAAATGGACAACATTGTAATATTGATGAGAGATGTAAATGTTACAGATTCTGCAATGAGTACAACATATTTATGCAGCACCGACAAATTTCAAATGGTGAAGGATGAAACTAGTGATAGTATGGATTCCCTTGATCGCGTTGGTTTTATTATGAAAACTCATCCTGATAATATGATATTATTTGTTTAGTCAAAACTTGCACAGTTTTGTTCTCAAGTCTAAAACAAATTATGAATCACGCACTAGCTCTGATTTTACTAGTTTAAACATTTCACCAAAAGTTACGCGTGTCCAAACGGTGACTAGTTACAAAAATCTAGGTCAGCTACGAAACAATTGATCTCGAAAAATAAGAAAAATTTACAGAAATTTTTTGTTATAAAATTTGTGGATTTTACAATATTCAATTGACTTGGGATCATGTATTTTTTGAGGTCATCATGATTTTGGTCCACGAGCCACCACATTTATGAAAGAGAGAGGAAGAAATCTATGCCTTCAATTTCACTTAAGTGATGGTAATTAATCAAATTAATGTCGATAGTAGCCTGCAAAATATTCATGATAGAGAGGGGGTGGAGAGAGAGCATGATAGAGAGGGGGTGGAGAGAGAGAGATGGTAAATATTTAAAGAATCATCGTCTAGTTTCAGTTGATCGAAACAATTCAAGTCCATAACTTTACATTACTATATAGATGGACTATAGATCTGAATTCACAGCTTTTAACATTTTCTTCTTAAATTGAGTTTAACTTAGAGTTTTTAAAGTTCGTTTCTGCTTAATCCTTATCAAATCAAATTGTAAAAGTTTAATTGTAAAAATTGTCTACGATGAACCACAATTTATCCAATTTCAGCTCTTATTAGTACAAATCAAAAGCAGTTCCAGCTAAAGAGACATAAAATAGGGTAACCAACCAAGACGAAGCTTGGTTTACAATCGGTTCTGTACACACACATTAGCATGCAACTATGATATCCTTCCATAGCTTGATTCAAAGTTTTCAGAGGCTCAAGGGTATAAACAAGGGCCAATCAGAGAGCTGATTTCTCCCCAATTGCATGATGTTGTGCTGAATCCATCGCCAATAATTTCTTCTTCAAATAAAAACTCTAAACCCAATAAGCCTTTTGAGCTATCTTGAACTACGTTTTTTTGCTCCTGCACTCCGCCACTGCTGCTTTGTCCTTCCAGCAATGGCAACCCAACCTCATCGGGGGCGAACTGGTTTTGATCAAACTGAGAATTAGTTTCGCAAAAGGTATCCGTAGACTGCTCAAATATATGGTTAATGGGCGTTGTTTGAGTAGAAAATTGAAGTTTGATTCCTTGATGTAAAAGTTTATCATCATCAGCAAATCTTCCCCCGATCTTAAAGAGCAACTTTCTAACGGAGTCGTGATTATGTGGTTCTTCGTTAGAATGGGGTAGGGATGAGAGCACAGGTAGCTCAGGCCAGTGTGGGGTTTGACTGTAATTATTAGAAACAATCGTCGTTGAACTTTCGCTCCATTTTTTCATCTCCTGCTTCTGAATTCTGTCTCTACGAGCTTGAATCTCCTTTCGCTGCTTCCCCATGAATTTCTTCTTCAGCTTTGTGTTCCAGTAATTTTTTATATCATTATCTGTTCTTCCAGGTAATTGTGCAGCAATTATAGACCACCTATACCAAGAATATATAATATAAACAAAAAAAAAAAAAAAAAAACAAAAGCTGATTAAACTTTACCTTAATTTAGATTAATAGAGCTAATTACCTGCTACCAATACTAACATAGAGGCCACAAATGACTCTATCTTCTTCTTCAGAGAAACACCCGTGCTTGATGTTTGGTCGAAGATAATTCAACCATCTGAGGCGGCAGCTTTTTCCACATCTCTGCAGACCTAATTCAGAAACAAACCTTTCAATCATCGTCATCGGAAGAAGAAGAAAAAGAAATATGCGTAATTAGGAAACAAACCCCTATATCGGAAGAAGAAGAAGATTTTAAGTTACCGATTTTCCGGGGTAAAGCAATCCAGTTACCGCCGGTTCCGTTCTGTTCGATAAAAGACTTGAGCTTAGCGTCTTCTTCAGGCGACCATGGACCTTTCTTCACGTTGGCTTTGTCACAACAAGGAGCTCTTCCCATTTTTCTGTTTGGTGCTGCTTCGAAGTTTGATCAAACCTATCTTCTATCGACAATCCAAACAACAATTAACCCTAGAGAGAAAGAGAGTGAGAGAGAGATTAATATATTCTGATGAGGCGATAAACTTGATTCCTTTTGGAAAGTAAATCAAATTAATTTTTTATTATGACTGCCCAAAAGATTAAAAAAATAGGTGTGCCAGAATAGGGCGACAGAGATTTTCTTCTTGTCATCTTATGGGTAGAATCGAAATCATTTGCATAATATTCAGCTATTAATTACTTTATTGACCTGTTCGTGTACATTTACTTGTTCTTATAATATATAATCATTCAGATACAATGTATTAGCTTATACTTTACTTCTTATGAATTATAATCTGAGCTTGAATGTAAGTTTGCTAGCAGGTTTTAATGAACGAACAAAAGGTTAACTTTGTTAATTATTTTTCACAAATTAAATTTGTCAGGAGATTATAAGTTTAATTTATACATGATCGGTATTAAAATATACATGTGTAAGAGCTTAAGATAAGGATGATCGATTGAATAAATAATACAATTGTATGGCTCGATTTATTCCGCAAGACATATTTTTACCATTAGAATGATCTAAACTACTTGCAACACGGGAAATACAACATAGTTTTTGGTGCTCTATCAAATTTGGAGTAGATATATATATAAAAAAAAAAATACTTTGCTCGTCAAATTAAAGCGAAACACTCTGATTAGAGAAGTGTCTAATATCACATAACATTTTTTTTTTTAATATTTTTATAATATAGTATGAAAGGATACAATACTAATATGACGTGGCCTGTAAGATGTGACGTGCCCTTTGAGTTTCTTTTATTCTCAACAATTTCTGAAAGGAGAAACAATACTTGAAATTTTGAAATAGTTATTGTGAGTAACGACAGCTGAAAATTAGTGGGAGACTTTTCTGATTTGGTAGGTGACCAAATGACCAAGCCAGCACATGCAGAATGAGTGACAAAAACCAACGACTAAATTAGGTTTCTAGACCATTAAATAAGGAGGGGGCTTATCTAAAGAACCCTAGATTTATATTGCAAACACATTAAAGAAATACATAAAATTACTAAAATTACATATTTTTCGAAGAATTCAGCTCACATAACTCTATTTCACTTCATTTCTTCCCGGACAAAAATTGAAACGAGGAATTTCTAATAGATGCGACGAATTCGTGTCACGATCTCTAGCCGTTTAACGCGAAAAAAAAAAGGTTAATTAATCTAAGGGTCTTTCTCTCTGTCCATTCATAAATGGACCTAACATGTTAGAAAATATGTACTTGTTTGACAATGCTGATCAAATGTACAGCTGAGGCCAACTTCCAGTTCATCTCCAGGCTTTCATATTATCTTTATTTAATTCCTTTGACTAATGATAACTTAAAACCATGCACTTTTCTTTACATATTTTAATTATCAAACTAAATATTGACCACTGCCAGTCTCAAACCTGACTCCATTCATAGTACCACTGCATTTTCAACAAGTTTTCTTTACTGCGAGACTAATTTTCTTCCGCCGAATCTCACGGTCTTACTCTGTAATTAGTGACCATGAATAGATGTCTTTGTTGGATAATCTTTTTCTACGTAGAAACTCAAACTTAATAGTGAAATAAATGGAAAAAAAAAAAAAAAAACTCAAATTTTAAGTAATTTCCAAGTCTTTCAGGTTATTTTTTAACTCTTCACAAGGTCATATAATACATCATTTGAACATTTTTAATACCACTTAAATTTTGTATTAACCTTCTTGACTCTAATTTATAAACTTTACCATAAAAACTCATCAAAATAGGAAATAAAATGACAGACAATCTTCAGAAAAGTCGTAAGATCGGTCAATTTTATATTAACAAACTTTTGAGTAAATTTTTTTACATTATTCGAAGTCAAATTATTTCATTTTGGCTCGAACTTTGTTTGGATCGAGGAATTTTCATTTTATTTTCTATTTGTATAAATATATTGGGTGTGAGATAATTTTATATGAATAAAACTACTTTTACTCTCTAAATTTACTTTCTAAACATATTTTCTAGATTATTTTAATTTATAAATTAACATTTATTATATTAATTCAACTGATCATTATTTGTTTTGCAACAAGTATGTTTATATAATAGAATATGATAATAAATTTAGTATTATTCATTTTATATTCTTGCACAGTACAAAAAATTTAGTGAATGTAATCACTATGTGGACTTTGGCTTAGCTCGTCTAAGCTATGTTTTTTTTTATATTTTTGGTTTAAGTCTTTCATTGTTAACTAAATTTTGAGTTGAGCGATCAGGTCTCCCTAAGAATCAAGACATGATGTTTCTATTTGAGTTCGCCTCTAGATCGTTACAAAAATTCAATAATTTTCAAAATGTGAAATATAATTTGTAATGCCTGGAATTTCTAAATTTTCAATTTTAAAATCTTAATTTGAAAATCCTTAATTTTTCTCCCAATCTGACTTATCAAATAAAGTTTATTTTGGAGCATTATAAAATATTTGAAATCTTGAATGAATTCATTAAATGCGCAGAAACTTTTTAAAACGACGTTCAAACATTAAATAACTTAGTCAAAACTTAGCTAAATGCATAATTGAAACAATTCATAAAATTTTATTAACAATAGAGTCAACACAAATTATACCAAACTTTTAACAGAAATGAAAATAGGAAGTATCATAAAAAAATTGAACATACTAATTTAAATTTGATCTAAAACATTTTCTTCTTCTATATCCTCAATTGCCTCTGAAAAGTTATAGATCATAGTTATTTGTTTTTCAGATAAAAATTTACTTATATCACAAAACTACAAATTATGAAAATAACTCACTAAGCGAAATACGCAAGTGCAAAATTATGTTATACTGAATCTTGACTTCACAGTTGCATATTTGTTGAAACTCATTTTTCAGTTTTCGTTCATACTTAATCATCTCATTATCATTCAGGCTTTATCATCTTATTTTTGTTCAAATATAGCTATCTCATTGTCGTTTAAGGGTAGCTATCACATTTTCGTTCAAGTTTAGCCATAACATTGTCGTTTTAACTTTGTTATCACATAATTTCCATCAATTCCATCATATTAATACACATAAAAAATGTCCTACCAATTTTATCTTTATTAAATTCTACATTAATGTCTAAACATGCGTGATCAAATATTGGAATCATATAGTAAAATAATTATAAAAAAAAATAACATAGATTTTGTGATGTATGACCTAGTCAAAAGTTTAAAACTTAGTGTTTCACTTATCTAAATTCCGAGAGTTTAAAGTTATTTGGATTTTTCTATGATTTCTAATAATATCCTACATGAATAAATACAATTTCTAAAAGAATGTAGGCAGAATTTCTTACGTGTATACTTGGGTTGGATATGGTCAAATTGAATTAATTTGAACGATTTCTGGGATTTTTTTCTGCATAAATAAAATATTCGGTATTAATTTATACTTCAATAAATCTATTTCAAAAAGATTTAAGCAGAAATTTTGTACCGGTTTATTCTTATATATGTTCAATCAAATTGTATCGTTTCATATGACTTTTGGTTGAATTTGACGGTCAAGAAGCAATTTGGTTCGATCTGGGTGATTATGGTAGAAATTGGGTTCGGGTCCAATTCAATTGGACTGGATTTTGTTAGATTCTGGTTCAACTGGGTTGGTTCGGTTAGACCCTCCTTTAATGAACCAGTTCAGGTTTTAAAAAAAAAAAAATCGAACCCTTCTTCTATTTCCCTCCTCCTTCTTCATGTTTTGCTCTCGTTGTGCAGTTCAAAGCACCCAAGAAGGTGATTCTCGAAGAACGGCGATAGCTCGATCGAGAGTAGTTCGTTGGAGCTCGGCCGCTCAAGTGGAGCTTGTGGTTGCGGTTGGACGACGCTCGGAGATCGAAGGTAAGTCCTCTAACAGAGAGAATAAGCTTCTTGAGTGTAGTTGCGGGAAAGCTCAGGTGTGTTATTCAGTATCACCGAGTCTCTCAATTTATAGAGAAGGTTTCTCAACTACCATCCCAAAATCCAAATTCCACTCGAATTTTCAGAACCACACATCCTCCTTCGTTGAAGTTGAAAATTCGATTCTCAATTAGATTTTCAAAGGCTCTGAAACCGTAGCTAACAGAAAATTCGATTCTCAATCAGATTTTCAGATGGTTAAACTGCAACTGCGAATTGAATCATCTATTTTTTAAGAAATTAAGAGCTAAATCTTAATTACGTTTAATTTGGAGTTTTGAATTTTGAATTTTGAATTTAGAAAATCCAAAATTGTTACGTAATTAGTTTTAAAAACTGTCCAAAATAAAATTCTAGGCGAAGAACGTAACAAAATAATAGCAACATATGAATATATTTATGACTGATGGGCCTTGCAGAATTTATTGAAATTGAGCCGCTGTGCAAAAGGTCAAGAACTGAGCTATTATCATTATTATCCAACGACTACTGTAAGATAAACTATTTGCTAAACCCGATCCTATAATGTTAGATAGAAAATTCAAAGAAACAAATCACTAATGAGTTTTAATTAGGCTCGTCACCGCTGAACGGTTGGTTTTTCAGCCATGGAAAGAGGGAGGGAGTGGAAGGTGACTAGGGTTTGATCCTCTCTCTCTCTCTCTCTCTCTCTCTCTCTCTCTCTCTCTCTGTGCGCTAAATGACTGAATGGCTGACGCGATGCAGTCGTGAAAGGTAGGGTTAGGTTTGCTGTTCAGCTACCTCAAATAATCGTCAACGTCCATGTCACCGACCGACACGTCGTATCATCATGAGCTGTTTCCCCATTTGATTGCTGATGGCTCATCATCATTACACGGTTCAACATTTCTCCGTAGGACCGCCCATTCCCTGTTCTTGCGTCGCAATTTGGAAACAGCGACCAAACCAAAAAAATAATAATAATAACTAAATAAAAAGGGTTTCCTTCGTCAAGTTCATAGAAACACTCCGCTGCATGCTGTTTGGACTACGTATCCTTTTATCTCTGACCTTATTATATAATTACATGCAATGAAAGATGCATGCTGTCGGGTGTATAAACGACTCCAAGTGACAATCTATGGAGTACTGCTTTTATGCGTGTGTATACTCATTGTTTAAACCATATTATAACTAATAATATTTGCTTCGTGCCTATTATTACCATAAAATAATAATCATATTATTGTTGGTAATGGAAGCAACACTAGTCAACTAATGGAAGATATGAAATTGTAAAGAAATGGCGAACACATCTGAAACCTTATCTCCAACACACCACCCCTCCCCTACATATTCCTTCAATCATTGCCAACATTTTTATGCCTTTCTTCTTCTTCTCAATTCTCATCATCATCTGGAATCTAATGCCCTATCATGCCAAATCATTTGTGGGCTCCATTTTTCTACTCCATTCTCTACCGTACACGTGGCTCTTTTTTTTTTTTTTTCCATGCTCTCGTCTCATCGTCAACTCGAGCAAGCACCAGTCTCAACAACACACTATTAACTTTTACGATGGAGAGAATATAATCTAATTTCGAACGACTTTATAAAGTAAAATCTTCCAAGTTTTGTTGCTGCGATAGATATGGAAGGAATCAGGATTCTAGCTAGGGTTTGTTAGAGAAACATTATATCATTAACCATACATTTAAAGTCAATATATATTTATATTTATATTTATATTGCATCCCAAGAAACTTGTCAACTATGCTGGCTAATCCTCTCTCAATGGCATGCAAATTAACTTTTTTTTAATGGCCAAATTAACAAATATAAACGTCACTTTTTTGCTTTCGTGGTCCCTCAATATTTGTACATTGTTAGACAATAATACTGCCAATCATAAATATAAATTGATCGGTCAATTATCAAGGCGGCTAATTCAAAGGTACGTTCTTTATAATTAAGACTAATGCGTCTCTGCATTGAGCTTGGGTAGATTAGCACTTTCGAGCCGTTTTACGTGGCTATCTAAGATTGGGCAAGTGTTATTATTTTAAATTAAATTAAAAGGTTAATATGACAAGGGTCTATATATATATTTTTTTTATTTTGTTAAAAATTTAAGGAGTTTTAAAGTATTTTACAAAGAAATGTAATGATTAAAAGATTAATTTAATGGTGCATGAAAATAAGGTAACAAGAGGATCCAATTCACGAGTGAAGCGTCATAGAAAAGGTTAGACTAATATAGAATTTATTCCTGTTAATTATGTGCGTTACCACCTTCCATCATGTTTTTAGCCATCATGCCCATACGTAGCATGCTTTTGTAGAGAGAGAGAGAGAGAGTGAGAGAGAGAGAGAGAGAGAGGTCAACCGATGACGGCAAAAACAGCATAGGAATGAGAATTTGTTCATAATAATTCCACAGCCTGGATTCGACAGTGTTAAAGTTATAGCGCTCCTTCTATTAGATATATTCATTCCTTCTACACAATCCCACATATCAACCATCTCTCTCTCTCTCTCTAACGAGAATACGAATGGGCTCCGATGGCGTCTATACCGATCTCGTTCTTGGACTGATCAATCGCCCCAAGGAAGAGAAGTCTATCCAATCAATTCCCGAGAAAAACAAGAATCCATCATCAAAATTTAACGACACCTTTCTCACACTAGCCCTTTCCGTCGCGACCAACCGACCTGCAACAATCTCCGACGTTAGTAAGCAGTTTAGCAGCGAACCATATGGTATACTCCGGCAGGCTTCTTCTGCTAGCGCTGTATCATCGTTTTCAAACTCCTCCAGTTTCAAGCGCGATAGAGACTTCTGCGATAGTGATAAGATAGAAGAAGAGACCGAGGTAGACATACAGCCAATCTCTTCTAAGGTCAGTGAGGAAGAAGAAGATGGCACTGGCAGTCTGAGAAAAAAACTTAGACTCACAAAAGATCAGTCCGCCATTTTAGAGTACAGCTTCAAAGAGCAAGCAACTCTAAACCCCGTAAGTATTCATCTCTGTCTAGAGGTTTCTATCTTTCCTTCTTGAAAGAATTTTCTTTATTTGGTTTTGAGATAGATTTAATGTAAGAGTTTTACGATGATTCCTTAATAGTTCCTTTTCTTCGATTACCCAGAAACAAAAACAAGACTTAGCAAGGAAGTTGAGTCTAAGCACAAGACAAGTGGAAGTCTGGTTTCAAAACAGGAGGGCGAGGTAACTTAATGAAGATTAAATCCATGATTAAAAACTCATTAATCATTCTATTCCTTAATCTTAACGCATGTTTTTTTCTCAATAGAACCAAGCTGAAGCAAACAGAAGAGAGCTGCGAGCTGCTGAAGAAATGCTGCGAATCACTAACAGAAGAGAACAAAAGGCTAAAGAAAGCGCTTCAAGACATGAAAACACTAAAATCAGCTGCTCATCCGCCATTTTACATGCAGCTCAAAACAGCAGCAACTCTCTCCATTTGCCCTTCTTGCGAGAGAATTTGCAGCGCCGGCGATGGGTCATCTCCCACCAGCACTCTTTCAGTTGGTCCAAACGTTGGTTAATTCCCCATAACCAAACGCCGATTAGGTTTCTTCTTATACTTTAGAGTCGTTCCAGGCCAGAAGATTTGCTGTTTTTGCTCAAAACTTCTGTCTCAGCACATAAAATAAAAACCCAGGAGTTCAGAGTAGATTGTGTTTTAGTGCAAGAATCAGATCAACTTCGATGAATCTACTGTTCTACAATATTTTATGTAATAAATTCTTTTGTTTTTTTTTTAACTGTTCATCAAATTCACCGCTCCATTTCGTTTATTGTATCTATCTTTAAATTAAACAAGATATTATTCTTTAGTAGCTGGGTGATAAGTATGGAGGAACAGAGAGTCGGCTATTATATGGGCTACTTCATTAACCCACCACATCAACTTGTACCTTAACTTTCGGCAAAAGGTTTGTTAGGTTGAATTAAATATTGTACACCTTCTTCCTAATCTTCTTCCTGTTAAAAATATAAACCCTAGTTTTAAGGGGGTCCACTTCGATAATTTCTAATTACAATGTCGGAAGAGTGTTGGATTCTGTTGGGTTTTCACGAATTAGACAGATCCATGTGACATAATCATATGCTTAAATGCCAAGCAAAGAACATTACATTATCTACCAAATAAATGTTCATTTGATTAAATTCACTCAACAAGTATTAGAATTAAAATTCAACGTTACTTGTACTAATAAATAAACGTTACTTTTTTTTAAAAGAACCATCTACTAGTAGAGCACACAGACGATGATGGTTAAGGTTAGGCGACTTTTTATATTTAATTTATGTGAATAATACATTTTTTAGACTTGCCCATGTCTACTATATTTTAGTAGTTAATTAATCTTAGCAACTTTTAATGAAGGATAAAGTAAAAATTAAACTCTGAATTATTATCATGTTCCGTTCAACTAAACTGCAAACTAGTTTTTTGAACAAAATTAATTTCGAACTTTGAGATTTGTTCAACTTAAATTCTAAACTTTATTTTTGAATAAAATAAAACTTAAGTTTTGCAGTTGAACAGAAATCGATTTTTTTGATTTTGCTTGGTTTAGTTATGATTTGGTCTCAATTTAGATTTTTTGGTTAAGACTCGGTTTGGACTTGATTTCGGGTTGATTTTAGTCAGTTCAAGTTCTATTTTGAATCGGTTTTGGTGAATTTTAAATATTAAAATTATAGAAACTATGAATAAATTAAACACCGTTAAATTTTGGTTAAATCATAACCAAATTGAATTATATATATATATATATATATATGATCAAACATAAATCTAACTGTGTAATTTATTCACAGTAAGTTCGATATTTGTTTTGTTTAAGATGGTTTATTTTGTAGATTATGTTTAATTAAATATATAATCTGCAGTCGCTGGGTGTGGATCCCCCCCATCAGTGTCTGATCTGAACGCACTGTGCAGTTGTTGTCATATCTATTCATTCTTTACGTCAGCGGATAGCAATGACCAAATATTTATTAAATATATAATCTGCAGATAATATTTTTGTACATTATTATAGTATGATTTTCTTTGTCGCAGATATTATTTCTTTTTATTTTTGTACAAGTGTGACATATATACTTTCCATATCTTCTTCGGCAACATTTTTAACATAATTCATGAATTGAACATTCTTTGGTCCATTCTTTGAACTTGGAAGCCGTACCCAAACAATCTCACACATCATTATGTTGGGCTTGCCTTTCTTAGATTCAAAGTGACCAAACATTTGTGCTTAATTGCCCATTCCTAACCAGCTTCTACTCTTGAATTCTACGACGCGTCAAACCACCAAAAGAATAGTCAAAGGCACAAATAATAAAAAAACAGAATTCCAAAAGATTATTTTAATTTCTTATGAGAATTTTCTCGACATCCAAACAGATACCAGAATTCAATGCTTACAAATATAAATGCTTTTCTTATAATATTTATTTCACACAGAGGAAAGGCAGACGTAACACACTACTTCAAAACTATCAAAATTATAGACTTACAATACAATCAACCAAATAAATATTACTCGATAGAGGTCAGGTGAGACCAGGGTGCGAATCGGCTGTCACGGTCCGAGCCGATAATGGCCATCAGCAAGATAGTGGGAGTCCATATAGAGAGCTCCATTGGGAGGATGAAGACCATCCATCACCATATATTGCATATCTTCAGAAGGTTTCCAGTGTCTCTTTCTTTGATTTATGAACCAATTGTTTATTTGCTTCTGGTCCAACCCGGTAGACTCAGCCAGCGCCACCTTCTCCGTCTCCTGCGAGGTCGTTAAATATCATGAGCCAAATTGTATCGGTTCATACAATCGACATAACATATCCACATAAATCGTGTTATTTGAAGGGCAATACCGATGGGTATGGCCATTTATAATGCAACTCCCACCAGCTGAGTAGCTTTTGCCTGGCATCTTTGGGTAGTTTTCCCTTCTTTTTTTTCTTTGACAGTTCTTGCTTCAGACTGCTTAAATAACCACTATACTTCCTTAGAAGGTGATTCTTCAGCTCTCGATCTTCTGCTCTAGGATCGATCTCCGGAGGTTCCATTTCCCCTCCGCTGTTCTCCTGTTCATCCTCCGATGAACCAAGGCCTTCGCACTTGTCATCTGATTTTGAATGAAAATTAGTCACCGCCATTTTGCAACTTGAATTGCTATTTGCCACTCAAAGAATTCGAACCAACATTAAATAACCGATGTTGATATCTAAACCAAAAGTGAAGTACTTGAGCAATTCCAGATCTTTCATCCTATGCACAATTCAATGAATTCGACTACTCAAAGCTCATCTTGAGTCTATTTAAAGGATGTTCAGATCGGCGTACATTAATTATTACTGGAGTTTCAGCTAATGAAGACACTTGTAGGTTGAATTCCAAAATCTCTTGGGGCGACTTCTGAAGTTCATCGAATGCAGAAAAATGTAAAAATATTGAATCCAGTGAGAACATCTCGGCAATATCAGAAGGTCTACTCTAAATAGAGAGACAATGGACTAGGAATTTCAACAATAATCGAAGTGGGCGCCATTACCTAACAAAAATAGATAGAAATATGCTTCTGTTTTGTTCTTAGAGCTCGAACAAAATCAACTAAGACAGACCGCAAAGATCAGCAAGGTCTAGACAACGAGTACACACTCGGATGATTTCAAGTAAACGTATCCCAACTGGAAAAGGAAGATGAGGAATTATAAAACAAAAACTTATCCAAGAAGAAAATAGAAGAAGATCAATCACTCTGATAATACTGGAGATCAAGATGTCGAATCCTGAACTAGGCAAACGCAAAAACTGAGAAAAATGAAAAGATATAACAAAAAATGAAATTATTTTCTTTTATTCTGACAGGACCTACACAACAGGTTGCGTTAGCTTGCAGTGATTTGAACAGCATCCGATGTTCTTTCAAATTCTCCAGGGAAACATGTTTTCATGTAACAGAAATTCATGTCACTCAAAAAACTACCCAGTTAGAAGAAGTAGAAGGCAATAACGATGTAATCCATCTCGGTGATATTCAAATCCCCAAACATATAAAACCTAGATCGATCAAATTTATCAGACAACTAAGGGAGAAGAAAGAACATGCATCTGATCGATAAGAATCTTTCTCTGTAGTCGCTTTACCAATCGATTAAACCGGCGCTTCTATTACGGTCGCCACGATTAGGGTTATCAGGAGAAATCACATTTATTTAAATAATTTTAATTAAGATTTTCGCAAAAAGATAACAAAACGAAGCCCTTTATAGAAACTGGAGAAACATATAAAAAAGATGAGACTACCGGAGGGGAAGATCCGCACAGGTCCATTACAAAGCGAATTGAGTTGAGATTCAATCCGATTCATGAAATCCATAGCTTCCTGTATTGGCCTCGTAATCTCTTCCCGATACTTCACTAGCATATCGTAATACGCTTCCTGTCCAATGCGCCATTTAAATATTTTTTTATTAAAAAAAAATTGATTGAAGAGATTGAGAGTGAGAGAGAGGAGGCGGAAGATTACCATGAACTGATCAAGTTCGGGATCTTTCGGATAATCCCTCGACGCCGATCGCTCTCGTGCTTCAAACTCCCGGCGAGCCTCAGCCAGCCTTGCAGCCACTTCAGGCGGAGCTCCCACCTATATATTAGTTTTAACATATATTACGTTTTACAATAAGAGGTACTTCAATCACATGCGATTTCTCTAACATCAAGATTACCTTTTGACAATCCATATAAGCTTGTAAAAGGTTAGAATAATGGGGATGAGCAATGATCTTGGCCTTTATAGCCTCGACATCGTTAGACCCTTCATCGTTCCTGTGAACCGAAGTTTGATGGCCTCGTATCGATGGGTAATGAAATTTCTGAAAATTATGCATCGAAGTGGACGCTTCAGTCTTAACGATAGGATCAGACTGAAAACAGTCGCCATGAAAGGTATTAATGGCCATCTGGGTTGGTTGAGAGCTCACGTTTGAGCCACCAGTTGTCGATCTTCCATAATTAGAAGGAGAAGAATTGCCTGCAAGAACAGCCGAACTGTACAAGAAATTTCCCCTGGGGTTCGAATTCTCTCTTAGCTGATTGTATTCCTCCATTTTGCGTCAAATTTTTTTTTTTTTAAAAACCCCAGATGGAAAAATCCGCTGGAAATCGAGAAAACGATTCAAGAACCCTAAAGCGAAGACAATAAAATGGAAACCCTAGAATTACACTGCCGAAAACACAGCACTAAGAACAGCTATGAGCTGATCTTCATCCGAAAACACTCAGAAAATATCGGGGAGATATCATACGAGACAGTAACATCAGCGAAAGAAATTAGGAAATATCAGTTCAAAGAAATCAAACACCGCTGCAGCTGCACCATACAACAGACATATTCGATGGTCTGACTATGGCAGAAAGGCTTGTTCAGCTCTTCAAAGAAACGGGAAAGAAGAGTAGAGAAGGAGGTGTTGCAGAAGGAAGGTGATCACTCTGGTTACATTAATGGTTGACAAGGGTCTGTGTTGAAAAATATTGTTTTTTAATTACTATAAAGCAAAGGAGAGTTAGGCTAAAATCTAAATGATGGAGGCAAGGAAATATTATATATTTATTTAATTTAAAAATAATTAAAACATAAATTTTAAAGCTAATTGGTCTTTTCCATCAATTAAAAAAGGTCTCGATTTTCACCTCACCTTATAATAATACTTTTACAATATTTTTTTAGAGTATGTTTGACTGCTACAACACTTAATATCATGGCCGTCGGACACTTGTGTATAGTTGGATGGATTGTCTTAGCAGAACGTGATCATTTCCCATTTTTTCAGTCTTAAATAACAATTGTCTTGATTATGTTTTTTCGGAATAAAACTGCAATTTAGAAATAGCAATCCATTTTAATATAAAATATTATTGTGAATACGCATAATTAAACTTGTGAGTAATTAAGGTTTACGAATGGTCCCAAAGTTTTTGTTATTCACCTGTCGGATTTATATATTAAAGGGTAATTCATTTGATGAAAAAAAGTAAATTTATGAAACTTTTTTGACAAAAAAGCACCAATATTCATGATTTTTAACAATTAAATCTTTTTAATCTTGCTTAAAATTATATATAAATACGCACTTAAGCTGTGTTAAAATAAGAGGGATGTTCTAAATGCATTAATTCAAATTAGTAATCAAGAGTTGTTTATTTGTTAATGCATATATTAACTTTCTCTTTTCTCAAAGCAATTCACGGCACGTCATCATTAAATGTAGCTAATATTGAAAGGCCAGAAATCTTTCGATTTAATCTAAGCTCATTGCAGAACAGTGAAGAAATTCGCAACATGACACGTGCCAGAATATAATTTGAATATAGTTTAATTTATTAAATTATTTTCTTAATATTAATACTAATTATTAATTGCACACATTTTTATCCCTGACAGCTGACTAAATAACCATGAATAAGACTTGGAATCAGTCGATGACAACGTTTTTTTTTTTTTTTTTTTTGTGAGAATGCTTCAGATCACGGTCCGGTTAGGTAACGCTGATTGTCTCTTTTTATTAAATTTAAATATTATGGTTTTATTTACTGTGATATGTTTTAATTAAAATTATACTAATTTATATGGAGAACATCCTTACCTAATGCTCTAATTCTAGGACCAAGGTAGGGTTTCTCAATCAAAAAGAACCATATGATTTATGTACACAAACTATTAGTATAATAAAGTTCAATTTATATTTTGATATTTGAAATCATTGACATATTAAAATTTAAATTATTTTTTTAGACACATCAAATTTTTATATTTCAATTATAAAATATTTTATCATATTATCTGTTAAATTTATTTGTTTTTTTGTTGTATAAGTTATTTTAACTTAATTTTTAAGGATGGTGACAATTTTTAATTTGATTTAGACTTCTATGGCAGGCTATTGACAACAATTGATTCTCCATGAATAAAAACTTTAATTAATATTAAATTCCTCTTTGACAATTTGGATAAGCATATGCAGCCTCGTGTCGGTTGAATAAAATTACAACATCTTATAAAAAAATATCGAATAAAGGGCGAGTTAATTAATTTAAATAATTTAGATTTTTAAATTAATTCTTAGGTAGATGAACTGTGGAATCATGTAAATATTAAATTAAAATTTACAGCATTGCGACTCTCCGTTGAAAGGATATTCCATGCATCGGCCATTCATTAGTTGTATTTTTTTATTTTAGAAATACAGAATTAGAAGATAGTATAAGAATTAAAAATTAATTAATCAAACGTAAATACTCTAAGTAACAAAAATTAAAAGTTTTTAATAAACTTTCATTACTGATTTAGTAGCTAATTGTTATTTTAATTTCACTTTAAACATAAATATACATAAAAATATTACCTTATAATGAATATGCTTGATAAAAACAACGTTACACAATCATAAATAATCATGATAGATAAGTTTAAATATATACATATCCAATTCAATCCATTTAATTTCTCTTTTACAACGTTAGATATTAAACACATGTGCATGGATAATTACACGTTCTCATATTAAACAGCAATTTGATCACAGGCGACGTAGTGTAGCAGTAGCAGCAAGGAGACAAGAAAAATTAAAAGTGTAAAGAAAACGGTACGAAATTTCAACGGTAAACAGTGGAACAAGGTTACTGAAAATCAAAAGCTAGGGCTAGGGTTTGGAGAAAGTAACTGTTGGTGATGACCAGCCTGCAGGGGAAAACCACGTGTCCAACAAAAATGACACTTCAGCAGCCATGGCCATGAGAGGGCTCGATGAAATAAAAGAAAAGAGCGAGAAAGACAAAGCTTCAACGGGGTGTTTCGTTGGCTTGTTATCCAGGCAACCCATTAATTATACATCGTAAAATTTAGGACAATATCTAGAGAGAGAAAGAAGAGAGAGAATTCTTTTTAGGAAGACTGTTTTAAACTCTGAAAGTATTGGACTGCGCCTGCATGAAAGTGGAAGATTTATTAGAGCGAAAGAGATGGGTGCTGTGGGGCTGGAACCCCCGTGAGTCCCGCGCTACAAGAAGGGTCCAGTAGACAGTGTTTAAAGAGATGGGGTGAAGTTAGAACTGCTTTTTCTGTTTTGCCATCAGACCTCTAGTTTGTTCGCTTCTGGGTTTTGTTTGTTTTTTCAATGTTATTCATTTATTTAATCTGTTTTTTCTCAAAAAAAAATAAATAAATATTTGTTTTTGCAGAAGGAAGATTAGACAATTCCAAGGTGAGAAGGCAGAAGGGTAGGTAGTAGTCAGGAAGGCCATGTTCATTTGTCATTCATTCACTGCATTCGCATCTTTCCCATGCTGCTCTTCCCCATCAGTCATTTCTGCCTTTCACTCATCACTTCACTGCCCCTCCCACTTCTCTCTCTCTGCTCTTTTTAGCTCGTCCTCCTCTCGCTAATTTACGTTTTGAATCAGTCAAACTGTTACTTCAGTTCTGACAACCAAGAACTATATCATATTTCTTGTATTTTAAAAAAGGGTTAAATCTTTAAAAAACCTGAAACTAATTTTTCATCTAAAAAATATTTACAGTATCAAAAATATGGAAAAAAATGACTTTACGGTAAACCGATGTCTTCGCGCCCGGTTTTCTAAAGAAGAATAATTTATGGCATTTGGAGAACGGTCCCCGCATGGGAGTACTTTTGAGGATTGAGAACTCCCTCGTCAAAAATGATTTGTCGTTTTTTAGATGCGCTAAGCCATTTTATGATTGTTTTTAATACAGTTTGTCTCCTTTAGAGAACAGTAAACTATCTTTCGCACGAAGGTCTTCATACTCTTGCTGCATACGAAAAATGGCAAATTATTCTCACTCACGCGGAAGATATTCACCCACTAACGGCAAATCATTTTTCGTTAGTATAACGTTGGCCAACTTTCATTTAAAATTCAACTTTTCTCTCAACTAAATTCTCAGATCTGAGCATTGTGCTGCCAAAATCATCAGATCTAGGCATTTTTCGCAGAAATTTGCCAAAATTGAGGGTTGTTCTTTGAAAAAATTTCAAAATCGACCCAAAATAAGCTAAATCCGAAAACCCTTGCTAAAAATCACCAGATTTAGATTTTTTCGTGTTGAAAATCAACAAATCTGTGCTGTTATTTTGTCGATGCACAAAAAAACTCAAAACTTTGAAAATCTAAAGAATTACAAAAATACCCCTTAGAATATTTACTGGTCGAAAAGCTTCCCGACAAAATTTACAATGTAGCCCATAAAACCTAGTGATGGAGTTTCGAAACTGGGCATATCAGGAGCAGTATGAGGCAGAAATGGGAATCCGCTCTATCTTTTATGAAAATACTATCAACTTTAGTAACTAAGTGTGTTTGATGATCAATGAGATATTTGACAACATCTCCCTGCACGGAGTGTATGACATGTAGCACGAGAGTTGCGACATAATTGTTCGTTTACTTTATGCAAACTTGTATAGTAACATGGTGAATGAGCACTTGAAAACTTACCTTTTTGGTACAGACATTGTCATAAATGCAACTGTTATTAATGAACCGTTCAGATTTGTCGTACACAATGTCGAGTAATCTTATCATACTTCCAAACAGTATGATTTTGCCAGAACAGAAGAGTGACTGGAGTTCTTTCGGCAAATTCACTGCAATTCGGAGATTACAGGGTTTGTGAAGCGGAGATCGAAAAATTTGAACGTCAAAACTCGAGTTTTTTACAACTTGATCAGTCACTCCATCCTACCGAGTGATGGACATAGAGATCTTTTTAGCTTGATGGATCTCTTTGTCATAGAGAAACTCTACACTTGCACGTAATAGTGGGTATGACCGGACCAACTCCTGAGAACTAGACTGGACCACTGGTTTTTATTTGGTTTTGATCGTGAGTCGATGGTAGTCGGTGTGGTTCTTGATCCTCTCCCTAAATCTACAGTGGTTTTGGTTCGGTCCATGGTACAGAAGCCAAAATCCCTAAAGACTGTGGAACGAACCGAGAATGATATTAAAGACTTACAAGCTTCCAATTCCAGACTCCCGTCGCCCTCGCTTGCCTCGTCAGTCGCTCCTCGCTTCGCCAGTCGTTGCTCTCATGCCTCGCAAGTTGCCTACTCGCCTTAGAAGTAACCCGCTCGATAGTTTTCTCTTATCTTTGAGAGAGCTTCAATGGGTTGATTGAGGGTCTCTATGATTTTCATCTTACGATTTAAAATGATCTACATCTCTAATGTTTCTTTTATGAGGTTTCATTTTTTAGTTGCTGAATTATCTAGATGTGCCGGCTCTAAGCTTCGATTTGTGTTTTCAGTAAGATTTTGATCTGACATTATTATTTATGGATATTTTTGATTGTTGAAGTTAAAATTTGAAATTTTTGCTTATTCTTTATTGTTGATTATTGCTGAAGTTTTTGAAAACTTCGATTTGGTTATTGAAAGTACGAAAGATAGAAGAAAAAAAAAAAATATATATATATATATATATATATATATATAAATATTAATTAAATTTTATTTTTAAAATTAGAGTGAGAGGAACTAGAACAGGATCTAGACCAGACTGAAATTTTAATTGGGTCTCAGTTCGGTTCCAATTCTTCTCAGGGTTGATTTTGGATTTCTAGAAAAAATTTTTGAAACTTCAATTCGGAATTGAAACCATGCTCATCCCTACCTGCACGATATTTAACTCGAGATACATCATTATAGATCACATAGAAAAAATCGAGCGAACTAAAAACAAGAATTTGTTGTATCCAAATTAGGGTCAGCTGACGTTATATTAATGGAGAACGGTTTGCCGTTTGATTGTGAACACCCTCTGCATGTGTGAGAATGATTTGTCGTTCTCCATATGCAAAAAATCGTATTAAAAAAACTTAATAAACAGTTTGTCGTATTTGGAGAACAACAAACTGTTTTTCACGCAGTGCATCTCAATTTTTCGAAATGTCCTAGCATGGAGAACAGTTTGCCGTTCCCTAGACGCGATAAATTGTTCTCCTTCAGAAACGGAATGCGAGGACATATCGGTTTCTAACAAAGTCGTTTTATGTACTTTTTCGATACATTAAAAATTTTTTTAATGAAAAATTAATTTTAACTTTTTTTTTTAATTCGAACATATTCAGAGGCTTTTTTGAGATTTAATCCTTGAGAAAAAACCTAATCGTCTTCATC
This sequence comes from Begonia peltatifolia, assembly GCA_022433055.1. Lineage (NCBI taxonomy): Eukaryota > Viridiplantae > Streptophyta > Magnoliopsida > Cucurbitales > Begoniaceae > Begonia > Begonia peltatifolia. The sequence continues at coordinate 3,075,338 of CM039518.1, forward strand.
TTTTTGAAAGGCTTTCCGGCAGCATAAGGTGTTCTAGCAGGACTTAAAGGACGATAAACATAAAGATCTTAATTAAGCTACGTTCATTGCCATTAGAATAAAGGAGAAGATGCGATTATTCTCGAAGGATTATGGCAGTCTTAATCGCATTATAGTATATTATCCATTACAGATATTTTAACCGGTAGGACGGAGGAGAGGAGATACACCCACAGTTTCCTCCGTCTATTATTGGTGCTTGCCTTTTTCTCAATCAAATCACATCTTTATAATCATCACATAAATGAGCTGTTCCTGTCATATCACTAGAACGCAGAGTAAGTGAGAGAACGTAGAGAGAGAGGAGGGAGACCCAAATGCGCGGTTCATTCTGCAAAATATTTTGTTTCGTCTTTTCGTGACAATTTCCCACCAGACTCTACCTGCTTGATCGTCTACTTCCTCCGTCGAAAGTGTTAAATCTGAAATCTGCATCCTTTGACATAAAATTTTGGTGTTTTCAATAGTCGAAGGGCTAATAAGATAGAGAGTCCATCGAAGAACACTGCAGAATAAAATAGGGTTAGGGGCTGACCTTCTTTCCAGCTGCTGAGCATTTTTTGAAGGCAAAGTTTAAACAACTTCTTTTATTAGGTCAAATTGTTCTTCTCTTTTTATTTGATAATTAACAGGCTGCATAATTGGCCATAATTGTATTAAGGGTCCTTAATCACGGGTTTATGTTGCGTGATTACTTCTTCCTATAACAATTAACAAAACTGTTTTCATGATCCATTCGAGAAATGGGTTGGCTCGTACACATACGTACACCTAGAGGCAACAATAGTTCATATAGCACTGAATATATTAGAATATTAATTTTCATTAAATTAGTTGTTGTTCTAAGTAATATAATATGCTAGTATTAATTATTAAAAGCCTATTTATTAATAAAAACAATCACAAAAAGTTAATAAGGGAAAAAACCAAAGAACTTTACTTCTAACTTTCAATTAAATTGACTTGAATCAAGGAAATAATAAAAAGAAAGATTAAGCATTATCACTCAGAATATTTATTAGCTGATAAATTAAAAATATTTAACGTAATCAGTGTTTTGGTTATTTAATTAGCGAGGTTACTGATTATCCTCTTAATCAAGCTCACTAATTTTATTTTAACCCGCACCTGTTCTTCTCCCCGAATTTCGTCAACAATGCTAGTGAACTTAGACTAATAAAGTGCTGATAATATTTAAAAAAAATAATTTTATAATATTCATAAAATATTAACGAAAAAGTAAATCTCTAAAGACACATCAAACAATGTTACAATTCTATGGGTCATAGTTATTATTAGGAATTAGTAAAGTTAAACACAATAACTATAATTATTTATAAAAATAATAAAACTTCTAATCAAGTTGAGTGCAATCATCTTCGATTATTTTGTACATAAATAATTAACTTAGTATAATATTCGAGGTTTCCCCGACACTGATAGATTAAATCATTTGTAATAGGTGAATCCCAATTTGTGCAAATGAATTAATTATTCAAACCCATTAAAGCCAAAGATAAAGACTTTTGTAAAGATGTTATTAATTTATTGTGGACATAAAACATTAAGGTTACTCAATGTATGTTTGTCTACACAAGACAATTAAGATATAATAATAATAATTAATTAATTAGTTCAGCTCCTAATCAGTTCTTGTCTATCATTAGGCTATAATTATACATTTGTCATGCTTAATTGTAGCATAAAGCTAATTCCACTTCCATTTTTATCCTTAATTAATTAAGTTTAACCAGCTCTTAACTTAGTTCCTGAAATTGTTTTAATTTTTTACTGAATTACTGTTACAAAGCAAGAGGGTGAAGAGACACGTCTTAAAGAAGCGACAGAAAAGACAGTTCGTGAGGTAAACTGGAGCACCTCTACCAGGCCAAGATAATAAAATAAGCTTTTTATATTATATTAAACAATAATTTTTAATGATTAATCAGTTATTTTAATTAAATTGTTAACTCTAATAGTTGGAGAATTATTTTAAAAGGGTAATGAATTAATTAATATAAATAAGCTTTAAAAAAAAAGGACGAAAGTAGAAGCGGGTCCCGCTCTGCCACAGTCGTTTGGGAGGAGCGCGCGAAAACATCGCGGGTGCTGTTTCTCGATGCAGCACAGCACTCGTCACTTTCTCTCTCTACTTTCTCTCACCTCACAAACAGAGACCCACTCTCCCACTCGCGCTTCCACTTTCTCTCTGCGTTAACTTTCCGTTGGGTTGGGCCCGCCTCTTGCCTCTCCATCAAATCAAACGTAAACTCAAGTCGACACTCAGCCATGGCAACCCTGCGTCTCTTTCTCTCTCTAAAACCAGAGTTGAGGGAGGGTTAATGAGATCCGGCATGTGTCACTATGCCCCCATGTGGGTAGTGGGTTCCCATTGGAACCAGGTATTTGGAGACAGAGATGAGACTGGTCTTGGTGCTGTTATCATTTTCATCCAATCAGCCACTTGACACAGAGAGAGAAGGAAGAGTTTTTCTGAAGATTTCCAAGAACAAGCCGGTACTAGCTACTATCTCTCAATTTATAATTAAATATTATTAGTAATCTTTTTATATAAAATATTTGTATTAGATTTTAAATTTAATTATTAAAAATAATACATTATATATTTAATCTTATATTAAATTAACTAGTTCTATAACTTTTTATATTATTAGATCTCGTTCAATATAACGAGAGGATATATATTTTTCTAGAATTATCTAATTTAAATAAAAAAAAATAAAAAACTGATGTATATCATAGATTGAATTCAAATTATTTGATGTTCTAAAATGATAGGTCATATTGACAATTTATTTGTAGTTTTAATAATGATAAAACACAAAGTATTAATTTTTTTATAATGTTAAAAATTAATATTGTAGAATTTATTATCTCGTTAATAGTATTCTTCCTATATTTTATAAATTTAACATATAATTTTGTAAAATATCGACTAATAGATGAATTTTGTAATATTCTTAATAAAATTGAAACAAATTTTAAAAAATATTATTATAACATTTTTCTTATTTTTTGTTATGCATGCATCGTGAATCCAATATTTAAATTAAAAAATTATGTTTCATAATCAATATAATTTCTATAAATTTATGTATTGTACATTTAATTACTAGTGATAATGTAATAAATGAAGTTGTTAATTTATATGTTTCTTATGAAACAAAATATTTCAATGTTAATCGTTATTATTTATAACTTTCACATTCCGAGAATTACCCTAACAGTAGTAGTGGTGGTTGTAAAGATAGTTTTAGTCAACAATATAGTATTAATGTTATATAAAGTGAATTAAAAACTAAAAATTATTCTACTTCTTTTACAAATTAACGCAATATTTACTTTGAATATCGTTATTAATTTTTTCAAAATTGAGAATTTTGATATTTTAAATTAGTGAGAAAGACATTTTACCACATATACTGATCTTTGTATAATAACATGTGATCTACTAATATTTCATGTTTCTACTGTATCATTGAAATCTGCTTTTAGTGCAGATTGACGTGTTTATAATAAACGAAAAGAAAGACTTGCACATGATTTTGTGTAGGCACTCATTCGTATCAAAAATTGAACCGACGACATGATAAGAAATCAATAATAAGATTATGAAAATTCTTGAGGAATTTACGAATTTGGATGTTGAATACTATAATTTTTTTCAAATTCTAATTTCTTTTTATATGTTAAAATATTTTTAATGAGATTTATGTGATTTTTTTTTATTAGATAGTCTCAAATAATTTTCATATTAATACATTCAATTTTATATATCTTAACATAATTAATTTTTAAATTAAATGAGTAAATATTGTTAATATATAATTATTAATATTTATTATAATATTATTGATATATAATTATTAATATTTATTATAATTTTAAATAAAAAAATAAAAAAATTTATATTAAATTAATATAAGTTGAAAATATTTATATACACTCAGTTTACCTCGACTCGACTCGACTCAATTCGTTTAACTAATGACTCATGAGTCGACTCAAGTTAAAATTTTTTCAAACTGACTCATTAAACTCAACTTATTCCACTCGTTAAGTTTAGTAAACTTGACTTCTTTGATAGACTGATTTGTCATATTTAATAAGTCTTTCAAGACGATGTGATTGGGATTTTTGGAATGGGCCAGCTTTTATTTCATTTGGGTAATTAAATGGCTTTAGAAATCATTCGCTAAACCTACAACTTCAATCCTTTCGGTGTGGGCAACTTCACTGGCTTCTTTCCACTTTTAGTAGTTTTCATAATCTGCAGATCAATTACGTTCGACAGAACTTTGATGATGAACAACAAATCAAGTCAATGGGCTAGGTTGATCATGGAGTTTCATGCCCAATTGGCTATTTTATTCAAACTTTTTGCCCACTTTTATAGAATCAATCATGAGCAACCTGATTTTGCTCCTAAGATTCAGATAATCAGGTTTATTGGTCACTATCCATATGTAGTTCATTTAAAGATCAATAGACACAACCAAAGGTGAGTCGTCGCCTTTTTCGACAACAAACGACTTGGAAATCTTCTTGGACGAGCTTAAAATCTGAACGTTATAACTTCCGCAGAAGCCTCTGAACTTGAATTCACCTTGATCGTCGATATCTCCACTAGCATGAGAAAGCCACTCGTGTTTCAGAGAAACGAGTCGTTTTCCCGCTTCATTTAACTCTCCTTCGGCGTTCACTAAATGGGAATTTTCCCGGCTCATAAATAGCTCCCAAAATCCCCAAAGCATCACACCCTCGACTGAAGGATGAGCGAAGATTTCACGAAGCATCACTTCCAAATCATCGGCTCTAACGTGTTCATTGATCGACGATACATCGACTTCGGTAAACCAGATTGGAAGCCCAAGTATGCTGATTTTATCAAGAGCAGAATAAACAATTGGCCCAACAGGGCTATCTATATGTCCTTGAATTCCAATACCTCCAACTGGCGCTCCTCCCTCTTGCAAGGCAAGAACTTGCTCTATGTACTTCTCAGGTGATGATCTTCCGTCACACCCATCTTCGATATGATAATCATTGACAAATAACAGAGCTGACGGGTCAAGTTTATTGGCCGTCTTGAACATGTCGGAGCGAATATCTTTACCCAGTCTATCCTGATAGAAAGACCCGTGAAGCATTTCATTGTTCACGTCATAATGCTTGAACTTCCCTTTATAACGAATAAGAAGGCTGTTCAATCGATTCTGGACAGCACCCATCAGATCGTTTTTGCTCAGCGATTGAATCCATTGTTGGACAGTGTCTTGAACTTCCCAGAAGATGCAATGGCCGCGAGTTTCTATGTTGTGGCTCTCACACAATGCCAGCATTTCATCGGCATCAGTGTAATTTAAGCTCCCTTGCCGTGGCTCCGTCCAATACCATTTCAGCTCATTTCCAAACACAGCCCAGTTGAAGTTTTTCACAAAAAAGCTTACAAAATCTTCATTGTCCATGTTTGTTCGGCTAATGCATGACCCAAGTGGGAAACTGTTCTGCATTTGTCTAACCTTCACGAAAGTGCCGGAGTTCAATCCGGAGAACTTGAGGATGACATCTCGTTTGCGATTCTACATTGTTGCAAAATTGAGATAGTTCAATAACAGATTTTGTTTAACCAAAATACTTTGATAAAGCCATTGAATTAACAAATGCATTACCAATAGAAATTACCAGATTAGTTTGCTTCTTCAAATATTTGAACCTTGCCTGGCGGTCGACGGGGAAAATTTGAAGTCCAGCAATCATCATATTAACTCCTGGAGCGGGTCCCTGAACGTAAATCATAACCTTAGCTGGTTGCTTCTCGATTCTAAACGACCCACCAATTTCATACCATCTATCATCATTGACCTCAACTTGTCCTCCATTGACCCATTGATCGTCTACGCTGAGAGCCACATTAAAATTTTGTGGACTTGTTGAGCCAGAACCAATCCGAACCCAAGCAGACACCTGATATGTTAAAAAGAGCTTCAACTTATCTGTAATCATCTGAGCTGGCCCCATCCAAGTCTGTGTTCGATTGGTCACAAGAATGTACCGGCCACTCAGAGGTTCATGCTGGCCAAGCGAATCTCTAGCCATGGGAGGAAGAATGTGGGGAGAACCCGTTCCAACGCTTAATGTGCAGCTTCCAAGAGGAAACCATCCGTTGGTTCCATTACCCAGGTTGCTATTGTCAATTATGTTAATACCATAGCCAGGATTCTGCAAAAACATAATTCATATTTGAAATGATTAAAGCATTTAGATGATATTCGGTTTGAATTATTTATTAGACAGACCTCAATAACTGGTGGAGGCAACGGAGGAAGTTTTTCTGCATGCTTGACAACTACACTGTTGACAAGAATATCAACTCCTGAAGGTGGACCTTCTAAATAAAAGACGACTTTTGTAGGGGAAGCGTTTAAAAGAAATTTCCCCTTCAACTGTACCCAATCCTTGTCTGTTGCCTGTACACTACAAGAAAAAACTATCGTATTCCAAATCCGTACAAAACCATGGCGATCCTAAACCAAATGCAAAACTACAAGTCCTATAAAGAGGGATTTCAGTTGAACCAAAAGAATTTCAACAACACGTGCACGACTAGATTTTACATTTATGTAAGAGATCTTGAGATGAAGTGCAATTTATAACCTATTAGTGGGCATTGACAAATTAGATTTTAAACTTTTTTTCTTTGACAAACGGAACTTTCATCTTCGAGTTGTCAAAAATTTAAATATTGTTATTAATTTATTTATTAAATCTAACATGTGTATATCACGTTTTTCTATTTAATCAAGTATATTAACTTGATTTTAAACTCAGATGATCTTTTGACGAAGTTTGAAATCTGATAAGAAATCAAAGGAGTTAGAGTTGGATTAAAACACATGATTAATTAAAAATCATGGTATTCACATTATGAATTTAAAGAATAAATTGAAACTAACAATCAAAAAGTCGAGGTTTCATTTATCAAAGAAGAAGTTTTCCATCCAATCTATAAATGACCCCAAAAATTAAGTTATAAATTACAATTTACCCAAAGTTCTATAACTACTAGTATTGTCGTATTTGACGAAAATCAGAGAAAGGTACACTAACCTCGAGATTCCTATATACTGTTCACGGAGATTTTGCAATTGCACCCATAAAGTGGCTCGAAGGTCCGTCTTAGTTATATTATTGCCGAATACTCGGACAACGGCAGTAACATCATAAGCAAGCTTCCTCTGCACTCTTCCTGTAATCTCCTGCTGAATTCCGTTCCAGCTTTGCGTTCGCTCAGTGGCAGATGCAAACAACTTCCCCGACTGAGGAACGACTTTCCCATCACCCATTGAGTCGTGTAGAGTAATCTTGCAACCTCTTCCCGACCAGTTGTTCAAACCATCCTCGAATTTAGTATTTAGAATGACATTGTCATCTCCATCTTTGAGATCTCCTTTGCACTCAGCCTTTTAAGCATGGATGAGAGGAAAATATATCGTAATAAATCAACATCAGAATACAAGAATAATCTTCTAGCAATAGACAGGCAGATTTGATAAACTAAAATGTGACAGAGTAATGACTTTCTTTTTGCTTTTTATTACCTTGGATCCAGTGATTACCACAGAGTCAATAAGCAAATTGATACCACAGGAAGGACCTTCGATGTAAAATACGAGGCGGTCAGGCATGGTTGACAATGAAAATTTGCCTTCCAACTTTTCCCATCTTCCTTTTGATACAGAAGCTCTGCATTGAGCAAGTGTTTTAAACAACTTTCTCTAAATTCTTACAAGAAATAGAAAAATGGGTGGATGATAACAAGGATTACCTCCCAATGAACATATAGCTAGTAGCTGAATCTCGATATTCCAGTTTCAAAGTTGCTAGGACATCAGCAGATTCCCGAGTAGTCCCCGACACTCCCACAACAGCAGAAACAGAGTAAGAAGAAGAAAGGGAGATTTTGCCGGTGATATCTTGCTCTAAGCCTTGCCATGATTCATTTCGATCTGTGATGACTGCATAGTTGCCATTTAACTTGCCTGGCGTTTCCCCCTGGTGGCCCGAGTTGTGGGAAAGGACAAATCCTCTACAGGAATTGGGATGCCAACATTGCAGCCCCGCGGAGAAATCCCAATTCAATACGATATTTTGATTTGATCCGCTCGTGTTTTGTTCTCCAATCTGCAAAAACAGGAAGGAAGCGTGTGAAAGTATCAAAATTTCTGTCAGACATCACACCGCTCTTTACAGAAAAGTAAATTCAGTAATTCCCTTCATCACTTTTCTAGCATATCTCTTCTTTTTCCTCCTAATTACTTTCAGTTACTTGATGACCAATATCTCACGCTCTCTCTCAGTTGTTACAGTGTCAGTTATTCGAAAAATAGTAAGATTCTACAAACCAGAAACCAGTTGTTATTGGAAAGACGTCTATTGCCAGAAGCATTCGCCGTAACAAGAAGTTCAGATAGAAAAATTTAATGATCACCGCCTATAATCAGAAAACTCATGTTGTAAAACCCTTACCATTGAATTGTCTGTGTCTTTTTCCATCGGGCGGTTTTCCATTCTCGATCCAATAACCTACAAAAAAAACCAGAAATCAAAAATTACTCCACTATAACGCCGCTGGAGAAAAAAATATTAAATCTAACGAAGAAGAGAAGCTGGACCTCAGGATTGTACTGGTGTTTCGGAGTCAAATGATGGGTTTTAGAGATTCGACGCGGAAAGCAGCAATCACAAATCCTCCTCATTTATAGTAAATCTGCAATGAGATTTAGGAGTGAAGTATAAGAAAAGCAGAGACATTCCGAAAAACGGAGGAGCTTCCCTTTCCCGTCTCTCCGATCATCGTCTGTGCTAAATCCAAGCAATCTGACATTATTTACTGTTTTCTCAAAAACTAGTGGCCCTCTTGCTTTTTCTTGCAGATGGGTCAACCCAAGAGCTCTCTGGATGCTTGACTTGAAATAGAAGCATTCGGTAATTATACAATTTCCATATAGTTCTTTCATTCTTTCTTTACAGCAACTAGGAAGATGGGTAAGGCAAAAGCTTTCGGAGGTAGGTGAAGATGTAATATTGAAGTGAACGAGTTTCCTCGAAACCTAGGACACGAAGGGGGGCCAAACAGCATCTCCATACCAACATAAAATTTCCCAATCACAACATTGAATCCAAGGCGTGTCTGCCATTTTATGGGGCTAAGATGCAAAATAGAGAAAACCAGTTATTAACAGGCTTAAGACTGATGATGAAGCAGCCCAAAACGACGATCTCTGTCCAACTTCATCTGGAAATAAATCCAGCGGGTGAGTTTGGGAGCTTTGTGTGAGAAGACACAGCAAGAAATTAAAAAATTATCAATAATTTTGTCGATCACGACTTAATCCAAGTGATATTATTATTATTATTATTTGTGCGTTACATTTAATTTTAAAATTTATTAAAAAATTGAACTAAATCGACCGCTCAAAGCAATCCCCAACTAAATCCAAAGCAAAAAAACATATAAAACCCATAACAAATCAAGTAAAATCAAAAATTCCAATTTGAAGCTTATTTTTCAATATTCATTTTCTCAAAAAACATCAAGATTATAAAACAAATTTAAAATTTATTTTATTTCAAAAATAAATTAAGATTTAAATTCAACGCCATCAAATTTACTGAAGTTACCCTATTTAGTGATAATCCAGAAAATAGGAAAAGTTAGCATGAGGCGGGATGTAGAGGATAAAAGGCGGAACCTGATCTAGGGCCACGCCTGCACATCATGCTCGTGGACTGTCAGTTCTAATGGGACCTACTTCTTTCTTCTTGCGCCAAACACTTGGCTAAATCTTCTCCCGCTTCACGTGCTACTTCGACACGTGGAGGATTTTCTTGGCGTCTTCTTTCTCACCACCTATGTATCTCATTCGAGATCAGTGCTGTTTCAGTACAAAACATTAGAAGACGACGAAGTAGAGTGTGAAGGTACAATATTCCTCGCATCACTCTTGCTACCTCGAACGGGAACGAACCATTACGACGATGATCGGCGAACCGACGAGATCGTGTCACCACTGCGACGTGCCTCCATGGGATCCACTGTTTCCCGTTGTTATTACTTCCTCTGTTAACTTCAATGCAAATGCATGGGGCCATGACTCTGTCATGGCGATGCGCGGTTGTCTTCCCTATCCAGCCACCGACGAAGTCGATATGCCGGTTGATGTCTTTTCTTCTGACTATTTTCGCATGTTCGACTTTAAGGTACGCCGGTGTGTGCGGGGTAGGGCGCATGACTGGACGGAGTGTCCGTACGCTCATCCCGGAGAGAAGGCTCGCCGGAGAGACCCGAGGAAGTATCATTACTCGGGGACGCCGTGTGAGGAGTTTCGAAAAGGAAGTTGCAGAAAGGGCGACTCTTGCGAGTTTGCGCATGGAGTCTTCGAGTGTTGGCTCCACCCGGCTCGTTATCGGACTCAACCGTGCAAGGACGGCCTCGATTGCCACAGGCGGGTATGTTTTTTCGCTCACTCCCCGGAACAACTCCGGATTATTAATCAGAACGATCTACCAACTCAAGGACCGTGCGAGTTATTTGTTGGCGGCTCTCCTTCTTCTGTTCGCATCGTACTTAAAGAACCATTTGTTTCATCTCCTACATCAATTCTTGCATCGCCGCCTCTATCTCCTCCCTCCGAAGCGTCTCCCATGCCGCCTAATAGACCTCCGATTAGCTGCGAATCGTTGTCGGAAATCGTTTCCTCTATGCAGAACGTCCATCTGGCGAGGAAGAAGAAGAGCTATCCGTGCCAATGGAAGTTCGAAAATCCAAATCGTTCAGGACTATCTGCATGTGAATACTGGGGCCGGAATTGCGAAGAAGAGGAGCCAGCAATGGAAAGAGTTGAATCCGGTAGAAACCTGCGGGTGAAAATGTATGCGAAACTGAGTAAAGAGTACTCGCTGGGAAGAAACGAATCGGCGGCGTCATCCCCCGACATCGGCTGGGTGTCGGAGTTAATCAAGTGAAGCTAGATCTTCGCTGTTATTGAATAATAAGTTGACCGATTTCTGCAAATTCCGCCATTTTCGTAACAGGAAGCAAGAGTGTTATAGATCTCTCTTTTTTGTACAGACGAAATAAACAAGAAGAAATTAAGTCATTGTAAACAGTATAATTTGTGGATAATCTTTTAATTTCTGTGGTCTATTCCCTTCCATTGGACGATTGGCTCTGATGTTCTTTAGACAAAATTTTGTTCCTTGATTATTGTTTTATTCGTAAATGGATTATATCCTATTTTAGGAGTTCCTGCTCCTCGAGGTCGAGCTGTCGGCCACTCAGTTTGGATTCATCCAATATTAAAATGCAACGACACAAGGAAATATCCAAGACCCACCTCCGACTCCAAACAGGGAACAGAATCTTATCCCATGAAAACATTTTATATTTTTTCGCTGTTTATGATTGTAGATCTAGTTAAGATTACGTGTTTTGGGTTCGTCAGATGAAAAAGAAAGGCTGAAATGGAAGAGACGATCAAACTGTGATTTACGAACGTAGATATGACGAACTGCGGCTGTGCCATGTTTGGCGATGATGTTCAAAATTGGTAACGAACAACGCAGTTAGTAAATGGGGGACTTCGGTCAGACGAAATAAAGCTGCCATTTTTATCTTATGAAAAAGGACCTTCCAGTTTCAGGTCATTTTTATCCCAAAAGGTCCCACAAGTCTACATTTTTCAAATTTCTCTTTCCAGGGTTACGATCTCGTCTCTTCTTTTGCAGGATCCCTAAAATAAGTCGTCTTACCCTAACTTCTCGGTTGTCCTCTTAAATATTCAATCGTCTTACTCTTCTTCTCTTTCTCCTTTTATCAGCGATATTCACTGTTCTTCTTTTACAAGATTTTCTCTTTTTCTTGTTTTGGGTTTTTTCTGCTCATTTACTTTGAACTTTCATGGCTTCAATTGCCTTTCCCCAACTGGGTCGGCTCCGAGACCGATGGAAATAGCCATGGAACTATCCAAAGAAGAAAGAGAAAAGGGTGAGCTTAAAACTCAGCTTAAATTGTACTTTTGTTGCTTCATGTTCTTTACGCTCTGCGCTCTTTCTATTGTGGCAGTGGATCTAGTAAATATTTGATCACGCTTCTCCTCTTATTGGTTCAATTGTGTTTGTGGACTATTTTCGAGGATTATTGGTAATTTTGCACTGAACTGAGAAAAAAAAAAGATGAAAAGAAGAAACGATGTGGAGAAGACAATGGAACCTATGTTTCCAAGGCTTCATGTTAACGATAACGTGAGAGGAGGGCCGAGAGCACCTCCAAGGAATAAAATGGCCCTTTATGAGCAACTTACTATCCCCTCCCAAAGATTCAATCCACGGGGATTGCCTCCCAATACTCTTCCAACATCTTCAATTCAGGTAGATTTGCAAACTTTGAGCAATTTGTGTACATTTTATAATGTTTTTTCCATATCTTATTCGGTCTCCTGGTGGCGTATAGTTTTACATTAGTCAACAGACTTCAATTTAGTGTTTAACATAGGCTTTCGTACTGTCCTTTTATAATTGAAACACCAGTGAATCGATGTTTTTTTGCTCGTCTTATTTTGTTTTATGGTTTCATATGCAGGGGAGTGGCGTTGCGAGGGATTCATTACACTTGTCTTCAACAGATGATCATCCGGATGAAAAGTCGCATTCTCGTGATAAGAGGCAAGGAGATGAAGATGATTGTAGTGTTCCCATATATGTTCAATCAAGGACATGGCAAAACTTGATGGGAGGAGAAAAAACCACTTTTGCGGTCTCAAAATCTTCGTCTAATGTTGTGCAAGATGAATGGAATGATGGTCAGAGGCATGTTTATTCCATTGACATGAATTCAAAAGAAGACATTATGAGTGCGAGCAAAGAGAATTCTAAAGTGACGGGTGAAGGGACAATACGCAATGTGGAGTTGCCTGAAGACCAAAACGAGGGAGGAAATATTAAATTTCTTGTGAACAAAGTTAAATCATTGCAAGATCAAGAACTAGAAGATTACTCAGGGTATAGTTTCACTGAATTATGTGAAACTAATAATTATGTCTTAGAGTCTAAGGTTAAGCAGCATGAAAATGAGGCGGGAATTCCACAGACAAGAAGTCACGAAGAGAAATGTGACAATCCAAAACAACTGGAAGATGTATGTGTTAAGGGTAATTCACCACAAGAGGGTAAGATAGTTAAAACAGATGCTGTCTCAGAGATTTTGGTGGTGGATTCTATTTCACGCTCGGATGTTTCTCCAGACGATGTTGTTAGAGTAATTGGTCAAAGGCGATTTTGGAAAGCTAGAGAAACAATTGCCAAGTAAATTAAATAGATAGTGGATAAATTTTATTCATTTGATGCTCAAACTGAAAATCACCTGTAAAATCTATGCAATTTTCTGTAAAAATAGTAGTTTTGATGATGTTCGATTTCTTTGCTAACCTACTGTTCTATGTTCTGCAGCCACCAAAGAGTTTTTGCTTTTCAACTGTTTGAACTCCACAGATTGATAAAGGTAAGGCACTCTTATTTTTGTTTTGGAAATCATGTGCCTTCTTTCATAGGATGAATCTGTCGGTTCTTTGTATTCATACAGGTCCAGCAGTTAATTGCCGGTTCGCCTCAACTGTGTGTTGAAGATAGCTTCTTTCTTGCAAATTCTACCGTTAGGGTCTCTTCAACGGCTAAAAACCCATCAAAATGCATTGGGAAATCGCTTCACCCCATTATGAACTCTGAAGCCTTGAAAAAGCTAAACGATAGAAAGGAATGTTCTGCAGACAATACATCTCTTCCTTTTGCTAAAAATGCGCAACATTCAAGAACTGCACATCCCGTGCCTTTGTCTGGTGAAAAAAACATGGCTAGCTTGTGTTTTCCTCAACCACTTGCCCACCGATGGCTGATTCCTGTGATGTCTCCTGCTGAAGGGCTCGTATATAAGCCATGCCCTGAAGGCTATGTACCTTACTGTTCGATGCCACTGATGGGTGGTTTTGCCAATCCAGCTCAAGGGAATGATGTATTTCCAATAAAACCACCGACGGACCATCATTATACCCTTCCTCACAGCATTCCGCCTACGAATCGCACCATCTCACAATCATCCTCATGTGGCAGAAGTGGTTCAAATTGTCAACAGAGCTCTGTTCCTACCCAGACAAGCAGCTTTGTTCCTTCAGATGAATCTAGAAGGACAGAATTACAGGCAAGAAGTAGAAGTCATAATAGTGAGAGAGATCAAAGTACCGGGTTAGATCATTCTACTGAAGAAAGGGACGGTCCACATCTCCCTGTTGATGAAGTTGATACGCACACGAACACGCAGACACATGGCAGGAACCTACCAATTCAGGTTATAAAAGTCGTGCCACGAAATCCTCGATCAGCTGTAGAATCAGCTGCTCGGATCTTCCAATCCATACAAGAAGAAAGAAAACTTCAATCGAGGTAACATTTTTACCCCCCTTTTATATGTTTATTTCTGCTGAATTGTGGCAGATATGTATGCAAGGTGATAATATAGCATATAGACATTAATAATATAACATTAATTTTCTCTCTCCCTCTCTGGAGAGATTAAGCTTAAAAAGGATAATAAGATATTATTATCCTCTCTCTTGAAAAGAAAATAGAAAACTGCATGAAGTTGTGGGATTAAGGACGGAGATGGTTTCTACCAGGTCCTCCAAAGAAGAAGACAGGTTGAATAGTATCACCGCTCTGCTAATTCAAACCATTGTAACAGTTAGGCTCGACTGCATAGGTGGAAACATTCATTGAATTCTTCAGAATGATAGTCATCTATGATTCTTGGTGTCATAACAATACACGTATTCCCAAAGAAAAAGGATGTAAAATTTCCGCTCCTCATCTGAAAACTTCTCCTCCCGATACGGCTAGAGTTGCACCATGTTTTATGTATCTGAATAGCTTTCCCGGCCACTATCCCAAGATTGTCTTGTTTCCAAATGCCACCCACCAATTTCCTTAGTCTGTGTCCTGTCGAAAACATGGACAAATAAAATGTAAGGGACTATCTTAATCTCATGCCTGATTCGGAGTTTTGTGTTTGAGACAGAGAGAGACCAAGGGCAGGGCAGGTTGCATAGCATACTGTTCTCCCCCTTTGGAAGAGATAGTTGCCAAGGCTGTACCAAGGGAAATATGGTTGTTTGTTTGGATAAACCCACTGCAAACGAGATCAAAACACCCTCTGTTGATTTGTAAGCATCCATACATTCTACAGAAAAAACACGACATCCTTTGGATATTAAAAAAAAAATCTTTTTTTTTTAATTCTTAGTCGTTTGATTTGGTTGTTTCCCTTAATCTTCAGGTGAGTACTTACTGCCCCGTAGATGGATAGTCGAGTACGAGTGTCTCCATACAACTATGGGTTTGCCTGCACATCAAAACTCAAGTTAGAAAATTGAGGTTTCTAGATGTAATCGAAAAGAGTTATAGGAAGTTTGGTCTGAAAAACCATCCACCCAGCCTGCTTCCACACTTTCAAATCCATCACTTGGTCCATTCTTACGCCAGACTTGAGCTCCTGAGAAATCATAGTCTGATCTAAGTGATGGGTTCCAAATGTTAAGGTCTGCTACAGCTCCCATGTAGTTGTCCCCTGCTGAGACCAGGATAGCTGCATGATTTGATGAACAATTTTCAAAAGCATCAATCAGCTCAATCTGATTGGAAAAAGCAGAAAGGAAAAGCTACGAAAATAAAACTAGTTTTCTCACAGAACGATTGATTTCATCTCCTATTTTGATAGAAGGGTGAAATCTGGTGTTATTCTTAATCGATGTGTTGTTTGATGCAGAGAATGACGTCAAATACATTTTCTTGCCGAACCGATCAAGAGATGGAGCTCTCAACAAGTCTTCCTTTCGAACTCTGCAAATCGGAATGCTTCCCTGTGGACACCCTCCACTTTTCTGCCATGTTTGAGACACCTTTGTCCACCGATAAGCCAGTTCCGGTTCCTTTGAGTCGGATTTCGTCTCCTCCGGAAACTGGAAACTGGGTTTCATCTGCATTTTCAAGTAGAAGAAATCAGAGGGAGATAACGTTGAATTTTTTCAAAGGCTGAGTAGAAGAACTTGGATTTTGTGGTCCTTTAGAGCAGGATGGTCAAACGCAAGCTGTTTGTAAATATCAACGCAGTCAATAATATCACCATCTTTACTCTGCCAAACACAACGACTACGTCAAACAGAAAGATCAAGTGGGTAAAATCGACGGGAAGTAAACAGTTAATCCGTACATGGATAGTTCTGATGGGCGGCGGCTTATTAAGAAGCTTCAGTTTGTCATGAACACGATCAATTTTATATATTCCTTTTCCGGCTGGCTCCATACCCATCGCACAACAGAAGACGGCGCAGGCCACGAGAAAGAACTGCATCTTCTTCATCTTCCTCGTTTCTGAGGAAAAATGGCGGAAATTGCTGGGCAGAAAAGATAGAGTTTGGCATTATAAATAGCAGTGCTGATTTTACGGTAGGTAGACAAAATATTGCAGTTACAAATTCAAAGAGTTGGATTAAAACAAATCTGGGAAGTTTATGCATGAAAATCAATGGGTTTAGAAAACATTGATCTCGATTACTAATTAGCCATTGGTTGATTCTGATTAAGTTAATATCAATTATGGTAAATTTACAGGATGCCAACAACATCAATATCTCTTCAGTTCATGCATCACGTGCTAATCTCCAGGGAAAGTTCCTTAAATGCAATTTATAAATTTACAGTACATTAATTTATATAATCGAGGAGTCTGTGACAAGTAAAAAGAATAGTTTATAATGTACCATTAAGTGTTAAGGTACGAATGGCATGAGATTTATCTCTGTTCGTAAAAGTAAAGTAGATCTTCAAGTTCTTTTGAGATATATGTCAGTCGCTCTAACTTGAGCAGCTTATGTTCTCTAAAATTTTTACTTTTTATCTTTTAAATTTTGTTTTCTATGTGTGTTGTTTTATTTTATCGTGTGATATATAATTCATTAATTATCATGTTAGAGATTGATGCTTTGGGTGCGGGTAAGCTTGGACACGTAAAGAAGTCAGGCCGAACACTTTCGCCGCACGTGATGACTTGGCCGACAGCCATGGTATTTTTCAATGCCTATCTCATGTCATTTTTCATTTGCATGTAAGGAAATAATGTTCATAACACTAATATAATATCGATCAATACAACATCAACTCTCTCTCTCTCTCTCTCGGGCGAAAAAGAAAATGAACAAAAAATGGGTAAATAAAGTCCTGAAAATCCAAAGCTACGTAAAGTTGTGGGTTCAAGGACAGAGATGGTTTTGACCAGGTCCTCCAAAGAAGAAGACAGGTTCAGTAGTATAACCTATCTGGTAATTAAAACCATTGTAACAGTAAGGCTCGTCTGCGTAGGTGAAAACATTCCTTGGATACTTCAGAGCAAGAGAGTAATCCATGATTCTTGGTCGCATTACGAAACATGCACTCCCGAACAGATACGACCCAAAATTTCCACTCCCCATCGCAGTCGTCGTGTGAGGACTCATACTTAGATTTGAGCTGAAAACTTCTCCTCCCCATTCCACCAGAGTTGCACTGTGGTTTATATATCCAAATAGATTTCCTGGCCAGTATCCCAGGAGAGTGTCGTTTCCGAATATCAACCACCAATTGCCCGAGTAGGCATCCTGTCGTTAGGAAAGAGTATCTTAATCTCATTCCTCACTTGGAGTATTATGTGTTTGTGAGAGAGAGAGAGAGAGAGAGAGAGAGAGAGAGAGAGAGAGAGAGAGAGAGAGAGAGAGAGAGATACCAAGGTCAGGGCAACTGGCAAGACATACTGCTCTCCCCCTTCGCCGGAGATGGTGTCTAAGGCTGTACCAAGGGCGATATGAGGGTCTGTTTGGATAAACCCACTGCAAGTTAGGTCAAAACACCCCGTTGATCTGTAGGAGTCCACCTATTCCATACATAAAAAAAGAACACAACTTTGTAAATATTATCCAAGTACTATTATTCAAAATATTATCCAACTTTGTAAATATTATTCAAAACAGTCTCTTTTTTGAATCATTCTCCAAGTACTTACTGTCCAATAAATGGATAGCCGAGTACGTCTATCTCCGTACAACGATGGGTTTACCTGCGGATCAAAACTCAATTTAGGACGTTGGCTTTTCGAGATATAATAAAAAAGACTCGTAAAAAGTCTGTTCTACCACCCAGCCTGCTTCTACACTTTCAAATCCTTCACTTGGTCCATTTTTAAGCCAGACTTGAGCTCCTGAGAAATCGCTGTCTGATCCAAGTGATGGGTTCCAAATATTAAGGTCTCCTACGGCTCCTATGTAGTTGTACCCTAATGTGAAGAGAATTGCTGTCTGGTTTGATGAACAATGCAAAGGCATCAATCAGCTCAATCTGATAGAAAAATAAAGCCGGGAAAATAAAACTAGTTTTCTTACAGAACGATTGACTTCTTGTCCTAATTTGATAGAAGGGTGAAATCTGGGGTTATTCTTAATTGATGATTCCTTTGATGCAGATAACGACGGAGAATAGATTTTTCTGCCGAACCGATCAAGAGACGAAGCTCTTAACAGGTCTTCCTTTTTAATTCTACGTATCGGAATGCTTCCCGTCGGACAGTTTCCGCTTTTCTGCCATGTTTGGGACACCCTTTTCAGTCGAGAAGCCGGTTCTGGTTCCATCGAGTTGGACGTCGTCTCCACCGACGAAAACTGGAAACTGGGTTTCACCTGCAGTTTCAAGTAGACGACATTAGGCGAGAAAACGTTGAATTTTTTCAAACGCCGAGTAAACTCAAAACCTGGATTTTGTGGTTCTTGAGAGCAGGATGGTCAAACGCAGGCTGTTTGTGAGTGTCAACGCAGTCGACAATATCTCCATCTTCACTCTGCGTAATACAACAACTACGTCAAACAGAATTGTCGAGTCGGTCAAATCGACGAGAAGTAAAGAGTTAAATCCATACGTAGATTGTTTTGATGGGAGGCTTATTAAGAAGATTCAGTTTTTGATGAACACGATCAATTCTGGCTATTTTTCTTCCATCTGGTTTGACACCCTCCGCGCAACAACAGAAGACGACGAAGGCTACGAGAAGGAACTGCGTCGTCTTCATCTTCCTCGTTTCTGAGGAAAATGGAGGAAATTGCTGTATCAAAATGAAAGCGTCTGGCATCGTAAATAGCATTGGAATCTGGGAAAATTCATAGATTATGGATAAATTCTATGGATTTAGAAAACATTTAGTTTTAGTTATCTGTTGATTCTGAATTAAGCAAGTATTAAGTAGAAAGAAATTTGATTAAGTAAATTCATTAAATAACAATTAAATTTTTTAATGTACCAATCAGAAATAGGGTACGAATGCGTTACGTTTGTCTATGATGGGGGATAATTAATTATCATATTATTTTGATATTTAATTTGTTACAATGGTAAAAGAGTTTCCTTTCGAATTAACACAAAACTCTTGTAACTTATTCGTCCAAGACTTTGTGGATCAAAAATATGGTAATTCGATAAAAATTGGGATCTCTACAACTGAATTGGTCGATTTCAAACACTAGCTACCCGGCCTCGCTCTCCTATTCCAACTATACAATTTGGTCAACTCGGTGACCTATTGATTTTGAATCAATTTGAATTGATTAGTTTGTGTATAATATTCGACTTTGGGCTAGTTTTATATCATTGTAATGTTAGTTCTAAATCACTCTATCTTGTTCGAGGTTTGCATGAGAATGAAAGTAACAAATCATTTGGAAAACAATTCTTGACAATTGATTTCTCAATTCTTGACAACAGTGCTTTTTTTTTTTTTTCATTTATTAAAAAACAGTTTTCTTGATAATCCACCAGAAGGAGAAAGAGATTATCAAGAAAACTGTTCTTAATAATCCACCAGAAGGAGAAAGAGATTATCCAGAAAACTGTTTTTTAAAAAATAAAAAATTCGCAGCTTTCGATGGACTTGTCCAAGGCGTTGGTAGACTTGGACTAGTAAAGAAAGTCGAGGGGGAACGCTTCAACAACAAAACGCATGCCCTGACATCTCTTGACAACTCCCATGCGTTTCCCAAAATCCAACGGGAATATATACGTATAAATCTCTCGGACATTCTTAAATTCTTTACATTTCATAGATTCTCTACCTCTCCAGTTCCAACTCTCTTGAACTCCCTTCTACGATACCGGGTTCCCCTCCTCACATTGATCGGTGGGCGAGCGATCAGTGGGTCGAGCGAGCCTAAGCGATTTCTGGGGGGTGAAGCAAGACGGAAACCATCGAGTAATGCGGGGCATGATTTGCTGATCGTATAATTTTACTTTCCGGCCCGCTCTGCCTCTTGATGTGTCATCAACGAGTTTAATCCAGAATTTCCGGAATTGTGATTCGCATATGGTAATTTTAAACGCCACCTCTTTTCTGTAAATCAAATTTAGGGCTCTGAGGAGGTCGATAGAGAGAAAAACTGACCCTTTTCCAAGATTTGATATTTTGAAGTGATCCCTTGTGAAAAAGACCGATATTACGTTCGAAACGCCGAAACAAAAATACCCAGAAGGCAGATTACAGAGTAGAATAAGAATTGAATGAAGATGTATCTAAGGGTAACGCCGCCTGAAGAAGGGTTAGACCCTGGAGTTGTAAACAGAACGAATCAGTCTAGACCATTGCCTTTGAGGCTACTTCAGATTTTTCTTCTATTTCTTGCTCTCTGTATTACATTTTCTATAATTAGCATGTACATGGTGAGATATTTTGGAGTTCGTAGTGCAGTGACGACAGAGAAGTCGAATTTTCTGCCTTGTTATGGGGAGCATAATACTTTGGAGAGTTGGATTAAGCGGCCATCGAATCTTTTGCACACCATGACCGATGAAGAATTGCTGTGGAGAGCTTCGTTTTCATCTCGAATAAAGAAGTATCCTTTCGATAGGGTGCCTAAGATTGCTTTCATGTTCTTGACTAAGGGCCCCTTGCCATTGGCACCTCTGTGGGAGAGGTTTTTGAAGGGCTACGAGGGGCTATACTCTGTATATGTTCATTCATTGCCGTCTTTTGAAGCCAAATTTCTGTCTTCTTCAGTATTTTACAGGAGACAGGTTCCGAGCAAGGTATGATCTACTGGTTTGTCTCTTCATTTAACTATTGTTAACTTTTGATTGGCTCCTGATTATCTTTGGCTGGGTGACATTAACGCATGTTTTTGCACTAATTCACATGATTGATGATTTTGATAGTACTAAAACTTCCAATTTCAATTATTATTTTTCCCTGAGTTGTGGTTTATATCTCTTTCTTTCCTCAAACACCCTGCACCCTTGTGAAGATTCTCATTTTCGAGTGATTATCGTAGATAAAAGATATTGATTCCTTGTTGAGAAGTTACATCATCTTTGTCAATGTTCTGATGTTGATGAATGTTTAATTAGACTTCGATCGTAAATAGCCATTGGGCAGGAGCTGAAAATCGATAACCTGTTAAATTTAGTTTGATTAGTGGTGGAACTTTTTGGACAGTATTACCGAGTTAGTATTTTATTGTAAGTTGCTAATTGTTTACTTAATGTTGTAAATGGAAGATGGTCAGAGAGATTTTAGATGTGTCATTGAAATGGATGATTCCCAATTCAAAATGCGCCGCTTTTTTGCAACTATTTGTTTCTAGCTTTATGATTGGCTAAATTTATTTGACCAACGGTCGATGCATTTTGGTATCTATATAGATGCTGTGCGACAAAAATGCAATATTTCAATTTTTTAAAATTATATACACACACACACATCACACCAGTGCTGTGATGTTAAGCCGTTGCCTTTGGGTGTGGAAAGTGGAAATGTGTGAAGATTGGAGTTGGAATTATGTGAAATGCTTTATAAACCATTTAGTTTCCTTCTCTGATCGCGCCATTGTGAAATTTTCTCAATCATCCATCACAGAGCGCGCTATTTCGTTTCAAAGCTCATTGTCTCTATGATTTTAAAAGTGTACTTTAATGTCGATATCCGTGGTCGAATTCTCCTTAAATTATCGGCGCGCCTCTATCTTATTTTTTGCTGCTTTGTTTTTGGGTTTTATGCATTTTCTCGGTCTATGTCCCTGGTTTTGTGCTGTCTTTGAGAACTGGACTGAAATATTTTTTGTCTTGTTTTTCTTTTGTAGGTTGCTGAGTGGGGAAGGATGAGTATGTGTGATGCCGAAAGAAGACTTTTAGCCAACGCGTTGCTCGATATCTCCAACGAATGGTTTATTCTCCTTTCGGAATCATGCATTCCTCTCTACAACTTCAGTATGGTCTACAATTACTTAAGCAAATCGAGACATAGCTTCATGGGTTCGTTTGACGACCACGGGCCTTACGGGAGAGGACGATACAATCTGAACATGTCACCTGAGGTAAACATTTCGGAATGGCGAAAAGGGTCTCAATGGTTTGAAGTTGATCGAAAGCTAGCAATCAGCATTGTCCAAGACACTAAATACTATCCAAAATTCAAACAATTCTGCCAGCCGGCCTGCTACGTAGACGAACACTATTTCCCAACAATGCTAACAATCGAAGCCGGACATGCAATGGCGAACAGGAGCATAACTTGGGTGGACTGGTCAAGGGGCGGGGCCCACCCGGCGACCTTTGGCGGGTCTGACATATCAGAGACGTTCTTGAAGAGAATAGTCGAGGGTCGTAACTGTTCGTACAATGGCGAATACACTTCCATGTGTTTTCTTTTTGCGAGAAAGTTTGCTCCGAACGCCCTGAATCCGCTCCTACAATTGGGATCAAAGGTGTTGGGATATTGACATGTCCAACTAACCCAAAACTGCTGCAGTTTTGACAGAAATGAAACTCACATTCTACTCCAGAAAGAGTGATTTTTGGTAAAATGGTCTGCAAAATAAGAAAGAGATGAAATTAGCACTGTTTTATTTGGTTAAGAATATACATATTTTCACATCTGTTGCTACAATACATAGATTTATATACACACACACATGCTTAGGCCTTGCCAAAATTTGAGCAGAGGAAGTAGGCCAAGAATGCATTGCTTTGTTTCAAACTTGAATCTATTTTGTCAGTCGTAACGTCCTCACGTAAAGTTCCATTTAATCCGAACCTTAGATACATAGACTACATTGTACTTAATCTTTCCGCATAATTGCACTCGTAGCATGTACATGTAACGTCGTGTATGTAGGTAGATACGAATAGTATGTACAATTATAAATATATCTTTCAAATTAAAGACGACAAATGAACAAAATGTAACTCACCAACTACGGAACTTTAAGCACTCACCAATCGCAAATCTACCTCTTTTTCTTATAATCGAGCGATTTTTTTAACAAATATAGTTCGAGGGGGGGGGTTAAATTTTAATTATCGTTCTTATTATCATTACTGTTTTTAAATATTAAAAAACAATTCGTTCAACTAAAATACTTTTTACTTAATTAATTCATTTTAACTAAATTTCGGCACTAAAAAGCAAAAAACCGTACGACTATTTAGCTGTTACTAGTTATGATTAAAATAGGAATGTTTAGAAGCAAACATAATTACCACTTTATAGTTTTTTTAATGAACGTGTCTTGTACTGATTGGCTAACGTCTACTTTCTCTGTTTAGTAGGGTGGGCCCTCATTTTGAATCCCCCCAGCTTCGCATTCACGCTGGTGCTTGTTCTTACTGACCGTTACCTTACCATCTGGTTTCATCTTTCGATCTTTTATTCGCGTACTCTCACGCTTGTATCCTGACCGTAGAATTTATGATTATATTCGATTATAGACGTTGGATTTACTACTCGTTTTAAGCGAGCGTGAGTAATTTCATTTTCTTCAGAGAGTGGATTTTTATTCGTTAAGACGTTAACGACGCCGTTTAAATGATCAAGTTGTAGACTTGGAATTAGCTGTCACTCAACCGATAGCCAGCTAGAAGTGCCCGGAACCTGCCCCAACTGCCCGAATATTTTCCTATTTATTTAGACTCTTCTTCCGACATTCTTTCGCTACCGAAAATTCTTCTGAAGCTCGCCATCACTTCTCTAGATCACTGCAACATTTTCTCTTCCAATCCCAAGCGAAGAAACCAATGGCTTCTCTGTCCAACGCTTCTTTCATGGTTCTCATTGCTCTCCTCTTCGTCGTCCTCTCTTTCACGAATGTCGTCCAGGCAGCCGATGCCCCGGCGCCTTCCCCTGACTCGCCGGCCGCGAGTGTCGTTCCGTCGATCGCGTCGGCCTTTTTCGCCGGTTTCATCGCTCTCGTCTTCGGATCTGCGTTGAGAGTTTGAGCAAAGGCCCATCGTGTGTGATTTATTTAGGTGGCCATGATTCTTATAGAGCTATTTTGATTTCGACGCCATTGTTTTTAGTATTTTTAGGTTTTTGGTATTTTTCCGTCGGGTTTCAGTTTAGTGAGGATGATTTGGTGGACTCTTGCTGATTGTTGTTATGTATAATTTGGGTCTAAGAATTCTTCTTACTTTGGGATTATTGTCTTACTATAATTGCTGGTAAATAAAACCATTTCTTTGGAAAGTTGTTGGCATGGGCGATGGACCCTACCCTGAAAACGATTCCCGACATATAGTGGCACCATTCTGCTGTAAGGAGTTGAGAAAGCGAAAAGGAGGGGGAAGGGACAGGATAAATTTCCATTTTAGAGTGTTTCTGAATTCCAAAAGCCTCACAATTTGAGTTTATAACAGAGTCGACCGTTAAAATCACCGTCGGCGGTAGTCTAGATGGGTGTCGCAATTGTAGTGGGGCAGGAGTTTGCTGTCCTGCCCATGTGCGCATATAGGTTTTGCTGGTCTACGTGCATTAATGGGTAGAATTATTAGTTTTTATGGTCCACTCCTGCCCAGTCGGTTTAAATTATTTTACTGTTCTTCCATTCATCTGTAACTTGAAGGAGAGGAGGTCCCAAATTGTTCAATGTAATGAACATTTAAAATAAATCCTAACCGTTATGTTTTGGTGAGCAAGGATTAGATAGTAATTTTTATTTTTATTTTTGGGATAGAAGACTTGTAGCATATAATCTATGTAAATTCAAGTTGGGAGAACAAAACCCCAATTCTCCATATTTGATGATGCTCATGGCGGATTCAGAAAAGAGATTTACAGGGTGGTTCTCAAATGAGTTGCACTGTTTATTCCGAGTCTGAATCCACGTTACCCATTGCCTTTAGCCCTCTCGGTCTCTGCAACAAATACCACAATCAAGGTCAATACTAAAGGCCCAGAACGTACGTAAGAATGGATTCATCTTATCGCTCGCTCCTATGTGCTTTCACCTGAGCCCCACTCAGACAAACTCGAAGTGAATAAACTTTTTAATTAATATTTCGGTACTGACTTAAACCATCTCTTCCTACAGCTCAACCGTATTATGATCTGAAGGAGTTTATGTTATAAGAGGGATGCAGTTTAAATGCTTGCTGGTATGAACAAGGAAATCGATAAAATGATCACGCTTCCTATATTTTCTTTGGAATTGTATTCCTAGAAAAATGTAATCAATGGAAGTGTAAAAACGTTACTTGTAAGTACCTTTTTTGTAATCTTTTTCTCTCTGACCTCATACCGTTCGAGGGTCAGATCGCATAACCATCCACCTGGGCTCACCAACTGAGAAGCATGATCACAAAGATAAACAAAAAAAAATCATCTAATCTAAGATATTGCTTCGATTGAATCAGTGTAAATACAAGGTAAAAAGAGTTTCATAATCAAAGCCAACAGTCAAAAGAGGAATTTGATTTTCTATTTGCTATATTAAGAATCCTCTCCAATAATCAGTGAGGTCCAGGCTGCGAAATAGTCGTCCAACCACTTCCAGAGCCTTTAATATTAATATAAATATCTTCATAAAGACGTTTGAAATGTTAATATTAACAAAATGGCCCGAGTAAGGAATAATTATTAGATTATAGTCAATAACCAACAAAAGGAGACAATTGAGTCCTGTGGTGGGTCCAATTTGTGCCCTTTTGTCAGCTGGCATTGATTAAGACTTTTGTTCTGTAAATGAAACCTAATATAATCCGTTGATCGACAGCCGTACACGTTTCAAGATTCCTCCACTACTTGTAACACGAGTGGCAACAGCATTAGTTTATACAGTAGGGAAGCTCCCTGTTTCTTATCAAATTCATGCTTTACAGCCATTATAACCATTATTTTCAACTACTATCATATTCTATTACTAACACTAACAATTATTATTAGACGTGCACAGCGTGTTTATGCTCAACTCTAGATCTTGAACATTCACCAACTACAATTCCTATTCTATAATGAGTCAGCAAGTATCTTTCATCCCAATATAAGTCATAAAGAACCTAATCCTAAATAATAACATATAAATGTCAGTACAACAGTGTAATAGCGGTCATCTTAATAGGAAATTGGTGGAGTACTGGTTGAATAATTGACAAACATGAATAAGAAATTATATATTTATTATTCATGCCAGCCTACATCACTAGAAGTGCCTATTCTTCCTATCGAACGCTAAGGTCCCATCATTTCACTAGGCAACAGACAAAGATTAGGTACCTATGACTGTTAGGAAAAGTTCTTCTGTTGAAGCATCTTTTTCTTTTCCTGTAGTCTAGAGCCTTTGTTCCCAATTGAGCTTTTGCATTTCTAAATGAATATAAAGGGCACATACCAGTGTTTTCACGGTGAAGGAATTTATTGACTACGAGAATTTAATTATAAAGAACACTGCAATTATGGCAAACAACCAAATAGAAAATACTTCTAAAATACTGTTAAGGCTCTTTATATCACGCAAAATTATGACTAATCAAGAAGCAAGCCGTGAATTATATCACCCTCGCCCAAGATAATATTAATCATGATATATACTTTTCTCCAGGAGTTCAATTCATCTATATTCTTAGATATATTTAGGCAAATAAAATATAGAGACATAAGAAGTTGAGAAGACATTAAACCGGAAAAAAAAGACTTACATTGAGGGTGCGTTGAATAATCTTGGCTCGCTTCTTTGGTCTTTGAGGTAGCTTAGACCCCTTGATAGCCATGAAATCTTCTTCCTTCTCTTTGTTCGTCAAAGCAATCACGAACTTTGGGGGCCATATTGGTTGTGCCGCTGCCTCTCCACTGCCGGATGAGGACCCACCTCTTTTGCTATCCGGTGCCGTGTCTGATGTAGCAGCAGACTTATTGTTTTCATTGTGGTTGTGGCCGTGGTTGTTGTTGGTATTAGTTCCTTTCTTATCGTGAACAGCCCTGTCCGGGGAAGTAATTCCTCTCACACCACCGTTGTTGTGCCCTCTCATCGAGCCAGTCTCGGAGTTCCTAATAAAACACAACATGGAAAGATGGGTACGTATGCGTCTCATAAAATATAGAAAATAAAAACACAGCAAGAAATAGACAATAAAAGCTGGATAAACAATTGTACGCTTTTCATGCGGCAGTAGAACTGGTTTTGAAGTAATTATGGTGTCAATTACGAAAAAGACCTTGGGGAGATGTAGATCGGAGAAGATCTTGGAGGAGTTTTAGCGTGGAAATTTGCTTTCTTTTGGGGGGTGGAAGGAATTTCACCTTTGAGTTATGCTTTTTGGGGAGGAAGAAGTTATTTTCTTTTCTTTAATGAAAAGTTGCGTTGAATGAGATGGGAGGATATTTGAGGGAGAGAGCGATGCTTCCGAATAAAGAGCACAGCAGGTTTTTGGGTAGATTTTGAGCCGTTGGATGAAGTATGCTTTCTGTGAAGTTGAGGTTACGTGTTGTGACAGCGAACTGCCACGTGGAATAAAGTCAGACTGGAACATTGTTCCAAACTTGATCAATGATCTGACGGTTCTTATTTAGTGAGAACACAGCCAATGGAATTTTATTGAAACGTGGCATAAATATGTCCACACCACGCCACAGCGCAGCATGACCAACGATAGGTTTAGGTCGCTAAGGAGTGGAGATATGATCACCAAGTGTGTGGAGAGTATATAGTAGGCAATGAACGAACGAGAAAAGAGTAAATAAACGTTGGGAAAGGCTCGATGACATAGTCATGGAGACATGCATAATACGGAAGACATAATCATGGGGAAATGCATAATACGGACTATGTTACCAAAGCAGTAAACCAAGCTTCATCTTTCTAACGAAAACAAGACACAATATTAGACCTATTACGATCTAGAATCATTCGTCATCAAAACAGATGTAAATACAGCTAATATTTTATTCCAGCAGACAGCTAATTTGTTCACTAAGCTGATGACAATATCATATCTGTTATGAAATAAATATTGAATATGACCACGAGAATTGGAAGAAATGTTTGACTTTTCTTCTATTCCTGTTGGAGTCTAATATTGGCTATGATGATAAACCAAGTAACTTTTGTAAAATAACGAGAAACCCAACCATCAAACACAAATCTACAAGCAGTATAATCAAACCTTGCAAACGAATAAATTATAATATGATGTAGCAGGCTCAATGAGACTCGACGGTGATTTTGGGATACTTACAGAAACTTCTCATTTTGACTCACAATTTCTACCCTAAAAGCATATTTTCTCTGATTCACGGGCCATCCGACAAAATTCAAACGATAAAATGATATATTATCACTCACAACTTTATTAGGCCCTTAACTTTAGACAACTTAGTCTGGTAAATGTAATAACAGCCATCATCAATGTCAAGCATGCGTTTACCAACAGTGACGGCATGACAAGAAAAAGTGGTATTTTCAGATCTAAATATTCTTCCTCTAAAAATTTCGAATTAGGATATACTGGATTATGTTTTAGATCTCTCGATCATCTTAATAATATATCTGTCAAGAGAGAATCACCTAAACAATTTATCGTCAAAACAAGTACCTGGTTTCACTCAATTGGCCAACCCAAATTGACTGATTCGATATAGATGGCACGTGCCATATAAGGGGTTGTGCAGAAACACAGTCGTCAGGAAATCACGCTGCGACGACATTACGATTGTGTCCTCACCCAATAATGTAAATTACCTACTGCCCAGATCTAATCCTTTTAAAATCTCGGTTTCAACCAAGATAGTAAAATTGTCCCGTCTTAGGCGCCTAAATATCAGAAAACACCCCAATCAGACGCCCAAGCAAACATAGATTGAAAAAATGGATAAACGGAGCGTGCACAAGACGCTCCTCATGACAAGCGTAGACAAGATCAGAAACCTGACCCATAGTCTCATATCAGAGCTGAGTACCTGAGAATACGCTGAGGAGGAGGTAACTGAGGAGAGGAAGGCCTTTGACGGAGATTCAAATATCCATTACTGTGATTCGTGTTAGCGCTGGGTCGATTAGGAGAACCTCTTTCGGATCTAACGACACGGCGGTCTACCCGAGATATAGTCCTTTGAGCTGGAAATGAAGAAAAATCGTCCTTGGTCTTAGCCTTGGCCTGAACCTTCATACACCTAAGACGCTTCCGATTTCCCCACTGCAGCCCAAAGTCCGTTGACGATGTTTGCCTGCTAGCCTCTGAGCTAGCTCTTGGCATCAGTGAAGGATCCACTCCGGTTCTATTACCAAAAGTGTTGACGTTGTTGCTAGTGGTGTTGTCATGATTAGAGCTCTTCAGGGAATCCTTTTCCATCTTTCGTAACCTGTCTCATCATTAAGGGGAAAATTAAAAGAGGTCAGTTTTACATTTAACGATGGTCAATTTTCACAATTAAAGCAACAAAGCCAACAGTAAACTCGGATTTGTAATCAAACAACATTAGCTTTATCTGCCACTTATTCCAAAATCCAGATTCAACGTCCATTCCGGAAAACAGACTCAATAAAAGAGGCGACCAAAAACGAACAAGAAAATTTGAAAAACAACGAAGATCGTGGAAAATAAGCAAGGGGAAAAGCGCGAGGATTATTGTCGATGGCCTAAAGTAGAGATTAGATCATGGAGATCTTCATTATCAAAATGACTGGAACAGCTTTCGGAATGGATCTCTGAAAGGGTAATCAGATGTCTGGGTAAGGTACTCTTCAAATTATTCTTATCTCGTGTTTGGATTTCTTGAAAGAACCACTGCGAAGCACAAAAGCAGCGGGTGGAGAAAATAGGAACGCTGATAGACCTCAAAAAAAGAAAAGAAAAATACTTCATCTCCATATGGAGGACGCGATTGTTCATAACCGAGTATCTCCCAATTACGAAAAAAACCAAGAAGAATAACAGAGTTTTGGAGGAGAAAACAGCACTAAAAATAAACAGTCCCGAAAACCGAAATTCCGGCGAAAGGCGACAAATGATAGTACTTCCTTCCAAAACACCCAAAGAAATCCAGCATTAAGACCAGAAACCGTCACCAGTTGAAAGAAAGGGCGGAGATCCTGAGAGAGAAAATTGTAAAAAAATAAAAATTCAAAATTGAGCTCGTTACCTGGAAACTTCAACACATCTGGAAAATCAGAGCCCCATGTTGAAATTCAGAACCAGAAGAGGCCGACTGCTCTACTGCTGTCATATGCTGAAGGAAAAAAAATATAAATTAGAAGCCTGTCCAAGCGACATAACCGAGTAACCAGAACCCTGGTGCAGCATTTAAATGAGAAAGGGAAACGTATTCTTCGATTACATCTTAAAATTATTGTTTCATATGTCCGATCTATGATTCAGACAATGGTTCTTCCCCGAAATTTTTCATATTGTTTCGAAAGCAGCAACCAGATTCAGAGATGTCGATTGTTTCTCTTCAGACTAAGAAAAAAAGTAAATCAGAGGAGCATCTAAGTTTTGAAAATAGAGTCGGATTGGTTCCGAAGATCGAAAAAAAAAACATGTAAATATACATCAGCGGGATGAAATTTGGACGACTCAAGCAGATTTCATACACAAATAATACGGAGGAGAAAAATCGAACTATACTGCCAAATTGCAGACCTCTTAACTAAAGATTTGTTATGAATTCAAGTGATACGAAGCCAATCTTAGCAATCGAGGCCGACTTTCTAAGCCAGATTCCTCCCGCAATTCCAAAGGAAGTTCTTCAATTATAAAGATGAAGCACAATACCACCTGCACGAATCGTTGTTTCTCGCTTGTTTTCTCTTCAGATATTTCGATTCAGCCAAACAATTTAAAATTGAAGTTCCGTTTCGATTTACAAAACTCGACAACGGACTATGCTTCTCCGGCACTAGATCCTCAACATTTCCAAGTACAATATCCCGGCCAATTGACTCGCCTACTACCTCTGATTGGTTTCAGGAAAGTGAACGAAACTAATAGAAAATTCCGAGATAGAGAGAGAGGAGCGCCAACAAAATTACAGAGAGCTTCTTCTTCTTCCAATGTAGCGAAATACTTTCCCCCTTCGAAAACTTCAATTTATACTGCTTCCTCATCCATCCAAGCAGATGCATTATAGACCGTCCATCAAATATCAGACGTCCCTTGTCTCTCTCCTCCTACTGGTGCATCAGAACCGTCTCGTGCATTCTGACGGCGTTTTTCAAGCTGCGACGACGTCTGCTATTATTGCCCTCGCGGCGGGGGCAACTTGACGGAATCTTTGACGTCGTTTAGTAACCACATTCTATTTAATTTAAAATAATTAATTCCGGAACGTGACGCACTGAATAACGAAGCAAACTAACCACAGTTACTTTATCCTTTTGGGTCGGGTCGGGTCATGGACTGGGTACAATACCTATCATTCTTAATCAGTGTACATCTAATTTTTGTAACACACTTGAGAATTAATCTTGAAAAATTAAGAAAAAATAAAACACAGAAAATTTACTTGGGTGGGACAAAACCATCATATGTTAATGGGCCCAAATCTTTATCCACAAGAAAAAAAATAAGGATTATTGTGCACAATATCATTTCATATTATAAAAATAATAATATTTTTTGAGATATACATCTCATTATTTTTTTTCCTTTTTTATTTATTTATTTATTTTGCCGAGCTCACTTCTTCTTAAGAACATATTATATATAATTTAAAAAATTTATTATTTATTATATTAAATGTATGTCTCAAACGTAGTGGTCAAATCCAAATAATAATGGCTTGAATTTGAGTTAAACTGTTACAAGAAAGTCTATAGTATCTTCAAATTCCCACTTGCAACATCTTTTGGAAAAAAAGGCAAACCACAGAGCAGTCATCCACTTTTGAGTTAGGAAACTTGCTTTTCCACGAGGCTTCCGCCGCCTCCACCACCGCTTTTGCCGCCGCCTCTTCGCTCCTCGCCTCCCAAACTATGGCCGCTACTTCGTTGTTGCTCAGCACATCCCACACCTTTTTTGTAATATTCACAGACCCATCATTACCATCTTTTCATTTCAAAGAGACTATTATCAAAGGAGACTAAAAATGGAGGGAGGGAGGGAGGGAGACTAACCCCATCGGTGGCGAGAATGACGAATTGGTCGAGGGGAGTGAGGCGGCGATGGAAGAGCTGAGGGATGGCGATGATGCCGTGCTCTTTCAGAGTGAAGTCGCCGAAGGCTCTTGACATGGCCAAGCCTGGCGCGTCTTCGTTCGGCAGCCACACTCGCTGGATGTGCGCCTCTTCTTTCAGCGCCATCACCCGCCCGTTGCACTTCTTTATCCTCTCTCCCTCCTCTGCAACAACAAAACAAACTCATCATTTAGCAAACCCTTAAATCCAACTTTCAAAATCATTCTAACGTTTTTTTCTGGTTGGCCTAGTCACCTGGTAATCCAGGTT
Organism: Begonia peltatifolia; assembly: GCA_022433055.1. Taxonomy (NCBI): domain Eukaryota; kingdom Viridiplantae; phylum Streptophyta; class Magnoliopsida; order Cucurbitales; family Begoniaceae; genus Begonia; species Begonia peltatifolia. Next base: position 3,108,217 of record CM039518.1, read on the forward strand.
TTAGATCAGTGGTCAACTGGACGCCTCTGATCTTTCCATCCTCTGTGAGGCTTCCTAAAACTGCTCTTGAGTCACCCAGATTGGCCATCACTAGTTCTTCTCCCTGGTTTTCATTTCAAAACTTCCATTTATATGATTTTCTTTTAAGAATAATTAAACCTAATTCTGTTCTACTTCTACCCATAACAATGGATTCTTCTGTACCTGTTTTACTGCAACTACTGCCGTGGTACCGCTGGTTGAGCAGTCTAGATTTTCATGAAGCTTGATCTCCTTATCCATCACTTTGAAGGCGCTGATGATGGCCTCCTCCCATTCTTTGTAGTTTTTGGTTAAAAACTCTGTTTCTCTCGTTTCGTAGTCTTTGTCCTTTTCAGCATCACAGTCCGCCGTTGTTTTTCTCAAAGCGAGCTCCGATTGAGCTATCTTTTGAGTTAATAAGAGGCGAGGCAAGCGATTTTTCACTATTGTGCTCACGAAATGACCGTTCCTTCCATGCCCATCAAAAACTCCTGCAAAAGCTCCATCTTCCTCTGCATAATCCTGCTCATTTTCAAACTTTTCATCAGCAAAAACTAGCTTTTCTTATCTGGGTAATGAACTATTTCAGAAAAGATCCTGCTAATCCTAGGGAAATAAAAAAGTTGTCTATCTTCTTCGGTTAAACTTGAATCATTTCCAGCTTTTTAATCACAAAAACAAATAGCCAATTAACACAAAAACAAAAACCCATGAAAAAAAAAAATTGTAAAATGCTATGTGGGCCGTATTTTTTTCCAGAAAAAAGAAAATCATCATTGAAAGAATGAGAGGATGTGTTGGGATAAAACCTGATGAAGAACAGCAGCATCTTGATTGACCCCTTTGCTTCCCTGTTTAGAACAAACAGAGCCCAGTTCATAGTTTTCTTCAAAGACGCCGGCGGTTTTCTGACTATGATCTTCGGTTTCGTGAATCTGAGAAGATGCAGATGAGATGCAGATTCCCATCTCAGAGCCCAGAAAGAGAATCTCTTCCCTTAGTCTAATATTTGACTAACTCGTTCGCATGCACTACGAGTTGATGAAGCGCTTGCGTTTGGTACTCGGCTGCAAATGCTTTTAAAGACGAGTGTAATTCCCCTTAATTAATTAAATATTGAGATCCCATTGACTTTTTTTTATTTAGTTTAAAGAAATATATAATGCCACCCTATGATTCTCCTCAAAGGGCACTAAGTTGTTTAAAAAAATAGACAAGTTGATGAAGCTATAATTTGACGTGTAGAATTAATTGACCTAACTTTAAAGCAAAAAACCACCCATTATTAGTTATATAATATAGGTTTAAGTGCAATTTATATTGGGTCATTTTACTCTTAAACTATTTTATTTTACAATAATCCCCCGGTTTCAAAGATAAATGAGTAATTTAAGGTTACGCTAATAAGACTGTGACATTTTTGTTAAATAATTACAAAAAAACACGACATGCTGTCGTGGAACTTTTATCATTTGAGCAAACGATGACGTATTGTTATTCAGAATATGCATCTTGACTTGCTTAAATGCCAATAATAGCACAAATAATAAATTCAAAATTGAAATATAATATTTGTGCAATTATAAGCAAATAAAAAATAAAAAAAAAAGGCCCCAGAAGTTTGTGTGCGTACACGTGTACGGTGACCAAGTCGAGATTCCCCAGAGCGAAGATTCTAATTCCAGAGGAGCCCATTTGGTGGGAGTTCGTAAGCACGTAATTAAATAATTAATGAAAATTAGTCAGTGTACTTATCTATATAAGCGAACTAGCTTTACAGTTATATGAAAGGGCAACATTTTTTAATTTTAAATCTGATTAGTCTGGCTTTCGTTAAATTGGGTCGATCGCTGTATATCTGAACATTCTTACGACGACTGTTCTTGTACAAACATGAAAGAGTAATTTGAAAAAATAAAGTTTTAAGTGAAAAAATAAAGGATTATTGACGTTAAAGATTGACAAACGAGCCGTCCGGACCAAACCGAGTTTGAGAAAATTCAACTCATAGAGCCTTGTGAGTTAAACGGACGAATTTAACGAGTAAGTCCAAAAAAATTTTCAATATGAACTCACTCGCGATCCAAAGTTAAACGAGCAGAGTCGAGCTGGCTAAATGAGTCTTAACAAGCCGAGCTTAACGAATTAAACATACTTAAATGTTATCAATTTAAACAGATGTAATGTATATTTGTAAAAAAAAGTTAATTGTTAAAATTATAATAGCTATTTATCATTAAAATGTCAAAATATAACAGTTTTGTTTAATAAATACATTTTTTATTAATATATAAAATGACATGTATTTGTAAAAAAAAATATTTGAGATTATCTAATAAAAAAAATTGTATAAATATCTTTACTTATATTTAACAATTATATTGTTGCAAATTATACACGTTCTAACTAGGTTGAAACCTATTTAGTTGCGAATAATTTGCAATTGAAGTGACAAACGAGCTAACCGAGCTGAGAAGACTTTAACAAAGTTTGGCTCACCGAGCCTAACGGATTAAACAAATTAAGCCTACTAAGACAAATGAGTAGAGTCTAACGAGGCAAACCCAAAAAAATTTCAATATCAGCCGGCTCATGAGCCAAAATTTAGTCAAATTTGCTACAATATCGAGCGGGTCGAGCGAGCTCGCTCATTTGTTATCTCTAATTGATATATACCATAATCAATTTTTTTTTTAGCAAAACAACTTTTGTTTTTTGAGTCAATAGCAAATTGACCCATGTCGTGCTAAAATTCATATTTTTTTTCTTGTAATAGTCATTTTAACTCTATTATAATTATCTTTAGAGGTGTGCGCAGTCCAGTTTGGTCCGATTCCACTTTGAAAATCGGTACCGAAACTGTGACCTGCAATTATATGCATAAATCATAAACGGAACTGAAACTTCCAGTTCCGGTCACAATTTTTTTTTAATTTTTAAAAAAGTTTTTTAGATTCTTTTGTTGGTTTTGGGCCAGGTTTTCAAACTTCGAGTCGGTTTTTTGATCCGTTTTTAGGTATGGGCAATTTCTCTTTTGGGTCTAGTTTAACTGGTTTTCAGCTTGAATATTTGACCATAATTCAGTTCGGTTTCAACAGTTCTTGAAAATGTAGAACTGGAACGGGAACCGGACCACGCTGTTCTTGAGAGTCCGTAATCGTAACTGGAATCGTCAGTGGGTAGAACCAGCCCTTACTAGTATTGAACTGCACGGTTTGGTTAAAACTGCGGTTTCAGTCTAATTTTACCTATCACTAGTTTCCTTGACTTACTTGAATGTAAAATTTAATGCAAGCAAAATATTGAGCAAGTCAAAATAATCACATTGAGTTAAAATAAAAACATAAATTTTTATTACCAGGTGAGCCTCCTTGCAATGACTCAAGTACAAGGGCGGTTTGGTTAAAAGAGAATTGTTTTTAGGAAGCATTGTAACTGGTTCCAAACCACAAAGATTCTATTGCAATTTAAATTGCTAAAACATCTTGTGACTGAAAATTGTTCAAGAACAGTTAAAACACTTGGTCGTCCAAGTCAGCAATACAGACAAGACTTTTCAAAATTTATACAAAAGATGGTAGAAATTCAAAAGGGTGTACAGCAAAAGCACAACAGCGAAGCATATACGTCTATGGCTGACTTTTTCACTGGCTGGAAACAGGCACAACTTCATCAACGGGCACTGGGTCCAACTTTTTGGCAAGTGGCCTCGGAATGTCAACCAATTCTTGAGAGCAACGCTGCTGAGGGTGGGACAGAAGCACGCACATGTACCGGAATAGAACCCGAGCTGCTACCTTACCGCTCTCAAAAATGTAACCTTCGTATTCGCTCACATGGTCGAGGCAGTCGACAAGCGCATCGTAGACTTCTTGAGGATTGTTCTCAGGTCCAGGCTTGTCATGGAGGTAAACCACATCTAGAGTGAAAAGTTTCTGGTTCACCGGCCATTGATGCTGTGGAATGGTTGATGATCTGCAGTAGATTAGAATCTACAAACAACAAGAGATCAAAATGTGAGCAGTTTTAATCACATGTTGAATTGGATGCTGGGGACGAGAATAAGCAGAATGATTAAGAAAAATAAGAATAGATAACTTACAACTCTCAAAATTCGATTTTGGGCCCGAGACTTTTTCGCTTCAGAGGCAGCTAGACGGAAGAGACTAGTGAGATCTGCATGACTGCAGGATGAAGTAGCTGAAAGACCGCGTACGGCTGCAGCCGATGACTCCACGTCACTGCTGAACTCTTTCCGGAGCTTTATGAATGAAGGCAGCCAGAAGAATGTTAATAACAGAAATTATTTAAGCAAGAAGAAAGGAGGCTAGGTTAGCCGAAAGATGGTTATCGGTTCAAGGCCGCAAGGTGATCCTGAGGATCTCTTAAGCAGAACAATTGCAAAAAAATGGCGGCACCAAATGATTTTTGACAGCACTTAATACAACCATGCATCATAACTTTAAGTCAGATTCTCCACTAAATTAATGAATGTAAATTGTAAAGAGTAACCCATCTAGAACTTGAATGCTTGTAACTGAAGAAGGTGAAGATAAAAAGAACCAGAGGATCCATTCCATCAAGTTCAATATCATCAAGATCCGTTCCATCACTACTACAACAACTAGAAAATAGTTATGGTTGAGGTGTTTGAGCCCGGAAGATAAATTCAACTTCAACAATAACATTACTGTGATTGTGATTGTTTTATCGTTGACTGAATTACAACATTTTCAAATTGAATTTACAAGACAGGCAATAGGTAATGAAGATGCGTAGCAAATGACAAGCGGGAAAATCAAAAATCAATTCTTTCAATTGGGGTTGCTATTGTCCATTTCCACTCGATAAACAGAAAAAGAACTCAAGTTTTCAACGTTTTCCCCAAAACCAAACAGAAATCGATAAAATCGAGAACCAAAATTAGAAGAGGGGGGAGGACATACCCAGGAGACGGAGGTGGCGAGAGTGGAAAAGGCGAACCGGTGATCGGGATTGATGGAGGATTTGGCATGGAGAAAGAGAAGGATGGCTTGCTTGATGGAGTCCAAGCGAGTGAGGGATCGACCATTTGAGCTGGTGGTTTTGGTCTCAACCAGGGTTTCAGCATCCGAATCAATGCAGAACAGAATGTCCTCGTTGCTTATCCTGGATGGTTTCAGCGCGTACCTGAATACTCCGCCGCTCTCACCGCCCTCCGTTCCTTCCATGATTCCCCCTTTGTCCACTCTGTACAAGAAGGCAAACGCACCTTAAAAAAACGCAATTTTACCTTATCAATCTACTAGTTTAATTAGTCTAAATTGCAAAGTAGCTCATCTCATCTAGTTAGGAGTGAAACACACCTTAAATTTAACTTGTATTTTACATACTTATCAAACTATTTACATTGCGACAAAATTCGTCAAATAACATTTATTCTTTGTCGGTAACATAATTGCTCTGATTCACTCAATTTATCTCGTATATTCAATTTCAAATACTATAAAATATATAACTGCAATATGTTTCAAAACCAAACACGAAATTAAATGAATCAAATTAAGATGAGTTGAATTTGTTGTCACGACAAAACATATAAAATTGAGTTAATTTGCTAAAACAAAAGTCATTTTGATCAAAAACTAATTTAAGGTGTCAGCTGTCATCGACTCTTAAATATATGAGTAACGTTAAGTTTATTTTCTAATTTAGTGTTAATTATTTATTAGTGTAATTAATATATATTTTTAATTACACTAATTAAATTTTCTAATTGACTCCAACTTTAGCTCCGACTGTGAACTTCCACTGTTGGAGATTTGGTGCTCTTCCGTTGATGATGCAGGCTTCGGTGCGGCAGGAAATGTTTTTTGTTTGTCGAAATTGTATGCACCTGATTATGTTTTTGATTTAAGTTTAGGCTTCAAATCGAGATAAAAAAAATTAGGCTGCCTGTGATGGAAGGAAATGTATTTGGCAACGAGCATAGAGTGGCTCCATAATCGACTCAGCAGATGGCAACTGTTGATGGTGATCAATCTGCCGCTCGGAGCCGATACGAAGAACCGGAGTAAGACCCATGAAAATTGATTTCTTTTCATGACACAATGCCCGGTTAACATTTGAATTCCGTCACAAATCTCGTCGATGAAAGCACTGGGATTTATTTCGATACCTTCTTTCCAGGTTCCGTAAAATTTGAGTTGACCGTTCGGTCGTTTAGGTCTCCCAACCCAACTGAGGGTTGAAATTCAAGCAATCTATGCAAGCGTCGATGGCAAGTAGAACTCGTAAAATCAGTAAAATTGGAGATTATTCTCTCAGCAACAATATATGTGAATCGAGAAACTGGACGATCACTAGTCGTTGTCTCAACCCTAGATTTAAAGAAGAGAATTGGGGAAAAATTATTAACCTGCAAATCCTGCTCAGGTTAGAGAGAGAGAGAAAGAGAGTAGACTGGACAGTTGGTATCACCTGGTTAACCAGTAACGTTCAGCCACGTCAGCAAACGGAAAGGATCTGTAGATGACTATTTAACCCTGAATGTTGTCATCAACTATCTCGCTCTCGACTCTCGGTCTCGCTCTCTCTCGCTCTAGAAAGCTCCGATCTCGGCCATGTCAATTATGAGCCGGACCTCTGGAAGGGTGCTCACAGCACGAGGGGCTCTCTCGCTTCACACCACTCTTCCTTCCTTGTCCTCCGCCTCGACGAGCACACCGACGACCTATGCTAAGGCACCTCCTCCGTCAGCCTCTTTGCCTCCGGCCGGGCTCTCTAAGGCTGCAGAATATGTGATCTCGAAGGTGGACGACCTTATGAACTGGGCCCGCCGTGGTTCTATTTGGCCCATGACGTTTGGCCTTGCCTGTTGTGCCGTCGAGATGATGCATACCGGTGCCGCTCGCTATGATCTTGATCGCTTCGGTGTCATCTTCCGCCCTAGCCCTAGGCAATCTGATTGTATGATTGTTGCTGGAACTCTCACCAATAAAATGGCCCCAGCTCTTCGCAAGTCGGTCTTCTTTCTTTCTCTCCCCAATTCCGTTTCTGTAGGTTATTTTGTTTGGGTATTCATTGGAAGGCAGCTTAAATTAGAATCGATTTTGACTCTAACTCGTATATTTCATAAATTTGATTAGAAGCAAACTTGTGGATTCTGTATATTTGTTTTAGCTAATTCTAGTATAGTAACTCAACCCACTATCCTGGATTGGGTCATCTGAAGAAGTCTCATTTGGAATGGGGTTTATTTACTGCGAGCAATATGTTATGGAAATTGATTAGATGCTTAGTTTTGACGTACAAATTAGAGCCTCTCCGTTCCCTATGCTGAGAGATAGATTACAGCAAGGTCTAATGCATGCTTTAGAAGCACTTATTTATAAATTACATTGTTGCGTAGTTTGTGAACAACAAAACTAGATATACAAAGGAACAAGTTGCTCGATATCTCTGTGTAATTTTGTGATTAATGTAACTAAACTCAAATTTATCTGAAGAGACCTCAATTTGCACGATAGATTGAAACCTTCTTTCATAAAACTTAGAATTTTGTTTGCTTGGAGGATCAGCTTGAATGAGACATCCAAATGATATAGCTGTTGAACATTTTGTGGATTTTGTTTCATCATTTTATTCCATTGGCATCGCGGAGTGCTTACACTTTAATTAAGGAAAGGTCATACCGCTAGGTTACTGTTACAAAAATGATGCAGACCTGACCTTAAAGTTACCAGTACAAAAAATGATGCTGACCTAATCTTAGGACATATTTTTTCCAATTTGAAGTACGATTAAATTGCTTTTATTATTAGCGTGCTACACTAGGCTTTTATTAATAGATTGGAGGTAATTTGTAGCAAATCAATCCTATAAGATTTATCAGGACTGTAAACGCTTATAGAGATGGGAAAAGGTATGGACAAATTCTATCCACCATAAGATGCTTAAGATCATTGACAAAGCATGTTACTGTAGCTCTTGGGGACAAATAGCAGCTTGTATTATCCGCATCCAAGGATTTTGCTTCCATCTTATGGAGCAATATTTTGTACTCAAGTTTCTGTTTGTAGAGTTCATTTTATGTGTTTTATCCCTTACACTGTCGTTGCGACACAATTATTTTAATTGCTGGTAAGAAGAACTTATCTGCAGCCAAATTCTCCCACGACATGTTTTTTGTTAAGATTTTATGTGAAGGCTAATGAATATTGGTCCAAACAAGTACTCTGCACTTAAAAAGCTTAAAGTAATTACTTTTGTTTCATTCTCAGCTGCTCTTTGTGATTGCCTTGCTCTGCCTGCAGGGTTTATGATCAAATGCCGGAACCTCGGTGGGTTATCTCTATGGGAAGCTGTGCCAATGGGGGCGGATACTATCACTATTCCTACTCTGTTGTGAGAGGTTGTGACAGGATTGTCCCTGTCGATATCTATGTTCCTGGTTGTCCCCCTACTGCAGAGGCCTTGTTATATGGAATTCTTCAGCTGCAGAAGAAGATCAATAGGCGCAAGGACTTCCTCCACTGGTGGACCAAGTGAGGACATTTAGTTTTATGACACAATAAGCTTGTGTTTGATGCTTATAATCTAATAAATTATGTAATGGAGTTGAGTACTTTTTAAGAGGAGAGGTTATGTGGGATTTTATGACTGAAGCTATGAGGTCCTTTGCTTTATTTGTCCGTCCTGAAGAAACTTGCTTCTGCATCCGAACTTTCTGGTTCGTACAATTGTCACATACCTGTTTGTTCAATTCATCTAGCCATCTTTGTGTTTATCAGTTTAACTTGAGCAAGCTTTTAGCATTAATTAGTTGCTCTTTTGATATACTTTCCAATAATCTTTTATGGAAATGACGGATATGATTTGAAGTTTTATGGCGAATACTGTAGCTCTTGGTGACAAATAGCCGCACTAGTTATTTTTAGTTGAATTGCGGTCAACTTATATTCAAATCAAAATAAGTTTCTATTATTATCATTGGCATCCATAGTAATGGTTTGGTTTTTGGTAAATGTGCGCACGTCTGCAGATGCATGAAAAACAAATACAAGACCTTTTATTTTTTGTAGAGAACTGCATCATATTGGATGATCCATTTTCTAACCGATGCTAAGCATTTTGTTTACCAGATCAAATTATAAAACAGTTTTTTTTTCTTGGTTTAAAAACATACTATTTTTAAACATTAAAATATAATATTTTCTCTTGAAAATGAGGTTTTTAACTTTGTGTTTTAGTTGGTAGAAAATGAATTTATATTTTCTAATTGTGTATGTAATAAGTATGGTAGTAAAATCTCTTGGGCTGGGGTGAGAAAACAGCATTTATATCTTTAAAAAAGAACGAGGAAGGTGATTTTAGTGTGTATTTTACCACATCAATGTCTGAGCGAGGCATTTCTGTTGATGTTCTGCTTGAAATCTGAGTCTGGAAGACTTCTACAGCCGGGGCAATCCAACGATCTGGTGAGGACTTCTAAGTTTTTCCTTCCTCTGGATTTCTTTTTGCAATAGTAATTATATTATGTCAATGAATTAGATTGTTCCCTTTTCCTTATGAAAAACGTTTCTCTTTGTGTTTGAAGCAAATGATTGTTTTCTGTGGACATCATATCAGATACCTTTCCATGGTGTTATTCCAACCAGCTTATCTGTTACCTCCTTATTGGTGAGTAGCAAGTTTACAATAATTGTTGAATGTCTATAGATTTGCATATTTATTTTGGTGCATATATATCTGCAAACAGATAGAAATAGCCCTCAGGCTCGAAAAAGCTAAAGAATTTAAAGGAAGTTCAAAACTCAACTCTTGGATAAGGCATTCCTCTTGTCATGAGCCAATGTAGAGACCTCATTTCGGAAACTGTTAGAATGAAAATATCAAATCCCCTTCAAACGTAATATGGAGTTGGGAGTGTGATGTTGGTATCCTCTATGTGATTATTGTTTGAACATTCTTTCTTTTGTTTACCAACGCACATATGGGTGTTTCACGTCAAGTCCAGTGTCAACAGCCAGTGCTTTTTGAAGTAATACCATCTCTTAGTAGTTGCTTGTACTCTTGAATTTACGGAGGCTCTGATAAGATTTTGTGGTTGTAGAAAATTATGAATTTGTATGTTATCTGATGATAATGGAGACGAAAATTGGTATAGCATTTGATCTGATCGAGTGCAGGGAAATGACAATCTCCCAAAAGGATATTTTGATCAAATGGTTGATGAATCACCCTGGCTTTCAAGCAAACCAATTATGCTATCTCCATTTCTCTTATTGGTGTGAGTCTTCTTATTGTATGTATAAAATCATTGTAGTTTTTTTACTTTATTTGATATCTTATGATTCCCTTCCTTTGATTTTCTTGAACTGCTCTACAAGCAACAAACCAACTACGTTGAGCCCAAATGAACTCTTAGGTACGATATTGAAGTTTACCTGTGTGATTGGAAATTGAGTCGTTCATTGTCATGTCGTGATTGCTTCATCACAATTTAGCATTTTATTGTCTCTTGAACTCTTTGTTTACGATTTTTATTGAATTGAGACTTAATGAAACGATGTGATTTCAGAATGGTGTCTAATATCTAAGATCAAGGGGTGAGAGTCTTTGATCATGGATTTGAACCTTGAGGAGAAATTTTCTAATACCTGGATCATTTTCGAGCAGTGGAACCAGATGAGTCCATCAGTCATCAAAGCAAAGCAAGAAGGATAAGCTTCGGAAATGTCACCTCCATGAAAACAGCAGTAGGTGAAGTCGGATCGCAAACTGGGAAAGAACTTGCTTGGAAGAAGCTCCACTAATGGAGGCAAACTTAATGTGGCAGATTTTGAAGCTCAGAAAATCTTTAAACTGGCCAGGAAAACATCACTAGCGACAAAGTAGACGAACTATTCTCCAGAAAGATTTTCTTCTCCTTCTCTTGAATTAAATGCGTCCACTTTTCTGATCTACCCCTTCTTCACCCATGATTCCTAAAAGGACAGACTAAAAAAATCAAGTTAATTGAATGAGAAGCCTGAAGAATCTGGAATTGGGTAACTATACCATAATCAATCATGTCATAACTACTAACTAGGGTTCATTTAGACGTTGAATTTTGCTTCCCATGACGCCCATATCATTAATTTATCTTTGTTGCTTAAAATTAAACAAATTGGGTGGAATTTCGCCTCCTTTGAATAATAAAGGAGATGATGTGCATTGTGACATAAGAGGCCAGATGTTGAAACATGATCTTAGGCGTCGGTGGCAGTCGGGAGTGTCACACATGGACTGGAATGTGCCAAATTGGTGAGTAACAAAAATAAAGTTCACTTTTTTTCGACCGTTTTTGGGTGAAATGCAGATTATGAAATGTGTGGGTCGTTTGAAGGAATGAATTAAATTATGAAAAGATGGAGCGAAGGGGGGTGTGTCGGTGGAGATGTCTGTGCATGTGATGGGAGAGTTGATTAGAGGGACAATCTCGCATGCTCGACATTGACTTTGATCCTCTCCAACTCCCCTCCTTTCCTCACTCTTTCCATCCAGACCCATCATTCTTCCTTCTTCCTTCTTCCTTCTTTCTTCTACGCGTTCAATAGGATCTGGCCAATGGACTTGCATTGTAAATATCATAGTGGGTCTTGTTTTATTTTATAAATACACGTAATATTGAATAACAGAATTCGAAGTTGCATTTTAGTTGGCATAACACACTGGATGTTTCTCACCAGAGAGACCGTAAATTGATTTTGGTTTTTTTTTTTTTTTTTTTTTTTTCATTTCTAAGTTTGTAATTCTGAAGTAATGTTTTCGTGTCCTTTCATCTAATTGATTCACGTAATTTATATAATAATATAAGAAAATAAAAAGTAGGCCAAATCTCTAAATTGAAACTGAAACTAAAACTATGCTAAGGAGTTAATTTCTTGTTGGAAAGTCATTTAAAAAATACATATATTTGAAGGTGAAATGGTAAGCAAGAGAGGTGAGTGGCAGTGACACATACCAACTTAATAGTTGCAGCTCACTCCAACTCACCCGACTCGTCTCTCTAAACTCAACCCGACTACGATAATAATTAGAGATATTTAAATGTTATAAATATTGAAAAAGTGGGGGGTTGGCCCATCTATGGTCACGAAATTAATTTAGTAACTTACATGAGGCTCCCACCTTAATATCTCTGATTCCGACACTCTTCTCGGTCACAATATTTGACCATTCCACCTGCTCTCTGAGGCTACTCTTGTCATTTTACTGTAGTTGTCGGTCCTCTAACTATGGTTAACGCTCGAGTTCACGTCTGAGATCGTCGTTCTAACGGGACGGTTCGGGTTCTGCGTCGGTCACTCGGATTGACTCGGAATGAGTCGGCTTCCGAGTGATTTGAAAAACATTTAGTTTTTTTTTTTTTTTTTTTTCTTTTTTATATGGTTGAGATGGATACATCATTGGAGTTTGGTTGTATAAATTGCCATGGAGGCCAATAACAAAGCGAGCCAAGGAGGAGAGAAAAGGGAAGTGAGGAGAGAGAGCGCGGGAGCAATGGGTGACTCCAGCGATTCGGTGTCGGTGGACATGGAAGCGTCTTCTCTTGGAGGGAAGGTACTCGCATTTTCACCATTTTAATGTTTGTTGCTGTATCTGCTACTGATTTTCTTGCAAGGACGTTATAATTTCAAGTGTAAGGAAAGCCAAATGTTCGGTTGTTACTGTCTGTTTTTTGTTATGAATCTTGGTTGAGATAATGATGAAATTTCTTCGGGCACTATGCTTAAAACCAGCCTTATTTTCTTTGGAAGGCGACAGGAAGCTTTTGACTGTATTGATATTGTTTGATTTTGGTTGGCATTTGTAAACCATTTTCTGCTTTTTAATGAGTAAAATTGTGCAGATTTGGTAATCCATTCTTGATTGCTCTGCAAATCAGGTTGAGCTAGAAACCGATGGCGGTATAGTTTGCGTTGGATTGTTATGAAATCGTTCTCTTGATGCATATTTTCTCTCTTAAAATTTAAGCAACGCTTGGTATGCTATAGTTCATTCAAACGACATTCCTTAAATCTTTTTATGCATTTATTTTAACTGTTCATTCCATTCTCTTCCCTCCATTTTTATCTCGTCTTTTTATCTACTTCCAATAAATTTGGGGCATAGTTGATATGTCACCGTACTTCTTGAATGCTTATTTCAATCCATCTTCTCTGCTGAAACGGATTGATTGTTTGATATAAAAAAAAGGTTTTTATGAAAGTCACCGGTGTTAATTTATATAGCTATTTTGGTTTTTGGAAGTTATATATGGTAAAAACTTCTACAGGAGCATGTTATCAGAACTTCTCATGGTCGTATTTCAGTGGTTGTGTATGGAGACCAAGAAAAGCCAGCTCTTGTCACCTATCCAGATTTAGCCCTGAATTGTAAGTGAAGTGATTGTTGGAAACTCAGTTTGTCTTCTACTTTTACATAATAGTGACTGATATCTAAAAGTTTGAATATGAGACGATCTTAAACATTTCCAGTCTCGAAAATTGTCTAGTACCAGTAGAATTTGTTGAATTTCTTTTACAATTCCAAAGTTATATTAATCATTTCTCATAGAAATTATTGGTTAAGAAAATCGTGTGCCTTGTCATATTTCTCTGAGAGGGATTTGGCTAAACTCTAAATACCTTTGTACCATTTACGTGATTGATCAGATATGTCATGCTTTCAAGGATTATTTTTCTGTCCAGAAGTTTGTTCCTTGTTGCTACACAACTTTTGCATTTACCATATCAGTCCACCAGGGCACGAGGTAATTAATATTGGTGGTACTTTATCTAGATTCTGTTTTGTGGTGCTTTGCTCGGCTTTGTATTCTAGAAGGTATAAGACATTTGATCATATAAAAAAATTCACACAAATTTCTTATTGGGTTTTTGTTAAGAGCTATTACAGATGGGAGCTGCAACAATTGGTCTGAAAGATCCTGTTCTTTCAGCTGACGACTTGGCAGATCAGGTTGCAGAGGTTCTCAACTACTTTGGGTACTTGTACACATATGTTATACTTGTACGAATGTACCCAAAAATTTTATGTCTATTCTCTGAAACTTAAATTTGTTTGAAGTTGTCTGAAGAGGAGTTAACTAGAGGGTTCAATCAATTATGAATAACACCATTAAATTGTTTTGTTTTTATGTTTCACCGTGGTTTGAATTATTATGTCTGATCTTTCTCTTTCTCTCTCTAGACTCAGTTCGGTCATGTGTATGGGAGTTATTGCCGGGGCTTATATACTTACCCTGTTCGCTGTAAGTTATTTGATTTTCTTGTGTTGCAAATAATGTTCTTGCAATCTGTATGGCTTTTTTATTCTGTTTGTATTTTTTCAGTACTGTATGATCTCTGATTTTATCCTTACTTTGGTGTCAGTTGAAGTATAGACATCGTGTTCTTGGTCTGATTCTTATTTCTCCTCTATGCAAAGAACCCTCTTGGACAGAATGGTTGTACAATAAGGTTAATTTTGCAACGTTTTAAACTAAATTCACCTGCATAAAATTGGTTCAAGATGGCTTATCTTATTGTTCAACTTGGTTCAGGTACTATCAAACTTGCTTTATTTTTATGGCATGTGTGGATTGGCGAAAGAGTTATTGCTTAGGCGGTACTTCAGCAAGGTGTGCCCATCATTTAAATTAATCTACGCAATTGTGTTTTATGCACATTGATTTTAATTAAACCACGAGACAATGTTTGATGATGTGATTGATTTGGTGATCAAGCTTGCATTGCTTGTTGTAGGGCGCTTTCGGCTCTGTTTTGGTACCAGAGTCGGACATTGTTCAGGTTTGCAGAAGAGTTAGTTCCTTACCTTTCCATTTTGATTTGAATTTGTGATGCAGGCATAACTAACATCAGTATTATTCTTATGTTTCTCTCCTTAAACAGTCACTTGACGAAAGGCAGAGTTTAAACGTCTGGCGGTTCCTTGAAGCAATGAATGGGTAGAGCCAATACCCACTGTCTTTTATATTATTTTATCTTGCAAAAATGGAATTTGAATGAGCTAGAGGAATCGTTCCTTGCTTTGCGACGCTTTATTTTCAACGAGAGTGATTCAATCATTTGGAATTGCATTGAAATTCAGCAGCATATGTTAATTACCCCACCCTCCCATGTTTATCTAAGTTGGTGTCGTAAATCTCCTGCACATAAATGCTTCAACATTACCGAATTTTGCAGGAGAGCTGACATTGCAGAGGGACTAAGAAAACTACAATGCCGATCACTAATATTTGTGGGGGATAGCTCCCCGTTCCACTCCGAAGCTCTCTATATGACATCAAAGTTAGACAGGCGGTATAGTGCGCTTGTGGAGGTTAGTTTCTCGACAAAGTCTCTTCCGAGTAGGAGTTAAGAGTTATCTTGTAAGCATTGGTGGGAAATTGCAATGCAGGTGCAGGAATGCGGATCTATGGTAACGGAGGAACAGCCTCATGCAATGTTGATACCGATGGAGTACTTCTGCATGGGTTACGGCTTGTTCAGGCCATCTCAAGTAAGTCTTAGTCCTAGAAGCCCCCTCAGCCCGTCTTGCATTGCTCCTGAGCTTCTTTCACCTGAAAGTATGGGCTTGAAGTTGAAACCGATAAAAACGAGAATATCATCATGAAACGATGTGATTGGTTGAAATTGTAACTTTTGTAAATTTGAGTTTGTAATTTCTTGTGATTGATGTCGATAATAAATGCAAGGAACTGGAGGTCGTAAATAGCGGGCAAAAGGTGCAAAAAGGTGAAAATAATGTACAAGGGAAGGAGAATTCAAAGGAAATCAGATAGTAGTCATTCTTTCTTGTGTAGGCTTTATAGTCAGATAGGGATTGAAATGCTCGTATGCACGATGGATTTTTATTTTCTAATGATCAATAAACATACATCATCATGTTGTGATCTATATGCACGTGACATCGATGGACGAACTCGAGCCTTGATTGCTTGACCTGTGCTCGGCGAGGATGCCTCACTCTCTCTCACTCTCAAGAACACATTAGAGCTCAATCCATGTTGAGTTTTTGGGTTCATTTCCAAAATCCATTTGAGTTGTTGAAAAGATGAACAATTTAGAGATGGAAATGAGTTGAGTATGTATGATTACAGAGTGATGGATGTCTGTGAAGACGAGCTCCCTCTAAGCTCTGATAATCTTACAAACTAATAACAATACCAAGAATAATAATTGTAGCAAATAATATGTAACAATGGCAAATGATTGCTTCTACGTAATCTTGGTTTAGACAAAAATGGTGGGTGCATTGAAAGATGAAAGATTTGACGAGTCGTACTTCAAACTTAGCACGTGATTAATAAAATGTGTATCATATCTTAACCTAATAAATAGGAAGAAAGGGGAAAGATTGATGGATAATAAGAATTTGACTTTAAAATTTCTTTATGAAGTCATAAAATTTACTCTTGAGAAGGCTTCATAATCAAAGGTAGGTTGAGTTGCCTCGTGTTTCTCAAAGTGTTCGGTTTAAAATAATCAAAACCCAACCAATTAGAGGAAAAGGAGAGAATCTCTCTCTCTCTCTCTCTCTCTCTCTCTCTCTCTCTCTCTCAACAAAGCCATTCATTTTCCGCCATGGAAGTGAGTCAACCCAGTTTGAGAAGTTTCATAAATGAAGAAGACGATGCATGGATATGAAAGGGCTGAAGTGAAGATGAATGGATGGATTCACGATGAATCTTCATTTTTGTTATAACCTTGCGCGTACGGGTGGATCTCTGTTTCGTCGATGAACAAAAATATGAAACTTCCATTTCAATCCAGCTGAAGCTGAGGATTATTGCAGTCCCCATACATAAAACTTAATTCTCTTCGGCAGAAACAAATCCAACTATCCAAATAAAAAAAAAATTCATAGAAACCCATAAAAGATACTCACCGGATCAAATCATTCGTGCCCATGCAGAGAAGCCATGGCCACAACACCAAGCTTCTGCAAATTCAACTTAATGACAGTATCGACAAACATCTTGGTATCCTCGCCGGTATTCCCGTCTGGTATATCGACAACATAAGATTCCAAAACGACGGTATACACCTTTCCATCTCTGATGAACTCGTTCACCGACGTAACGGACTGATAGTTTTTTAGCCGGTGCTCCCCTCCGACGACCCTGAAGCTCAAAATATGTTTCTCGTCGTCCAAAATCTCTAGCCTCTCGGTGCTCGTCGACGCAGGAAGACCAGAGACGACAGTGACCTCTCTGATGCTTCCGACGCCACCGTCCCCGCTCATATTACAGCTCTTGATGAAGTGTTTGTATTTCTGAGGATTATCGAAGCTGCGAACGAAGGGCCAAATTGCATGAGCAGGAGCATCAATCCGCTGAGTGATGAGAGAAGAGCAGGTGTTTGAAGAAGAATGGAAGGTGTGGTAGGAGTGGATGAGAGGCTGGAGCTCTGTAAATTCTTCAGGAGCCAGACCGTGAGGAGGAGCTTGGCTGGGTGCCATGGCCATAGCTAATTTTCCTTTTTTAAACAAGCTTTTCAGTCCAATTAAATAGAGTGGCAAAGTGGGCCTTCAAAAATTTTGATGATTTCACACCAAAAATCTCTCCTTTTTCGCTTTGTTTTGTCCATAGTGTACTGTTAGAGAAGGAGAATTCACACGTGGGCAGTGGGCAGTGGAGTACACAAGCACGAGAAACAAAAAAAAAAAAAAAAAAAAAAAAAAAGACCAACTTTATGAGGAGATAAAAGGGTGAAAACCAAATGAACAAATCCGTGCATCAAATGTGTTTCAAAATCAGATAAACAGACACTAAGAACTAGGGTTTCCCTTTAGGGGGGCAATGGACTTTCTTGTCCTGGTCTTTAACCAGATTATGGTCTTGATTTCTGCATTATGCGGAGTCCCTGAACGATTGAACCAGAAGAATTGAACTCAAAAGACACAGAATATGTAGTGTATGCATACATCCACTATCTATACGACGACCACATCTGTTTATGCAATTGGATTTGAATTTTGGAGCAAGTAAACGAGGAAAGAAGAGAAGAAATTGGCAATGAGTTGTCATAGAAATTGTTAGAAAAAGTTAGAGAATGATGAATCATGTGAAAACTTTTAAGAAACCCATGCCGTGATCTCAGTGCCCACTTTGCAGACTACCATTTTCTTCACCTCCTCCATACTCACATTTTCAAATCTCCCACGTCAGAACTCACATTATTTCTGGCTTT
>CM039518.1:3126465-3211283 GCA_022433055.1 Begonia peltatifolia
GAGAGAGAGAGAGAGAGAGAGAGAGAGAGAGAGAGAGAGAGAGATGTATGTGTCTTCTCAAGGTCCAGGAGCTTATCTAAAAACAATGTCAAACAACTTCGGAAAATGACAAATCAGAAAGTGCCGACTCGGTCTGACATAGCCTACTTTGGAAAAAAAAAAATGGTTAAATTGGGTTTAGCTTCTTCCTGGATCTATCGGACCCTTTTGGCTGATATTGTTCTTGCTCAAACAACGAACTGTAGAATCCTTGGGTGTTTCTTACGGTAGCCATTACTTCATCAATCAAAACGAGGCTACATTTGTCGCCATTCTTTAATTATACATCATAGATATTCGTGCTGTCTTGGGTTTTTAAAATATCACATGCTCTTACTCACCCCACTCATGATTGGTGCTAATTCAAATGTCTACCAGTGGGGAACAGTGACTGAAGATGTTTCTTCACGATTGAATTGATGAGGCTCATACGGAAGGGCAGTGGGATCAATCTCTTACCTATGTTTCCACTCTTTTTTTTTTTTTTGTGTGGGTTTTCCTAATTCTCAGATATATTATCTAAAACAGGGAAACTAATGTGCATATTAGGACTACAAAATGATCAGCAAGTAAGCTTAATCTGAATTAATTAAAATTTTTTTTTTTTATGATCGATCATTAATATAAACATCAACAGCTCTGAATTGAATTAAGATCAGCTAAAACAAGGCAATAACCAAAAGAAATTACTTACTAACTTAGTAAAATTGATATAAATGTTACATGTGGTCCTCGGAGAAATTGCTTGTTTTTCAAAATCTCTTTAAAACTTCTATCAATATATGGCAAGGACAAGAAAATGACCCGAGACTAGGGGTTCTATTTCTACGAATGATAACCTAGTTGTGCCACTACGGAAATAAGAATTAGCTCACAGCGAAGAAGAAAATGAACTAGTGTCAGTGCTAAAGGCGAAAACAAAAACTATGGACATTTTCAAAAAGAATTAACTCACAGAGAAAATGTAATGCCGGCTTTGTTTTACTTTTGCAGCAGTCTGGTTCCTGGCTGTGCTTCCAAGTGCAAGGCCAGCTCTGATTTTTTCATCTGATTCCATTTCATATGATTCGTCAAGAGAGTGGAAATAGTATGAAATATATTGATTGCATTGAAGGAACTTCCACTAGTACTCCAGGAATGGTTCGTATGGTGTAACTTGTATAAAATCTGAATTTGCTTGACGAGAACTTCACTATCATAAATCGTGAGATCCTTGGACGATCACCATGACACGCTGCTTGCCACCCTCTGAGCGGAGGTTATCTCCTTTAAATCCAATCTTAATGAAAAGAAGAAAGGAAGGAAAATACATCAATGTTTCAAAACAAAATTTGAGAAGGGTTCAGGCTAAGAAGCAAGAGCAGCGTGCAGCGACATATACCTCTACAGAGGTATCATATGAGAACCACCGTAAGAGAATACCCATATGCACTACAGCAGGAATCAGCTTGAATAACAAAGGAGTCAATACCTGCAGAATATATGCACTGTAAGGTCGATGTATGCTCCTTTTGCCTATTTTTTCCACGTGAAACTAAAGACTGTAAGGGAACGAGATTTTCCGAAATAAAAATCAAGTCAGTCTCTTCTAACTGGAAAGAACTAAAAAAAGAAAATGAATACACCTGAAATGTGTTAAATTATATATACATTTTCCTATAAAATCACCTAATTTTGATCCCAGAAGGAATTAAAATAAAAAATGATGGAACATTATTTGAAAAAGGGCCTGGTTGCATATTAAATGGTAGAATTCTTGGTATATAATAAATAACTTATCACATCATACAACTTCAAACGAAATCCACAATCCTTTCTTACCAGGCTTAGAGTGGTAGTCCCAATAAGTAGCAAATATAATTTCCCCTGAATATGTTTCAAACGTAAGCTTGAAAAGAAATAAAAATGACATTCATTCACTTTCGAGAGAGTATCATCAATGTCAATTATCCCATCATCTGAAAAGTTGTGTAGGAGAGGTAATGTTTTAAAAGATTCAAAGCAATCAACGGTAGTAGCACTAACCTCAACTAGATGGAGATTAGAAGCTCGACTAAGAAGTACAAAGGCGAATTCTCCGATTTGAGCCAAAGACAACCCGACCTATTAATGTAAATGTGTACAAGCTTTGATTTTTATTCGAGAAACTTTGAGAACTCTAAAAAAATGAAGGAAAAGCTTATGAAGGATTTCTTACAAGAAGTGATGTCTTGTGGTTGTAACCAAATGCCTTTACCACTGAGCTAATTATTACAGATTTCACAATGATGACCAGAATAACAGATGCTAGTAATATATCAACATGGCTCCAGAGAAAATGAACATGGATCAGCATCCCAATGCTGGCCAGGAAAAGGGCAGCAAAGAAGTTCCGGATGGGTTCAACCTGTAAAGATAGGGCAGAGGGATTGTGATGAGAACCCAATGCTAAACTGAAATTTTTTTGTGGGGGTATTTTATTTGTAAAACCAAAAAGAAACTCAGCTGATCAATTGAAACAGCCCAACTATGAGTTACGTTATATATATATATTAGTCACCAGCTAAGGAGGTGATGATTGATGAGTGACGAGAAAGGGAGTTGGTTCAAAAAAATTTAGCCATGCAGATCCAAAAAAATGAGCACTAATTCCCTTATGTTTGTTTGGAAAGTGTGGTGATAGAACTGCATTTTTGTATAAATTGGTAGAGAGAGAGAGAGAGAGATCTGCTTAAAATGTTTCCTTACACACACAACAAGACAGATTTCCATCAGAATTATTGGACCAGAAATCCTTACTTGTTCTAATGTATGTTGAGCGAGATCAGTTGTGGATATCATCACTCCAGCAGCAAAGGAACCTAATTCTAGACTTAATCCCAGCTTATCGCTACACTGGAATTGAACAAAACTTAATAATGAGTAAATATAAGATTGTTTAGTATTTTCCTATTTGTAAGGTTTGCTTGGTACTCAAATACAAAGATGGAAGTTTGATCATTTTGCTTCACCAACCACCTAGGAACTTCTAGGGCTTCGCATTTTACTTATTCAGGATCATTACCTGCTTCAAATATGTCAAGTGCAAAAAACAACTCTACGAGACATTGATGTAATTAAATAACAGGATGACAATAGCAGGAAGGATGAAGCAAGAGCTTCGCCTCATAGGCTGCTTAAATATATCAAGTTCATTATTGTCATGCAGGACAGTATAAAAACCTACTTAAGCTGGGAATTTTAATTAATCTATTTTCACTAGCTACAAACTTGATGCAAAGAAACACTTAAAAAATATTGGATCCAATTGTGAAGCTTTTGACTACCACAAGATATGAAAGTGAAAAATTAAGATTGCAGAGGTTCCATATATTAAACCTTCATGCATTAAATAATAGGAAGCATACTAACCCAAGCTACAAGCAAGCAGAACGCAACTGATGCTAATTGATAGAGTTCATTAGTCTGCATAAGAACAAAATCAACGTAATAATACTTTTACAGAAAATTGAAAATGTGTTACAGAGTAAAAATTTCAAAAAATCTTCCAAAGAAAAAAATAAAACAATAAAAGAGTGTTATACACAATGATACAACCCGTGTTGACATTTAAAATAATCTTTCAAAAAGGGAAAATCCCTTTATTATCCAACAATTATCCAAAAGATATTGAAAGGAAAACACTGAGTAGTTTACCTCGGATGATAGACTTATCATCAATTTAAGTAACCACGGAACACAAGTACGAGACAACAATGTTAGAACACCCAAAAACGCTACCAACACCACCAACCTGATAAAAACAATAAGGAATATGAAGCAAAATTGACTTTTTTGGCCAAATTAAATCCAACTTGGTAACAAAATTAATTTTTTCCTTTTCCTCCATAATGATTTCCCAAGGATTGAATTCTAACTGGTTATCAAATTTTTTATCGACCGAGTTCTATTACTGCTTACACTTTAGACATGGATAAAACTCCTTGGAGAACACCAGAATTTCCACCGAGAACAGGAAGCAAAGCAAACAGCAAGCCAACAGCACAATCCTGTAAAATCAATAAATAACGCAGATGAGTGGTATGAAGCATTAATGCATCATTTTCTTAGAAAAAAAAATTACCAACTCAATACCTGCAGGATAAGCGTGCCAATGGTGACTTGGCCATGAAGAGCATTAGTTGCATTCTTCTCCATCAAAAATTTCAACACCTATGATCCAGTATTGTAGTTTGAGATAAGTGAGAGGACACAGAACAAACAACACCGCAATATAATCAGAATGAACACGATTATGAGTTCACAAGATTTGCACATATTACCACTGCTGTTGAAGACATGGAAAGGAATGCGCCGACAAATACTCCATCAGAACCCTTTCCACCACATAACTGCAAGGGAATCAAACATGAAAAAAGTATTGTAGTGAATTTAGCATAAAAATGAATGCTAAGTATCATCACCACATGGCCAGTTGTCCACTAACAAGTGGTGAAAGATATATAAACATGCTTAATTAGTTTGCACAGATGTAAAAAACATACCGTAGCAGTGATTCCGCAGAGGCACATAAATAGGACGATTTGAAGGAGTCCTCCTAAAACAGCAACGGCTCTAACAACTCGAAGCTAAAATTGCAGAAGCACGCGATTTAACAAAAAATAGTCCCCCTGAGCAAAATTATTATGTGTTGTATGATCGAGAAAAAGGTAAAAATAACCTTCGCTGTAGAGAACTCAAGGCCCAATGCAAAAAGAAGAAAAATTACACCAAACTGGGCCACAGTTTCTACCTACATACACAGGTTAAAAGGAAAAATGTTAGGCATGGTGTGCCTGAAAATAAAAAATTCAACAAGACATGCTATTTGTGACAAATTGGCATGACTAATGAAACACAAAGCATAAATTTTCAAAATATATGATGGGGAAAAACAATCTTTTAGTTCTTTCAAACTTACATATGTTCATAGGTCAATATATTTGATCACTGCATTTGTTGTAAAAGCATCAACATCAACAACTGTTATTTTTAGTTTATTCAAGATTAGGCATCTTGCAAAAGTCTCTCTCATTTTTTTTAATAGTTTTCAATATCGTATTTATAAGGATGCAAAATTTATAGTTTGAAGTAAGATAAAAATCATCTTAAAAATATTTGTAAGAGCATACTTGCACCATTTCACTGATGAAGTTAAATCCACCAGGTCCAATAACAGATCCAGCCAGTAGATATCCAGTAATAACCTGTGCAAAAAATGCACTATAATATTGAAAGATCCTTAAGATGAACTAAGAGATCACCATAACACAAAATTGTGGAAAAGTTGTACTGGTTGTCCTGCACAAGCAAAAGCAATGCCGCCACAAGTTGCAGACACAATAACAACTACCAGATCTGAGATTAATCTACATGTGGATGTTCAAAGTTTGCATCAGATTACTATTTAAGCATTGAAAGATGCTTTCGAAGAAAAGTGTGAATTTGTGTTTACCGTAAGTCCAACTGGAGTATTGGATATTTGGATTTGAAGTTTGATATAATAAATACATTGTCCTGGGGAAGAGGAAAACAAAGATATAAGAAAAGGCCTTTAACATTTATAACTGCAACCATTAATCAAGACAAAAAGTAGTTAAGATTTAAAATCCTTACTTTTCGATCTATCAATGTTGGGGTATCTTCTACTCTATTATCATTATCCAGATTGAAGACGTGATGAAGTTGAAATGGCCTAAAATGCCAGGCAAGAAGATATAAGCAACGCAATCTATGGTAGTATGACATGAAGATGTTGAGCACATTTATGATCTAAAAGGCATATACTTTTCCTCCTTTGTGTCATTTTTCTTTGGCTTCACCCTGGCTACAGTTTCTAAAACTGCCTGATCAACATATCAAATAAAGAGAATCGCATTAGAAATAAGCACACTATGTGATTAGGCAATTCATATATAATCCTTAATTTCATTCAACAGATCTGACGTTGTATTCTTTATCTCTATCATCTTAGAGATATGAATGCAGTCAATTTTTTGAATGAGAACTTTCATAGACCCATTTCGATGTAGGGCGGAAGTGTGATTGTGTACATGGAAGGGACATATAGAGATTAGGGAGATAATAAAGGGTAGACTGGTAGAGAGATAGAGAAGACGCACATAGGAAGAGAGCATTTTCATGGAGAAGAAATTCAATGTGGTTTGATAATCGTTCAAGTTATAATAATTTAAGAAAGTTCTAAAATGGAAAATTATCTAATAAATAAAGATACAGGTAAATATTACCCAAACATTATCTATATGTTTGTATAACACCTATAGGTATCATGTATGGCGAATAATTATATTTGAAAGAAAATTGTAGTTGTTCCACCAAACCTGCTGTTCCGTGACACTGTTATTGAAACTTCCAGCATCAGTAGCTGCAAATGATATGAAATGAGGAATCAAAACGAGAATGACTAGTAGAAAAAAATATGCCCCGAGAACTGCATCATGGTATTGGACTTGGAGGATTCTTCAGTAATCTCAAGTAGACAAAAAATAAAAAGACATTGTAAGTTAATATCGTACCTTCATTCTGGTCACTCTCTCTGAATTCATTCTGGAGAGCACGATCAATGATGTCTGCGAAGCTACCTTCTTTGTTCCTGGAGAGAGATGCATTGTTGGAGTCCAAAGTGGAATTGGAGAGAAATAAGTCATCAAATTCAGGGAGCGAGAGAGCAACAAAGGAGAGCGTGAAAGCGAAGAGCGCAGAACAAAGGATGAGAAGGCTAAGCTCGGAAAGAGAAGGCGGTCTTGACATTGTAGACATGAAGATTCAGTCAGTAAGAGCAGAGACCAATGGAAGAACGAAGAAGAAGTGAGAGACAGAGCGAGAGCCGGAACAACTGGTGTGAAAGGTTATGATTCGAAGGTGAGTGGGATCCAGAGATTCGAGAGGGAGAGCGAGGGTCCCTCGCACGTGATTTTTCCTTCCCGTCGCTTTTTTGGGCATATTAACACGTCAGCAAGGCTCCATCATAAATCTAATTAAGTGTACTTAACTACCTAATTTAACAGTTTACTATTTCGTGACAAATTATTTGTCACATGTTCCTCGTTGATTATTGTTTAATTAAAATAATCAATGATAGTAGAAGTAGGATATATATATATATATATTCTTAAATAAACAAGGCAAAATATATTTTACTAATTTCTGATTATAAATAATTAGACAAACAAAACCACAAAATTAATCTAGAAGATACAGATTGACAGTAACAATAAATTAATATATATATATTTTTTATTCTGGACTCTAGTTGCTCCTAAGTTGCTGTCACGTCTCCCATTATTTTATAAATTATTGATAGAGTGCTGTCGGCAATCACCTCTTTCCCACGGAAGAGAACTAATTTTTATTTTGGGTAAAAATTATTTTAAATTTCTAATATTAATTTTCTTTTAAATTATTTTTTAAAATTCTAACCATCACAAAATAATTCTTATAACCATCACAAAATAATTCTTAAAGTATAAAAAATCTAACAATATGATAGTCGTTCGTTTTCATTTGACAAAGAGAACGGAGAGTCATGTGAAAATTAACGTCCCCCGTTCTTCCCGAAGGACGGCTGATAACTCATTGTTTTCATTTTGATCGATTCTCATAGCTGTTCGAGAAAAATTGAGAATCGGCACGTTAGAGCAAAATGAGTGGTAAATCATTATCTGAATAAGTTAAAAAGTCAACTTGCAGGGGAAATCTTTTTCCATTATCGAGACAATTAAGAAAGATTTGACTGTCAACATTACACCTAATCTTCAAGAAACATAGGTCGAACATTTAACGAAGATAAGAACGACGAATAGTACAAGCTAGTCTAATTGTATGTAGCTGAAATATATAAATCAAATCCAGCTAACACATTACAAATACATACTTATGAGGTGAGGTGTGATTCATTGGTATGTCAAAAAATGTATATGTGCATAACTGCTTGCAAGATATGTTTGTTGCAGTACGGTCGTCATATTATCTGTTTGGATGACTGTTATTTGAAGGGCTCGTGTCCCAACCAATTACTCATTGCCGTCAATATTGATGATAACGATAAAATATATCTCGTTGATGTTGCCAACGTAAAAAAAAAAGTGCACAAACACATGGACTGGTTTTTGCAATATTTGAAGTGAGATCTAAACAATGGATTGGGCGATGGATGAACAATTATTTCGGATCGACAAAAGATATTATTTCTCATTGTTCTTATTTAGTGTTGTAATTGTACTTTGTAATTGAGTTCTGTTTAGAAGACTGAATTTTAAGTGGGACCATTTGTGACCCCTTCAGACTTTCCTAGAAACTTATTTGGAAAGATAATTCTACCTAATGAGACTGTCAAGAGCACTCTTTCTTGGAAATTACATGATCAGTACTATGCATGTTTTACATCGATGGTTTTTTCACTCTGTTTTTCTTTCAAATATTAGGGTTTGGTGAAGGCTGTTTAAGATCAATTTACAGATGCTGAACATTGCTACTACCTCCAACATTTATATGCAAATTTCAAAAACACATTTCGGGTCAGAGCGTACAGAGATGCAATGTGGAATGTAAGCATGACAACCACAAGTTATCATTTCGAGATAGAAATGAGAAAACTACATCAGATTAACCCGGATGCGCACGCATGGCTTTGAAAAGAAGAGCCTAGATATTGGGTCATTTATGCATTCTCTTCGATCCCCGAGTGTGAAATAGAATTGAATAATTTGTACGAGTTATTCAATTTAATTCTATTGTTGGCCAGGAACAAAACGATCATGACCATATTCAAGATAATCCGAAAGTGTTTGATGACTCGCATCGTGAAAAAAATTAAAAAGTTGACCCAATCAACAAACATCTTTGTCCCTAGATAAGCAAAAAGTTTGCGAAGCTAGAAATGTCAGCTCGACATTGGAGAGCTACCGCCTACGGGAGCTGCACGATTTGAGATTACTAATGGCTATGAACAATACGTTGTGGACATGAATATAACGATCCGAGATTTTTCTATACTCGAATTTGAGATTTTTCTATACTCGGGTTTCTCCGAAGTTTGCCCTGCAACGACACTCGTGATCTTTTCCCCTCTGGAAAGAAAATTTTTGCTCTCTTTAACTCTCGAACTCAGGACTTCCAGGCCATAGTCTCAAGTTTCTTATAGCTTGTACCACTGGGCTAACTAGATTAGTGGTACCAGCTCTAAGGAACTTGAAACTATAGCCTGGAGGTCCTGGGTTCGAGAGTTGAGAATGACAAGAATTTCCTTTCCAAGTGGGAAAAGATAATGAATGCAATTGCGAAGCAAACTTTGAATTGCGGGGCAAACCTCAGAGAAGTTCGAGTATATGCAAATCTCAGATTTAATTATAGTCAAATCACAGATTGTTACAATGAATGACAGTGCGTGCAGCTGTAATAAGTGGGAGCTTACCGAAATCCCTTGTGTCCACTATATTCTCTACATGCATTTCATGAGAGTGACACTAAAAAATTACGTGCATCAATACTATCATCGGACGACTTACATGCAGATATACTCACAGTTTATTCAATTCATATGTGGTCACCAAAGGTGGCTGCAACTGCCAGGTCTGAAAGATTTCATCATGTCCATAAGATATCGCCAACCTAGTAGCCCGAAGAAGATTAGAGTGCGAGATGTCAATGAGCTGTTCAGTTCGACAATTAGTAAAAAGAACTCAAAGATATCGTCTGGTATATGTCGACAACAGGGGCATAATAGTCGCAATTGTCCTCACCTGGAATCTACTTCAGGTGTTGCTCCACAAGATACGTCTATGGATTTCAACATATTTGACGGGATGCAGATACAATTCAACACATTTCACTCATAAATACACGACCATTCTTTTTTAATATAATTTTCATTATGTGTAGAAATCTGTGACTCGCAGCCGAGACAGAAATTATTGACTGCTGTAATTTATTTTGAAAATGAAAAGAAAGATAAAATCGAATAGAAAGATGTTTGTTGGCTGAGGAACGCGTGAACTTTAATCCATTTTTGGTAGGAAAAAGATTAACCGTAACGAGATGCATAACATGCTGGATTCACATTTTATTGATTCAAATTGATTATCAGAAAAATGTGAATCTAGCATATCGTGTATCTTGTTATGGTTAATCTTTTTCTTAACAAAAATGGATTGCAACTCATTCGATCTTCAGCCAACGAATATCTATTTATTGGATTTCATCTTTTTTTTTTTTTTCATTTTCAAATATAAATAAATTCATATAATATTTATTTTATTTTCATGTAATTTCAAAGATTATTGAAATTATAATTATTTATTTTAATAACATTATTTATTTATTTTTTGTGATTCAAAATTATAATTATATATTTCTTTTAGTTTATATAATTACTTAAATTAAAATTTTCGCGTAAGAAAAACTCTACTATAAAATAATTTGAATACGTTAATTAATATAATTAATTTAAAAAATAATTAATTATGTTATTTTTTATAAAAATATATATTTAAATAAATTATAAATAATTAAATATATATTTTAAGTTATTTAAATTATAATCATTTATTGTAGTTTATTTTAATAATACTTATTTATTTTAGGTTATTCAAATTATAATTATTTATTTCTTTTAGTTTATTCAAAAAAACAAAAATAAAATTGAAAAAATGAACAGAGTTTCGTTTGTTTTATGAATTCTCCATAACTATCTTCAAACAGATTCTGCAAATTTAAATAACAAATATATATCCAGTACAGATAATAAAAATCAATATATAAAAATAAAATATATCAAATTTACAGGCGAAAAGTAAAGTACATAAAATGAAATTTAAAATCTAAACTATACTATTCTGGTCGAACATTGCCGTCATTGTCTCCAACCAGCATCCAATTCGTTATCTTGTCAGTGAACTCTCTAAAATACTCACTGAAATAGTCCTGGACTTAACCATCTTTCTCTGGTTGACCGCGAGCTCCTTGACCCTGTCTATAAGGAACTCAATCCTTTACTCTCTCTGCTGCTCCATCTGCTCCTACATTTGATACCTTTGATCTAGCTGTTGCTGCATCAGATACATCTGCTGCATCATCTCGTACATCTGCTGCATATGTTGTATCATGTCCTAGCTACTAGCATCCTGAAGGAAAAATGGCGGTGCAGTCGTGATGCCTGGGGCGTCCTTCTCCATCGAAACACCTCGAGATGTGGAGTCTACGAGATCTCCTTTCACCATCCAAGACCTGGTGAATTTGACTAGACCCATCCGAGTCAAATGAAGTCTGTCAAATATATCGCCAGATCTCATAGCTCTCCACTTGGCAGCTGAACCTGAGCTCACTCCATGAGCTTTCAAATCAATGTCCCGTACGGTAAATTCTTGTTGCGTGTTCGATCGATCTCTTCCATGTGGGCTAAAATCGTGTACCCCGGGTTAAACATCGTGCTGCTGTAGAGCTTCTCCATATCATAGAGATCCATCTAGCTCACTAGTTCTCGATATTCATCCCTCGACAGTAGGGTGTAGCTGATCAGGTTGTAAACAACCCAAGATTGAACGTTCAAGTCCTTCGATCTTGGCTTCACGAAGGCTGCAATGACCGAGTTGCGGTGAATCTGCCGAAGGAAATGCAAGCCTTCTGCTAATCTGGCAAATTTACACACTCGAGAAGCGTGATAGTATCTTACAGCGTCTTATTGGGCAAATCCAATCAATTCGTTGACATCGTGTTGATGTATGACCATCTCTGTATCGCATGGGTACGTCTTCAAACACCCTGGCCTCCCGGTAGTGGTCAAGTTTGAGTAAAATAGACGAATAATCCTGTCGCAGTTGTCGCCATGGATGTTGTATACTCCGTGCAAGGAGATGCTATCAAACATCTCCTTGATCTTCAAAGACTTTCAACTGCTGAAGTTGACAGTTTTCCTATAAATAATCGAGTCGATTGACATATCATGCTCGAACTGTTGTCGACACTTCTAATTTTGAAATTCCATCGAAAAAAAATCAGACGGCTGTCGCGACACTTGATCCGTGGCAGCTTGTGCCGAATGTGCCTGGTTTGAGGGGGCCAACTTGTGTTGGGGGTTAGGAAGTCTTTCGTTTAAACATAAATTTCTGGTCCATTTAAGCAAAATCGGCTCAGCTTTGAAGATTTTTAGAAAAATATGTTAAGGTTTGGGATTTTTGGCATTTGGGAGGCTAGAGTTTTAGACTTTTGGATTTTGAGACTCGATTTTATGTTATCGACGATGAGGCTTTAGATTTTGAGCGTCAAAGGCTGAGATTTGAGGGTTTTCGACGATAAAACTCACGAATTCGGCAATAATGAGGATTTTCCTCTCTATTTCAGGCGACAGAGGGTGCACATGGGGCCAATTCTATTTATACTCATGGGATATCGGCCCCCGTGTGAGGGTGAACAAGGACGTTAACTCTCACACGGTATCTCATTCTCTTTGTAAAATGAAAACAGGTAACTATCAACCGTCTCTCGAAGTTTAAGTTGTTAGGTTTTTGATACTTTAAATTTTATTTTGTTAACGTTAGTACTTTAATAATTTTAAAAAAATAATACTTTGAAATTTATTTTGGATTCTATCTTTTTATTTTTGAAAAATTAAGAAAATATTAAAAAAAGAATTAACTAAATCCACGACAGAATATTAATGAGTTGGATCTGGATTACCTAACGTTGATCTTGAAACATGTGTGATTTGAAATAATGAGTTTATTTGAACTGTACAATTCAAATTTGAAGAATCACATTACCCTACAATCCAACGGCTCTTATCATTAAATTACAGGTTTCGACTATCTCATGTACGTGACAAGTTATGCTAGTAACAATCTATTTTAAAAAAAAAAACAAAACTATGTTTGCATAGCTTGTACATACAAATATTTTATATGTACATAATGACTAGTGAATTCCTCCGGCTGTGAGTCTGTTTTCGTTCGGCAATCATATCCTTCCTGCCGGAGCGTTCTTCGTATCGATTAAACATTTCCTAGACAGATTCCCAATTGAATCGGCAATTATTCTCGCATTAGATTTCATGTAACCACCTGAAAATTGTTGGGCTAATCAGGATTCAGGCACATCAAATTTAGTTCGCTTAATCTTTCTTCAACCTTTTCATTTCATCGAGCAAGGAAATAAGCCATAGTATGACATGAACTCGGTAAATACACAACCAAAGAATTAAATATTTACCCGATGTTAGCATGACGATTGGAATGTTCCTTTCGCGGGCAAACCGAAAGACCTTTTCATCTCTATCGGTTATTCCATTGGGACTTACCTGGATGAGAGAAAGCATGAGAACAGCAAGAAGAAGCTGTTACTCGGGTTCTTAAAAGAAAGACCGAGAAAGAAAATACCTTCAAGCATCCCAAAGGATCTCCATCTAAAATATCAGTTCCAGCGTTATAAACAACCAACTCAGGATCAAATGACTGCCCAGCTAACTGGCATGGCAAATATTTTTGTGAGTGAAATTGCAGGAGAAAGATAAATAACCCTCACCAAGATGATTCTCATTAAAGTGATATCAAATTGCAGAGTGATAAGATCACAAAGACACAATAGCAAAATTAACATCCAATATTCTATTAAACAGTGAAAGCCAAAGTGAGAGGAAGGGCATGCACATAAATAAAAAAAGTACCTCTAGGGATTCGTCTAACTTCTTTAAGTACTCACTTGTACTGGTCCCAGTCTGCTCACGTAGTTTTAAAGGGAGAGCATACAGACACGACCACGTCACAGTTAGTTTTAGTAAAATGTCTAGTTACATAATATAAAAATATACAAAACGAGTGAGCTACTTAATATGATATTGTGATAAGATGACAATGGCTTACTGGCACTTCAACTCTTTGATCAATATGTTTCCTGGCCTCGTAATCCTAGTAAGATGTGGACAAGGAGATATCAAGAGAGAAGTATAAAAGGATTCCATAATCTCTGAATTTATTATCCAAAAAATGAAGTCAAGTATTAAACAGTAGATAACTATAAAAAGAAAATGGTAATGTCATTAGTTTATAGAGAAAGTGGAGAGAACTTTTATGCTGAATAAGTATTTCAAGAATTTATTGTTCTCCAGCTTAAAGAGAAGTAACTTACAAATGGATATATATTGGGGTTGAACATATCCAAAATATACACCCGTCCTGTCAGAAAAAAAAATAATATCATCATAAATGTAGAAGGGAGTCAAATAATGCTGTAGTACAACCCAGTGACCAAACTGTCATTAGCAAAATCTGTTTCGTGGCCATTTCCTTGGTGGGCATCAAGATCAATAATCATCACCCTACAAGTCATGAAGATTTCCAAGAATTATTTTGCTGCAGTTATTTTACGGATGAGCTGATCTTGAAACCTGACTCAAAGCTACAAAAAAAGACTCGGTACGAAAATGAAACAGTTGGACCTTGATATACTTAATCGAGTAAAGGCAAAGTGTATGCAAAGAGAAATATCAGCATAAGCACAGAATCCTCCCCCTTTGTCCCCTGAGCAGTGATGGAACCCTCCTCCAACATTTATGGCCCACCCTCGTTCTTTTGCTAATTTTGTGGCCAATATAGATCCTCCAACCTGCAGCACAAATTATTACGTGCAATCAACTTTGGATTCATGGATAAGGAAACAAATACAATAGGAAATTCACCTGGTAGCGAAATGGAGAAAGGACTTTAGCCTGGACCACCATATTAGGGAAGAGTGCAACAGGAGGGACCTATGCCACAGAAGTTTGAATTCATCTAAATTCTAAGCAGCCAACTGAATCTAAGTAAAATTCAACCGAAAGCATATGAATGTTCCATAACCAACATTCAGATGAGCGTATTTTCAATCTTGCACAACTACTATCCATTCTTTTTCCAAACCAGACAAAATGATAGCAACCAATGCTTGCTATCTGTGAAAATTATAATACTAACCTGGGCCACATGATAATATGTTATGGAGTGAACATAACTCCAATTTATACTACAAGAGGAGGTCTATTGCAATAGCCAAGTTTATAATACAAATAAATTGATCTTGTTTTTCATAATCGTAAATAGCCTCAGGCAAAAATTGTTGTCCGTTCTGTAAGGCCACTGCCCTAAAAATGGAGTAAAGTCTGTTGATGAAGTAGAAGGACGTTCATGAAGTAGAAGGATGCCTACGTATTTTGAATGCCAAATCAAATATATATACATCATTACCTCTGTTATCTTTGCAACATTTGCACTGCACTTCAAACTATTTAAATAGGATTTCGTATGCACCTGACAAAAGAATTTGATTATTTAATATTGTACTAGTGATCTTGCATCATTAAATAAATTCAAATGCTTTGTAGAATGCTTCCTTATTAAATAGATGAGAGAAAATTGCAGGGATAAATATACATGAAAACACCTAATGATTGGAAAATTTTGCCAATGGGTTATAGAAGGTGCACAATGCAGGAGACTTAGACCGAGAAACTAAATAGAGACACGAAAAGTGAAAGAGCGCCAAAGTTCTTAGCATACCACGAGAAGATCCTCCTCCGAAGCTTCCAAAGGCTGAACTATACAATTTCGGTCCAAAGCACCGTCGTTGATCAGAAATTTACAAATGCGAGCCCATTTAGTGGAATCAAATGGGTGCCTACATAAGTTCTTCAAGTTAGCGATAAGCAACAATCTCAGTCAACAATTAAGTATTGATTTTTCATAAATCAATTACGATCACCGATTTCATTGAGAATATGTACAAAATCAACGAGAACAACATATTGAAATTAACTCTTACAACTTTTCTATTCCGAGAAAAGCAATATCGTATGATGAAGAATAAATCAGCGGCACCTGAATTTGAAGAAAATTCAGAAACCAAAACCTGTGAATTGATAGTAACTACGACATCATGACTTTAATACAAATCCGACTTAAGGCGTAAATGGATGCACCTTGGAAAGAGGAACGTCGCAGTAGAGCTTGCTTGCCAGAATTCGGCTTCTACGGATGGCTTCATCCTCAACCGCAGAGGATGATGAGGACTGAGAAAAAGACAACATCTTTCGAACAGGAAGACCGGGAGACCCAGAAGGCAGAAATCGGTGGAGAATTACAGCTGGCTGACGATGCACTGGTGTTTATTTATTTACGATAAATAAATAAATAAATAATTTTATAATTTATTATTTAAATGATAGTGGCCAGCACAAGCAAGCACATAATATTTACACTCGAAGGTAATTAATATTTATTAAATTAAGAATTGTATGACTGCATTTAAATATAAAAATAATAATATATTTATTATTACTTAAAAGTATTATCGAATCAAATATTTTAAAATCCTATTAATCAAAATATCTTACATTTGCAAATCCAT
The DNA here is from genome assembly GCA_022433055.1 of Begonia peltatifolia. Taxonomy (NCBI): domain Eukaryota; kingdom Viridiplantae; phylum Streptophyta; class Magnoliopsida; order Cucurbitales; family Begoniaceae; genus Begonia; species Begonia peltatifolia. Next base: position 3,142,912 of record CM039518.1, read on the forward strand.
AAAAAAATGAACTCAAATTTGAATTCAAAATGAGATGAACAGTGTAAATCACATAATAATGAGCCCTAAAACATATTAAGTTATTTTTTCTAAATCATTTTAATTAGATCTAAAATAAAAATAAACTTTTTATCGCATATATAATTATTAAAATATGATAATATCGATTCATACGTTACCGGTATTACGAACACCGTTGATGATTAGTATAACCCTGAATTCCATCAATCTCAAACATTTGAGACTCAGAATAAACATTTGAGCAAGACAAAAAGAACTACAACAGAGTTGGATTTCACTCTACCCTTCCAACAAGGTTTTGAAACAGCAAGTACCCAGAAAAAACCACCCAACGAGGAGAAGGAAGAACAAGGACAACCCAATAACAAACGACCACCCGGCTACATATATTCCGAAACATAAAACCGCTACAAAGGGGAGGAAGGATTTGATTATCGAAATACTATCAACCCATTGCCCCTTCAACAGAACCAGACTTGCTACGTTTATCATGTTCCAATTCATTGACCCGCCGTAACAGAGCCGATTAAGACAATTAGCGACATATGAGTAGCTGTTGCAAGTAAAAAGGTTGTAAGTTTTGTGCTCGAAATATCTCGTGCTAGATTGAAGAGCATCGTCCCATATACTGGCAGTTCCAAATTCAGAATGCTTATAGCTGTGTGTACATGTGTGGCCAGCCAGATTGGAAGGGAAGCAACACTGTGTTGATCAATAAATTAGTCTATGCAAAGCCATCAAGTTAGTCAAAGAATCAGGCCCATAAATTGACACAAAAACAGTCCAACCCCCTCTTTTTCAGTATAACATGTAGCTCTACATTACCAAAACGGAATTTGACCAAAAAAAACCTCCGGTATGAACTCCTAATTAAGAGAGAGAAGTATTTGTCAAAAGATCAGTATAAGTCAAGAAAGTGTACCAATTTTCTATCAAGTTGAAGATATCTGGCAACAGGACCAAAGGCAAGATCGTCAACATTCACAAAATTGGAGCCAGAGAAGTCTAAAATAGTTCCATCCTCCCTGCAAATGCCAGCATGTCCAATGAAGGGTGCCAACCAAGAGACAACTGGAAGGGGAGTCCATACTAAACAGCACGGAAACTTTGCCTTCTTTGCATCTACGGCTTCAAGAGGCCAAAATTCATGCTGAATTTTCTGCTTGGAACTAACCAGCTCAACATCATAATTTTCTTCAGTTTTCAGCATCAGAAATCCTACACGTGGAATATGGGTTGCTGAATTTTCTATAATTATGGAAAGAATTGTTCCAAACAATGAAAGGAAGATTCAATATTTCATCAGTTTTCTATGTCAGGAGACTGTTCTAAAATTTAAAAGAGTGTTTTGCATTATAAGAAAATAGGGGAAATAAGAACATAATATAATTGAACAAACAATACTACATGATAGAGCTAGAGCTGAAAATTTTGCTCCTACTACGCAATCGTGCATCTGGTATATGTCAAAGGTCTGTATCATAATATTGCCTAATTGTCAAAAATTCAGCAAATTAGAATGAATCTGGATGACGTAGAGAAGACAGCGTTCCGCACCCACGAAGGACACTATGAGTTCTTGGTCATGTCATTTGACCTATCAATCGCCCCTCAACATTTCAATCAATTATGACTGAAATGAAGCCTTTTTTGCGTAAATTCATCCTGGTTTTTTTGGACAATATCTTGGTCTATGGTACTGACATCACTAACCATTTTCCTCATCTACATGCAATGTTGACAGTTTTACACCGAGAACAATTCATCCTCAATAGCAAGAAGTGTGTATTCTTCATAACCAAAATTCAATATTTGGGCATCAGATATAGCTCTCAATGCGTAGAACCTGAGTCCAAAAAATCCACAGCATGGTCACCTCGACGACGCCTACATGTGCAAAAGGAGTGCGTGGTTTTATTGGCCTTACGGAGTATTATTTCAGGTTCATCAAAAATTATCGTATGATTGCTTGGCCTCTTACGAACTTGCTTAAAAAGGGCTCTTTCTTTGGTCTAGTGCCGCTCAAGCAGCTTTTGATAAGCTCAAATTCCATATGGCTTAGATGCCAGTTCTAGCTTTGCCAAATTTTTCTTTACCATTCGCTTTGGAAGTGGATGCCTCTAGTGAGGGATTAGGGGCTGTGCTGATGCAACAGGGATGCCCTATTTCTTCTTTTAGTAAAGGGTTATCAGAGCAAAATAAGAGGAGATCGGTTTATGAACGGGAACTGATGTCTCTGGTGATATGTTCTAAAATGGCGTTCCTACCTCTTGGTATGCCACTTCCCCGTTTATACAGATCAACGCTCTCTTAAGTTTTTGCTTGACTAGCGCTTATCGACTCCAGAACAACAACGGTGGTTGGTGAAGTTGATTGGATATGATTTTACTATAGTGTACAAAACTTACCGGGAAAATAAAGTGGCAGATGCTCTATCAAGGAGGGGAGGCTGGTCTGAATCTGAGTTACCTAGAGGCATACCTACGATGTTTTGCTTCAGACCAGTAGCGTCAGTGGAGCAAATGGCTTCCTTAGGCAGAACATTGGTATAACACCAATTTTCAAGGTGCAGCAAAAATGACACCATTCCAGGCCTTGTATGGTAGGGACACGCCAACCCTTATTCAGTATTGCGGTGGAAAATCTATGTTAGGTTCTGTAGACCAGCAACTGCAAGAAAGAGATGAGCAACTAAAACTTTTGCTTTTGAATCTTCTCAAGGCCCAGGATCTTTTGTGTGCCAAGTCGGTGACTTGGTTGTTTCCAGGTCTGAGACGACCTGTGGATGCTTGTCTTCTCTTGCTATATCCCGTTGTTCGTTTGTTTGTTGATTTTACTGTCGGGGTTGTAAACGTTTAGTGGGTTATTTCCTTAAAACTGGAACCCTTTCATCCTCGACAATAATAAAAAACAAAAATCCATAAAATGTTGAAACTACATATTACCATAATAAAACTGAAAATTCTCTACTGCCAACTATATTAATCCCTGGAAAAGATTAAGCCAAAAAGCCTTAAACAGCGAGACCAAGACTATCAGCGAGCATTTCTTTTGCAGTAGAAAGTAAACTTCATTGGTTTATATGATCAAAACCCATAAATTTTTCTTCAACGCATAACATTAAATCATCGGAAGATCGGGAGATCGAATCACACATTGGGGAAAAGTTTAACTAACCTGGAGAAACGCAGAAATAGGGAAGAAATCAGAAAGGAGAACTTGGACGAAGAAGAAAAAGAAGCGTCAATGCTCATCGCGAAGGAAAAATGGATGTGTAAACGGGTTCAATTAATCGAGACAGATAAAAATACGATTTTATAAAGATTACATCATCTTCTTTCTCGTCAGAGATATGGAGAAGAAAGCAGGAGAGGGGGAAGGTGCATGCACCCCCAACCTTCCCTACGCACTTTACAGGCGTGTCACACGCCTTCTATGCTTAAATAAATCCCAACTATGATTATTACGACATAACCTACTATCTTCCAAGACTGTATATTAAATTAATTTCCTCCAAAAAAGATGGTAAATTACAAAAAAAATATTTTTTTTTTTTGGGAAAAAATAAGACCATATTGTTAGAAAATTTCATTAAATTATAGTCACATGGACTGAATGGCCAACTCTGTACAATCATCGTCTGTCACATCACATGGGATGGTCGTCTTTTCCAAGTTAACACATGAAATAGTTTGAAATGATCTTGCCCTCCCTCTTTTGAAAATGCTCCAAAAAGACTAATTCAACAACTCTACTATCCATTGGTTCTTTTATTTATCTATAAATTATTACACTAATTAATAATAAATAAATAATTAACACATCGTGTTATAATTAGAAGATAATGTAAAATTAAAAAAATAAATCTCGTGTTATAAACAACTTCTTAATGAATTTTTAGATCTTTTGATACAGAGGCATTAATCATGGAAAGGTTTAGCCAGACACTGGGAGGGAACCTCAAAAAGGTAATCTGAAGCTAAAAGAAACAGCATAACTGTGCAGATAATGAATGATTACTCTTTTTTATTTCCTTCTTTCTTCCTTTGTCCTTTTTTTCACACTAACCAGTGACGACCCGATGTTTACAATTCCAAAAGTTGGCTCCTCTGCTACAAATCTTTACTTTTTTCTACATTTTTTTTTTTCGTTTCTATTCCTTGTATCTTACATGCAGACCAATACAACCTAGATATATGACCTCAAACTCCTCTTCGTAGGTCCTCCCATCGCACTTGTCCAGCACCTGTAGAGGATTTCAGATTGCCTTCCAACAGGGTTGTGCTGAGCTCCCACTTTGATTGAACCAGCACATCCTGTCAACGATTTCCTAAATTTTTCTTTCTGGAAAAAAAAAAAAAAAAAAGAGAGAGAGGGAAGATAAAAGCCATATAAGATCCCTCTCCTCTGGCTCTTCGAGCCGAGAAAATGGTTTAACTGTTATGACAAATAATGCACGTTCCTTTTGTGTGTTGATATGTGGGGCTATTTTACGGTCAAGAATTGACAACCAGACGCTGAAGTCGCCTCAGACGGAGCATAAGTTGAGAGAACGAAGGCCTCAAGTGTGTCTCCCTGGAAATGAAGCAGAGGCAAAGCAATTAAGGGACTTGAGATTAAATTTATTTGGGACAATCCAAATAAATGATAATAACACGGTAATACTAATCGAATCGAGTATCTAATCACTAATGGCTAATGATAAACAGAAGATGGTACAATGAACAACATTTATTCGTGATTAAGTTGAATTTTTTTGAACTTACGTTCGCCAACAATCACACATGATTTGTGCAACAGTTGGATCCACATAATCTGGAATCTCCAAACGCCTATCTTGGAATCCAACAGCTCCCACAACTTGCATTGGGTTCAAACCTTTCCATGGTATAGAGCAAGTAGCCAACTCCCACAATATCACACCAAAACTGTACACATCGCACCTGCAGTGAACCGTAGTTGCAAAAGTTGATCCAAGGAGATTAAGCATATCTACAGAATGACTGAACCCTCTCAAGCAGAAGAGCAGAGCTACGTACGTGCCACATGAGTACGTGCACAAAATAATATGCATACTTGTTATTAAATGGCACGACTTACTTCTCGTTAGCTGGCTCGTTCCTCAAAACTTCTGGGGCCATCCATTCCGGCTGCAATTCATCAAGCCAAATTAATATCATATCACATTTAAGAAAAATCATGCTTATACTAATAGTCAACAAAAAAATAATAATTCAACGACAATAAGTACAATAGAAAACCATAAAACTTTCAGAAATTACAGTACCGTTCCAGCAGTGGACTTCGAAGAAAGAAAAGTATGGAGCTTTATGCGTGACAAACCAAAATCACAAACCTACATAGAAAATGATTCTAAAAACATTCAGTAGCCGGCTTTTAAGTGCCTTTTCGTCTAAAATAAAACTTTAATAAATTACTTCAATGTGTGGAACAGAAAGTGACAAGCGCAAACCTTAACAACCCAGTTTTTATCAACAAGGAGATTTGGAGACTTTAAATCTCGATGAACAATGGTTGGATGACTTGTGTGCAAATAATTCATTCCCTTGGCCTGTAAATAAATAAAAATATTTTCAAACAAATTGCACTAAATCAGGAAGAAATATAAGAGAACAGAGCAATACTTCAACTCATTACCACGTCAAGAGCCATTCTCAACCTTCTCTTCTCATCAAGTTGGGAGTTGGACCGATGCAGCAACCTATACAAACTTCCCCTGAAAATATTCATGCTTTTACGCAATGATGATATTGGGAGAGAAAATAAAGCATATTTGATCTAGTTACTATGCAGTGGGTCCAACAACGTTAGCAGGCTTCTTGATATGACGTAACATTTTGTTATGAAATAAAACAGTCATTTTGATATGACGCAACATTTTGTCATTTTGTTAATGATCCCAAAGAGCAGAATTAATTAAGACACCTTTCAGACAATATACGTACGAGGGTAAAAATCAATACACTCTATTACTGTTCTAGAAACAATGTAATAATGCACCCACTTAATCGCATTGCATTCAACAGTAAAACTTCTTTTTAATGACAAGGCATACATCCGTGCAGTTTAAGACACAGACACGATCAGTAAACTCCTGACAGAAAAGGGTAATGATTTAAATCTCATGCTTGCATATATTAAATCATGTACCACGCAACCGATCTCCAACAAAACAGCAGTCACAGGATTATTCAGATGCAAGAAATGTGAATTCGATAGAGAGTGCAGAACTAGAGTATCTGAAACTAGACAATATTATAAAGCAGATCAATGTTAGAACAAAAGAAATCAACCTCGGAAGAAACTCTGTCAGGATAGAGAAATGTGGAGGACGTGTAACCGCTCCCATAAAAAGCACAACATTGGGATGCCTCAGTCTTAACATGATTTCAACCTACACAAGGGGAGCAGCATGAAGTCCATGATATGAAAAAGTGAAACTTTTAGCATTGACCAATTTCCACATTACGAAAAGAATTTATGCAGGAAGCTGATATTGTGCAAGCTTACTTCAGTCCTTAACTGAGCCAATGCATCACCAGAAAGATCTTGGTCCAAAAACTTCTTCACAGCGACATCCTAAATCATCAAAGGAATCAACGAAATCTAAACTAGACAATATGGACATGAAACATTGTAGAAATATTAAAAAAATGAAAGCATCCAGTATCATACATATTTCAAAAGGAAATTCAAACATCATTTCCTGTAAATTGCTTCAGGAGAAAGTGACAAAAATATCACACCACATTGTGCAAATAGAATCAAACATGCTACAGAAGGTTTTGCATAGATTAAAAATTTCAATAGTATCACTTCGTGAGAAGTCCTAAATTTTTGTGCTCATGTACATAGTACCATTTTCTTAGGCAGCGGGAACTGAAACCATATGTGTAATAATAATATAAAACATCAGCAATGTAATAAAAGAATTGATATTGCAAGCATGCAACTTACAGTACTGTTCCAATCCGCTCTATAGACCTCACCATATGAACCTACAGATCAAGGCACATAGCAGAACAATTAATGAACAACACCTAATATTTGATAACATGTCAAGCTATGGGAAAATGCACACTTAATAGAGAAAAGTATCAATCAAGAAATTAATTTAAAAGTCAACTAGCTGTGGCTATGCAGCTTCACCAATGTGTTCAATTATAAAAATTTGATTGGCATTTAGGAAGTTGAAAAATGAAGAAACATATACAAATGCACCAAATATTAGAAATAACTTCCTCGCTTTAAATTTAGACATGATCATCATGCATGTAATATATTAACATGGAGAAGCAAAAAAAAAGAAGGAAAATTAAAGATAACAAGCTGCTCATGAGCTTATCAGTGTTAAAAATCTAACATTCTCATCTCTTGTTGGTAAAATCATCATCCTGACCATTGTAATAAGAAGATTGGCTTTAAAAGATCTGGCTACTCAGATCCAAGGCAAGAGAAAAAGATTTATGCAACAATTAGATAAGGTTTGACACAATTGCAAAGGCAGAGAGAAGTACATGCGATCCATAACAAAGACCCTAACCTGCATGTGACTTGTCAACCACTGTATAACCAAGTAACAAATAAACACCTCAAAATACCAAATAAATATATAAATATTTTGCAACTAAATAATGTCAATTAAGGGAATTACTCACCAATGCCAATACGTTCACCAATGTTAATATTCTCCCATGGAATTTCCCATTCTGCAACCTCATTCAACACTTGGCCAACATTCTCAGCATGACCATCACAAGCAATATGCATACCACTGGCATCCATCATTTTCGTCTTTTCTGATGCATTGCCTGCCTCAATTTGATTAGGAAGTTTTTCAATACCATCCATGAATTGGTTATTGACACTCCAGGCTAGCTCCTGATGTCTTTGACGAGAGCTGGTGTTGGCAATCGTGGAAGGCTCGTCCTTGTATTCTTGATGAGTAGCCTTTGCAATTATTCCAGCAGTTTCTCCACCGATAGCATCTCTTTGGATCCGTTCATAGATTCCACCACCCATAGGCATAAAATTCTCACTTGTAGTGCCACATCGAGAAACGTCATGATTCCACAGATCCGATTCTCTTTGTTGTTCAACTAATATCTCAACACACCGTTTTGGTTTCCTTTCAAATTGAACATTGTCTAGCAACTCGTTTATACTAGAAGCAAGTGGCTGATCATCGCTTGCTGACAAGTCTTGGGACTTGCTCTGACATATATCAACATCTTTTCCATTGAATGAATGGATTTGCTGTAGCTCTTTGGTTTCAAAAGAGCCTTGTGAGTCTATATCTGCAAACAAATCAGGAGGAGGAAATGCGCCACTCTCTAACAAAACAGCATGTAGTTTTTGAGCAAATTCTGGATTCTTTGCTGCAGATATTACATACTTGGAAACATTTTTAACTTTCTTCTTTTGGGCAGAAGATCTTTTTCCGCAGATACCTAATGTGCTCTCTGGGTTATTTTGCAACTCACAAAGCTCTCCAAACCCATCATCAATCTCATCTTGAATTTGAAGAGCAGAATCTCTGCAATTCTTGATTGATTTTGTACCTCCAAATGAGGATGCTTCATTAGACGTTAGGTTACCAATTTCAGTAACTCTATTGCGATTGCATAAAATTTCCTCAGTTGGTTCACTTATTGGCATTTCTTTGATTCTCATGTCATCTAATCCAGAGTTTGGTAGTTGACTGCTGGGTAGCTCAGATGGGATTAGCGTACCAGGAGCACCCATCAAATCAATAATGTATTCACTGCACTAGGAAACATATCATCACATCATCACAAAAATTTTCTAAAAAATTATTGACGACACAAACATAGATCCTTTTGTTAAACACTCGAGAATAATACTTCGATGTTAATTTTATTTAAAAGCCAAATGAAGCCATAATTTCCTGGCTATTGAATGCCTCAAAAACGTAAACAATAAACAAGGATTCAATGTTGATTTAATTTGAGATCCAAAAAAGACCAAAATTTACCTTGCTTTGCCTTTTGAAAGCATCAAAAAACTTAAAACAATGAAGTGCGTCCTGAAGGCAGTGCCCACTTATTTATGATCTGAATTCTACTAAACTAAACACTGAAAAAAAATGTTTAAAGGAATTCCATACAAAATCTACCCGCCAAGTTTGCATATCAATGTATTAACTACAGTCAGACTAATTTCTAAAAAGGTCAGGGTTCATTTTCTTATCTATACACCAAGCTGGACATGACAATGGGATAAAAAATAGGTTTATTGCTACAGTCTCTAAGGAACACTAGCCCCTTTACCCTATCTAGGCAGAGAAGAGTATCACCTAATCCCTACAACACACTTTCAACACATTCATCTAGGATACAAAATAAAAATCCATCTAGTAGCCCAAAAGATATTCAAGAAAGTGTCTTTTAGGGTAAAATGCAATTTAGCCGTTAAACTTAGGGACCAGAGATAATTGATACCTTCAACTATTTTTTTGAGAAAAACTAACATTGTACTTTGAGTCATTAGCAAAATAGTTCATACCTTGATAACATTTGTTTTTAACTTACAATGGTCATTTTAACTTCCCATGGTCCCCTTAACTTACTATTCTCCCTCAATTGCTATTACAATTGATTTCAAAGACTGACAGACAAACTAAGACATGTGTTCAAAATTGAGTATATGTTCGAAATCGAGTTGAGCTATTTTGCTAACAACTTAAAGTACAAGAGCAGTTGTTCTCAAAAAACTAATTTAAGATATCCATTGTCTATACACCTAAGTTAACGAGTTAAATTACACTTCACATTTTCTTTTATATTAATATTAAAAGGATGATTATCCCTGTTGTTAGAACTCAGAAATCGCAACTCCAAAGTACCTAGATATGAAAAAAAAAATTAAAGGTAAGTTAAGTAGGCACATTCTTAAGGAAGAAAAAAATAATTTTCTTCATTAATTTATTTAGGCGGAATTCTATTTCACTTGATATTTGATAGAAAATAAGGTAAAAAGAATTATTGGGAGTACAATTATAATTAGATTGTAAATCCATATTAAACATTAGTAGGAGTATAGTTTGTTATGAACACAAGAGTGGAGTATGTTGGCGGTTAAAGTGTCGTGTAACCGTCCAAGAGAGTTTATATAGCGGATGAAAATGTTTAGGGAATTATCAATTATCAAATGAATGTTTTTATCTCTTCTATTGAGAATATTCCGAATTTTTCACCAGACTTGTGGCTTCCGGTTCTAACGTTTTCTCTAGATTCATAGCTTTTTTTTGTGTTATTTTACATCTCGTTCAACTGTTCTTCCACCACGCGACATTACTCAAACAATAAAGATTGAATTTTGATCAAGCCGCAAAATCCATAATCAGCAGATTTGAGACAATATTTACCTTTCTCCATCCACTTTAATCAAGTTTACAGCCCCATCATCTGTGCCAATATAGTGGCTTCCTTTGACCAGCATACAAGGAAGATTAATCCTATCAGCTAGTACCTAAAACCAGGAGCATGATCCCAGCAATTTTAATTAATACAAAATAAGAGAAGAAAAGTTTCATAAATTTATTCAGGAAACAAAGTAAAATTTAAAGAGTAAAAGACTAAACCTTAAAAAGGAGGGCTCTATGGCGCGAAAGTCCAAAGTCAAGGAGACCGAGGGGTAAAATATTAGTTTTGAGAGAACTACGCAACTCAAAACTCCTGGCTTTCCATCTTTTGGACATTTCATCAGCATCGTCAACGGGACCACCCATTTTATTAACAACAATATTAGCAATTTTTTGAATAAGGCCACTGAATATGATTCTGTCATTTGAGTCACTGTAATCCATAGATATAATATATGCTTGTCTTTCCAGCCGTTGAAGCTCCAGATCAAACATGCGATTTACCAAAATCACATCATAATTAACATCACTAGAAACCAAAGTTGCTTGAAGATCCACCAACAATGGCATCTTCCCTTGGCTAAATGAATTTCCGGTTGTGCAATGTATATCATAAAAGCCATCCAACACTTTTTCATCATAATTTACAACATTGTAACTCTGCATGACGTAGACCAAACTATGTCATGGAAACTTTAAGATACAAACACATCCAAAGGTTGCTTGTCAGCACACATTTATTAAAAATAAGGAGAACAATCTAAAATTTTCAAAATCTATATAATGGGAGGCAAAGAATCACCCTCAGACGGTTTCAATCAACTATTTGGCGTATATTTAAGAGATGTTCAAGCATTTCCAAAAAACAACTGTGTAAAGATATTTATATAGTTTGTTTTTCTCCAATCATTATCTTCAAACACAAAAGACAGTTCCATTGAATCCCACAGAATCACTCACGTGCAGCACTCAATGGCAAAACTTTCCAAGGAAAAACAATAATGACATGTTTCAATATCCAAATAGACATTCAAAAGTATGTTATCAAACTAAATACAATTCGGAAGTGTCTGAAGAAACAGCAGCAAATAAATAAGGAATATAGTTTGTTCACTCCAATCAATTTCTGCAAACCAACATCAAGATATATGAAATCCACAGGAAACTTTCACATACTCTATACAAAAGGAAAAATGTTTAAAGAAAACTGAGTAATTGACATGTTTTTGGTTGCAACGTTCGATGAATTCGACAAATCAAAATAAAAGACTGTGCACTCCAGTTCACAGAGTATACTGCCGCAAATATTTTCAAGAAAATCATAATTAACTTGTTTTGGTGATTCAATAGACAATTAAAAAAAATCATATTATTTGAAAAAAAAACAACAAAAATACTAAAAGTAATGTTAATTAATGGAACAAAAAGGAACATAATCCCAGTAGAACGTGGTATAAGATAGTTAAGGTATCGCATGACTGCTGACAATTACACACAATTAACAATGAGAAACATCGTCAATGATGTAACATACATGACGTGAAAAGCGTAAGACAAGACCCTGCCACTTAAAGTTCAATCTATTTTGAAAGAAGGATGCCTTGAAAATTGAAAACCAACATTATGCATGCACAAGATTGAATCATCGTTGCCAACAAGGCTACTACTCACTCCCTCTAATAAAATGCAAAGGTTGAAAACCAAATGAGCTTAAGGTGAAACAAACCAAGTAAATTACTTGAGAATAATTGTACTCTCTGGCACTATATCCTTATTCAGACACTAATGCGCCAATTCGCAAAAAAATTAACCTATGTTTAAATTCATAATTAACAAATTTGGAACAAGATTCAGAAATCAGAAATATAATGCTGACAAAATTTAGCATTACAAAACCACAAAAAACCAAGTGAAAAGCATAACAAGTTCATTCGAAACCACATAAATAAAGCATCAGAACCAACAACCAAGTTAAAAGAGAAACGAAAAAACCTAAATCAATAACTCAAACAGCTTACCCAATACTGAAGCGACAAGAGTTCAACTAACGCATGGCTGTCAGATACGGAAGGAAAACAGCCGAGACTCATCCGCTTTGCGGCATCGATCTGTGCTGACTCAGGATCCTCTCTCGCAGCAGGATCTGAGGCGCTAATTGCCAAAGCCAATTGCATCTGAAACTCCTCCTCCAAGAAATTGAAGTCCTCAGAACTCCGATCGGCGACAGATTCAGCAACACCAAACCTATCCATTGCCCCCAAAGAAACCGACGCCGGAGTCGACGATGACCCCGCAGACGATGAAACTGTTGAATTACTAGTCGGGTTCGGGCTGATCACTGGACGGGTTTCCCCCAACCTTTGATGCTCGTTCAAACCCCCACCTATGTGAAGCTTTTTCAGCAGATGTTTCATCTTCGACATTGATCATCAAGAATCAAATCTCACTCTTCCTTGACAAATTACAAGGGTGTTTCCACCGGTTTTGCTTGCTCGCTTTCTATCTCCAGATTATATTTCTACTTAACAAAAAAAGTGCCCACCACAGTGCTCAGCGGAAGCAGATTCGCCTTATCGTGCGCACCCTTCCTCGTCAAGCCACCACCACCACCACCACCACGGTCCGCTTTACAGAAGACTTAAATTAACCGCTCACCCATTCCCTCCATTGCACTGTACCTCTCCCAAGTCAAGGACGCCACCGTATTACGCTGCTGTGCTGTGTACGCTACTTTCGTGGAGCTCTCTTCATCTCCATTGTCCGATTCTCATGATTTGCATTCGTTAGAATCAGACGGCTGTGATTGAGTCAAAACCATTTTTCTTTATTCGGTGATCTCAAGGTATCGTTAATTTCCGTTCAATCTCATGATTATTATTTTTAAAGATTCATGTAAATCCATTAATTAATTTAGGCATCATACATTGTTGTAACATGGAGGCCTAATTTTGAGATTGTAATAGCTGGTGAGATTTGTTGATATAATAATCAGTTGTGACAAAATAATTTATCAAATTTAAATGTTGATTTATAGGAAAAACAAATAAAGTAGAATGATAAGGATGTAAAAGCATTATTCATTGAAAATTTCAATAATAAATAAATGAAAACTTTATTTGAACAATTGTTTTATAAATAATTTTAAAATATTTTATGGCATTATATATGAATTGTTTTTTTTTCTTCTTATTAATTAATCATTTATAAATAAGTTGTTGGACCTCGCATCAGTGTTATGATTTTAATTTTAATATTTCCCTTTAACTTGTAAAATAGTTATAAAATACATGATGATTAAAACTAAAATTTTAAATGTATCACTCACACGATGTGAGATAAGCTAAGTCGACGAGGAACTACTACAAAGACAGCCTACTTTAGCCTCTATAATATTTATTTGAAAAAAAATAGAGAGTCTTTTGTGATGAGTGACAAAACAAAGAAGAAAATTGATTTTATCATTTTATTATTTAATAACGGTGAATTGTACACCAAAAGTGTGTTTTGTAATTTAAAGTATAACGACACATTTTTTTTATTAAGATATTATCCGCTTTGAGGATTAGGTTGTAACCCAATATTCTCTCCTAACGGATTTGTTTGGCGAGAACTTTTCAATTGGTTACCCAACATAATACTGCTCTCGCCGGCGTACTTTTAATTTCAGAATTCTTATCAGATCTGTTGTCAATTGTTCTCCAAAACGCGTCTTACTCTATTGGGAAGGTTCCTTTATATATGTTTCATTTTTATTTTCTTCCCAAGCAATGTGAGATTAAACTTACCTCGTCAGAAAACAGCAACCCGACCTCCGACCGTCGCAAGCAGCACCAGTTCGTCCTTCAAACTGGGAAAATTTTTTAAGATTTTTGAAATGATGGTTTCAAATTGGGGATTTTAAAATATGGGGGGGTTAGAGGAGGGGAGAAGTTGGTCCAATCAACAGATCTCTTGTGTCTCCAGCTAAGCAAAAAGTTTGTGAAGCTAGAAAGTGCAGCTCAAAATTGAAGTGTTGTACTTGCAGGAGCTGCACAATTTGAGGTCGGCAACGACAACAAACAATATGTTGTCGACATGAATATGTGTATGTGTAACTATAATAGGTGGGAGCTTACTGGAATCATGTGTCTCCATTCCATTCTATGCATGCATTTTTTTATAATAGCACCGAAGAATTACGTACATCAATATTATCAGCGAGCAACTTATCTGCAGATGTACTCACACTTTATTCAACCGTGAATGGCCACCAAATATGACCACAAATACCAAATCTGAAAGAAGTTATCATGCCTAGAAGATATCGCCAACCTGGTAGACCTAAGAAGACAAGAGTGCGAGATATTGATGAACCCTTAAGTTTGACAATTAATAAAAAGAATTCAAAGATGTAGTGTGGTATATGTGGGCAGCAGAGACATAATGGCCGCACTTGTCCTCATCGGGAATCCACTTCAGGCGCTGTTTCACAAGACATGTTTATGGGTTTCAACACATTTAACATGATGCAGGTACAATTCAACACATTTCGCTCATAAACACAGTGTCATTTTTTTTTTAATATAGTTTTCATTATGTACAAAAATCTGCTACGTGCAGTCAATGTAAAAATTATTGACTGTTATAATTTATGTTTGAAAATGAAAAGAAAGATGAAATCAAATAGAAAGGTGTTCCTTGGCTGGGGATCGAGTGAGATTCAATCCATTTTTTGTAGGAAAAAATTTAATCGTAACGAGATACACGACATACTTGATTCACATTTTTCTGATTCGGATTGATTATCAATTTCAGTCTTTTATAATTAATAAATTTATATAAATAGAACAAGATTATAATTATTTCAAAGATTATTCGTCGGTAAATTATTTACTCTTGTTTAGTTCAATAATAATTTAATATTATAAATAAGAATGAGATAAAGTTTAAAAAATGAGCATAATTTTGTTTGTTTTATGACTCTCTCATAATTATTTTCAAACAATTCATGCATATTCAAATTTCAAATATATACCAAACAGCCAAATTTAATACAAATATAAATTAAATGGTACTATATAACAATAATAAATTAAAGTATAATGACAAACAGATACTAAATAACCATCATGCAGATCTACCACATACCATAACATAAATGACAAGTATAAAGTTACAAACTAAAATTAAAAGTACATTAAAAAAAATATACAACATAAACTAAACTACGGTAAGAATGAGGCATCATCATCATCATCAAGGTCTTCACGCCAACGCGTGAAGGCATCACTCAACTGTATTTGGGTCAATCTGATCTCATCCAGTCTCTCCTCCACCCTCTCCCACCTTTACTCCATTCGGTCTCACCTCTGCTCCATCATTTTAAACATCTATTCCACCATGTCAAACCTATATTCTCACATACTAGCCTCCTAGGGGTATAATGACGACACAGTGGTCTCCTCTATCGGAACATCCTGAGATGTAGACTCCGGAATCTCCTTTGACCATCCAAGACTCGTCGACTTCGACTAGGCCCATCCGAGCTAAATGAGTCATGTCAAATACATCGACAGATCTGTGTGCTCTTAGCTACTCTCCAATGGGCACCTGAATCTAAGATCACTCGACGATCTTCCAAATCAATGTCCCGTACGACATATTCTTGTTTTGATTCGCCCAACCTCATTCTTTTGACCTACAATCATGTATCTTAGGTCGAACATCATGTCGCTGTAAAGTTTCTCCATTACATAAAAATCCATCCAGTTGACGAGATCTCTATGTCCATTCTTCGACAGGATGGTGTGGCTGATCAGGTAGTGAAGAACTCGAGCTATGACGTTCAAGGCCTTCGATCTTGGCTTCGCGAAAGCTGCAATGTTCGAGTTACAATGGATTTGCCTAAGAAACTCTAGTCCCCCTGCTGATCTGGTCAAATCACACTCTCATGAAGTGTGATAGTATTTCTCTGCATCTTCTGGGGCAAATTCGACCAATTCATTGACAACACTTGCAGATAAGACAATTTTTGTACCAAATAGGTACATCTTCAAGCACCCCAACACCCCAGTAAAAGCCAAGTTTGGATAAAATAAACGAATAATTTTGTTGTTGCTCTCGCCTCTTATGTCATACACCTCGTGCAATGCAATGTTGTCAAATATTTTCTTAATCTCCAAAGATTCTCAACCGCTGAAGTTAGCAGTCTTCCCATAACTAATTGAACGGAATGATGTATCCCCCTCAAATTGCTCTTGACACCTCTAGTTTCGAAATTCCATCACCAAATAACCTGGAGGCGATCGCGACACTTGATCTGGCGCTCGGTTTGATGGACCACCTTGTGACAGCATGGGAGCCTTTCGAGGCAAAAACATTCTTGAAGGGGGAGGTGGGGGGGGTGCATTTTCAGGTTTTTCCATATTTTTTGCTTTTTTGGGATTTTCGACGACAATAGAGCTCGGATTTGGGGATTTTTAGCGTGAAAAAATTCAAATATGGCGATGAGAAGGCTTGGTCTAGGTTTGGGATTTTCGAGAAGAAAACTCCTTATTTTTTGGTGATTTTGACGAAAAAGGGTCCTATTTAAAGATTTCGGCAGCAAAACGCTCGGATTTGGGGATTTGTCCTAGAGAAAACTCAATTTTCTAAAGAATGAGGGTTGAAATGAAGGTAGTTGGCTTATATGCTATCGTCGATCGGTCCCCCATTTGAGGGTGAACGCCCCCGGTTGTTCTGAGAATGGGGAACCATTCTATGAAGACGGCAAATCTGGCGATGAGGAGGCTTGGTCTAGGTTAGGATTTTTCTAGATTTTTGGTTTTTTTGGGATTTTCAACAACAGAGCTCTCATTTAGGGATTTTTAGCCTGAAAAAACCCAAATCTGGCGATGAGGAGGCTTGGTCTAGGTTTGGGATTTTCGAGAAGAAAACCCCTTAGTTTTTGTTGATTTTGACGAAAAACTGTCCTATTTAAAAATTTCGGTAGCAAAACGCTCGGATTTAGAGATTTGTCATAGAGAAAACTCAATTTTCTAAAGGATGAGGGTTGAAATGAAGGTAGTCAGCTTATATGCTATCGTCGATCAGTCCCCCGTTTGAGGGTGAACGCCCCTGGGTGTTCTAAGAATGGGGAACCATCGGCAAATCTGGCAATGAGGAGGCTTGGTCTAGGTTAGGATTTTTCCTGATTTTTGAGTTTTTTGAGATTTTCAACTACAACAGAGCTCGGATTTGGTGATTTTTAGCCTGAAAAAACTCAAATCTGGCGATGAGGAGGCTTGGTCTAGGTTTGGGATTTTCGAGAAGAAAACCCTTTAGTTTTTGGTGATTTCGACGAAAAAATGTCCTATTTAAATATTTCGACAGCAAAACACTAGGATTTGGAGATTTGTCATAGAGAAAACTCAATTTTCTGAAGGATGAGGGTTGAAATGAAGGCAGTCGGCTTATATACTATCGTCAATCGGTCCCCCATTTGAGGGTGAACGCCCCCAAGTGTTCTGAGAATGGGGAATCATTCTATGAAGACGGCAAATCCGGCGATGAGGAGGCTTGGTTTAGGTTTTGGATTTTCGAGAAGAAAACCCCTCAATTTTTGGTGATTTCGACGAAAAATGGTCCTATTTAATTATTTCTGCGGTAAAACGCTCAGATTTGGGGATTTGTCATAGAGAAAACTCAATTTTCTGAAGGATGAGGGATGAAATGAAGGTTGTCGGCTTATATACTATCAACGATCAATCCCCCGCTTGAGGGTGGACGTCCTCGAGTGTTCTGAGAATGGGGAACCATTCTATGAAGACGGCAAATTGTGTTCAAACACACGTTGCTGCTTCTTGAATGGTCCCCCTTCTAAGAACACCAGTGATGAATAGTCTTAGAAGGGAGGACCGTTCTAAATAAAGGGTCCCTCGTGTAAAGAACACTCATCACGGGTGTTCTTCAAACGGGAGACCGTTCTCCCAAGTAGTCCCATGTTTTTTCGCTCGTGATCAATAACGGGCTGTGCTAGGGAGAACGGTCACCTGTCCATTTAGAACGCGCCACGCACGTGCGCAGGGGGTTCTCCACCTCTAATTTCATCCCGACGTGGAACGGGGGACCGTTCTTTTTAGATCGGTCCCCTGTTCTCCTCGTGCGTTGCACGCGGAGGACGCCCCGGGCGGAATAGGAAACCGTTATGTGTGTAAAATGCTAAACAACGAACTAGCAATCGACCGCAAGGGATTAAATTGTTAGGCTTTTTATAGTTTAAGTTTTGATTTGTTAAAGTTAATACTTTGAAAGTTTTCTTAAAAAAAACATATTCGGAGGGTGAAATTGATTTTAATCCTTTTATAAATTGTCAAAAAAGTCTCTCTATAATATTTACTATAATCTTTTTAAAAAAATTAGGTTTATGATTTAAAATATTTGATAAATCTCTAAAAAAATAAAAAGCATCTCTAATGAAACTTTTAAAGATAAACGTCATATAAAAATTTAAAACGAATAAAATCTAATACAAAAAAAAAAAAAGATAAATAAAATATTAAAATTTCATGAGCTAATGGACTTGAACCGCAATGTATCTCCCATTAATATCTTCTTTTTGAAAAAGAAAAAAAAATCCTCGAGTTTTGTAATTTCAAAAAACTCCTCCTGAATCAAATATAAAATTAGTGTTAGCTTGCTTCAAATTGGATGCAAATATTCCCCATCTCTCTCTCCGCTCTCTTCTTAGAAAAAAAGAGGGGTTTTACCTAAAAATAATTTTATATTTTGAAAAGTTTAATTTATTATATAAAATGTAATACATAATATTATGTTATACATATTAAATAAATTCTTATTTGTATTAATGTTCTTCGAAACTATACTCGATGCAACTTCAATTTACCCGCAACAATTTTGGATTTTAATCAAATAGTAACTCTCAAAATTTGACGGGAATGACTTTTTGACCAAAAATTTACACGTGCATTAACGGTGATGAGCTACAAAATTTCGAGTTAATATGAATCAAATTGACCATAAAAAAATTTACTCAAAAATTTTATTAATATAACAATTGTGGATTTTACGTGAAATACTCGAGTGATTAGAGCAAAGAAGATGATAATATTTTGTGCTAAAAAAATATTTAAATTCTCAATAATTGGCATTTTAAATTTTGTAGCATTAAAGTGAACCTAAACTTCATGCTAAAATAATTTTGAGTCCCTTGTTCTTGATTTTTTTGTAAATCTTTTATGGTTACTTTTTTGTTGAAATCTACCCGATAAAGGTTAGAACGGTCCTATGTCAAGTAATTGTAAAGACAACTCAGCTCATGAGAGCCGAACAATTTCACATTACTCGAGGTAAATGAAAGTTAATGATTCATTAGTAGATTTTTCCTTCTAATCTAATACGACGTGTTTTAAGATACAACTCGAAAACAAAACTACAAGAATTTGACTGACAAAATCGTACAAGCAAAATCGAGACTTCACATTTCATGATTTTGTTTACGAATCTTTTATTTTGATAAATATGAGAAATTATATTGCAGAAGACAAGATGGAAAGAGTTATTCATCATCACAAGGCAAACGCATTGATTTGGGTTTGCATGCACAAAAACTCAATCAAGTAAGCTTCGTTTATCTAACTAGAACACAATCAAGCAAAAGGAAGATACTCCCATTACCATTTCTCAAAATTCCCCCAATTTCCTCTTCATGATGTCTAATTTTCAAATTAATGTTTTAGATTTCTCATCTGAGCTTCAAGCATGAAAAATCTAAGTCATTAAAATGCGAATCCGACACCGGAAATCATGGGAATTCGAGAGCAACGGAAGAAGGCCAAGTTAACAACAAGTTTGAGTAATTATTGTTGAAAGAAAGTAAATTTAGAGAGAGAAAATCAACTCAACCGTGAACAAATCCACAGGAGAGCTCCATTAATAGGATTGCACCTTCTTCTTCATCCCGAGGGAACACTCGTTCAAATGCAGAAGTCTCGCTCAAACTCAGAGCTATATTGTTGAAAGAAAGCTTCCTGTCGCCGTTAACACTGTCTGGAAGCTTGAATTTAGCCTTGTTTTGTCCCACATGGCTCGTCGTTCTTGATTTCTTTTCTTTGTTCTGCTTCAGCGACGGCGAATCGGAAGACACAACTGTACTGTTTGCAGTTGCTCCGGCAGCCTCCGCCATTGCCCTTCTGGCTTTCCTCTGCCTAATGCCACAGGCATTGCAAAGAGACTGCACCAAACACAGGCGATTTACTTTCATTACATAAAACAACAATCTTCTGTCGTTAACTGATGAAAAATACGTGGTTCTTATTACTGATAATCACTAGATATACTATGTCTGCAAAGTTCAGATAACTGCATGCTGTAAGTTTTGTTTCCTTACTGTGTCTTTAAATAAAATAATATAAAATAAAAAAAGAGAAAAAAGATGACCTTAGGTCCTTGAGGGCCACTCCTCCAGAGGGGAGTAGTGGTGGTTTTACAATCAGAGCAAACCCTAATTGTAATATTGTTGTTGTTGCCACTGGAAGAATTCATGCCACTCTTCTGATATTGACGGCTTCCGAAATTTTGTGTGGCTTCTGCTTCCTTGTTTACCATTTTCTGCATAATCCTCATCTTTGAAGACATCCATTTGAGTGATCCATTGAGTTCTCTTTTGCTCAAATGATCTTCCTCTCCATTTCCAGAGACGACGGTCGTTTTCTCTTCACAGACCTCCGGAGGAAGAGACGATGACGGAGTAGAAATCACCATGCGATCAGTTGATGCGCCGAAGAAAAACGAATCACCGACCTATACATATAAGATCGAGAAACAAAATTCATTTACAAATTTGATTTATGACGAGGTTGATGGCTGAAACAGCTAGAGACATGGATCAAGAATAAAATAGAGAAGATACTCTTGCCTTTGGATCATCATGGAGCAATTGACGAGACGGATGATCTTCAACCCGACACCCTCTTTGATCTCTCCCAGTGTTCAAGTAAGCATCCCAGGAGAGTGAAGAAGAATCTTGATTCGAAGAAAAACCGAAGAGTTTGAGGCGTTGATCTTCATCTTTCTGATCAACAAAGGATGGTTGCTGGTATACTGGAGTCATGATGGAAGAGAGAGAAAGAGAGAGAGAGATAGAGAGAGAATATCCCTCAAAGGTGGACAATTAAGGATAGGGTAAAGAATTTCAAGAAGAGGGTTAAAAGGGAATAATAAACAGTGGAAGGAGACTTATAAAGCAAGAGAAAGGGCAGAACAAGGGTTCTGGCCTGAAAGCCATTCACGTGACTTGATGTCGTTCAAACAAAAACAGCCTTAAAAAAGACAAACTAAAAGGAGGTAGAGAATGCAACTATTCGTATGACACAACCCTATCTGCTGTTTTCACCCCTCCCTGCCACTTCCTTCACATACAACATTTTATCGTCTGGTTTTTCCTCCTCTATTCTTAGACACGCGTATTTAGTGTATATATACGTATGTATATATCTTCTCTTTCGAACAATTACGTGATTCAGTGTTCGACCATCTTCTTAAATCTAAACTCCGCGTATATTTTGAACTGCCATTGAATTTCTCCGCCATTTCCAGCTTCTCTTCTTAGCCAGATCATATTTTGTGCAGATAAGAGTGAAGTACCATATACAGCCCATTTCTAGTTACCACAGCACACAGCCAGATATATAATATATATATTATTGAGCTACAAATTGTGTCGTTGTGATGACAGATATGGAGATCGAGATGGGAATATAGATATGCGTTTGGCGGATCTTCAGTCTCCTTAATCTAGCCAAAAATACATAAATTGCTCGCGCAGGCTAGGGACAGTGCTGACAGCTTCGTTAGTCCCCACAGACTCTCCCAGCACTTAACCCGTCCCTTTTTTTTCATCTTCCCTCCAGTACTTTCCTTCTTTTTAACCTTCTCATTTCTGAGAAAATCTCTCTCTCGAAACCCTTTTTGCCACTGTTTCATTGTTGCTTCGTACAAAACACACGCATGCATCCAGATATCAACTGGCGGTGGCATTAGGGTTATCTAGGTAGACAAATTCAAGGCATTGGATTAGATTTGCTTTGATTATCCGAATTTAATCATTGGATGGACTCAGACGAGTACCTCACTGGAACAAGCAATGATTACTTAATCTGGGGAATAACGTTAGCTTTCACGGGTTGCAGTTTTTCATTTAATTCACAGGATTTTCTTTCTCTGCTCCCCCATTTCATTAATACGCTTGGGTAGAGAGAGAAAGAAAGAGTGCGCCTTCCGAGAGAGAGAGAGAGAGAGACAGGATCTGGAGAGAGATATGAAATGTGTTTAGCTCCATCTAAAGGTTTTATTAATTAATAATTTTCTCTGGTGCCGACAGACAGAACGAAAGGGAGGGTAAGATTCAGACTTTCTCAGCTTTATATTTGTTTTCAGTTAGGCCTTTCTATGAATCTACACTATTTTTAGAAACTCTTCGATAATCCAAAAGCCCTGCAACATTAAAGTATGAAGAAAATGATTAAAACCAATTTCAATCACAAGATTTTTTTTAAATATTTTTAATTAAAAATTTTAATAAATTAAATCTTAAACTATTCGAAAAGTAACCGATCAAATTTTATCAAGGGTGATGACCTTCGATCACCCCGTTCTTAGTTCAGGCCAAGAACGGAGGGCCAATCTCAAATGAGCCGCCCTCGGTCCTCTATATACCACGTGTTCATTTTTTATTTTACAAATTAATTTAAAAAAAATACCAAACGATATTAGATTTACTTGAAAATTTTATCACATTTTTCACATGTCATAGGAAGATAATCTAAAAATTTTGGTGACTTTCTAACACTTGTATAATTCATTATAATTATTTTACATCTATTTTATAAAATAATTAGGTAAAATTATAATAAATTACATAAGTATTAGAAAATCATGAAAATTTTCATATTATTTTCTCATGATGTGATAAAATTTTCAATTAAATCTAATATCATTTAGTATTTTTTAAAAATTAATTTTTAAAATGAATAAGCAACTGGCATAAATAGGAATGGGAAGCTGTTCATTTGAGATCGCCCCCCGATTCTAGGTGTGAACGAATAACTAGGGGTGATAGGAAGCTCATCACCTCCCAATAGGGTTTAATTTATTACATTGCTGATAGTATAAGGTTTAATTAATTAAGATTTATAGTTTAGGTGGTATTTGAAAGGTTAAAGTTATTGGTATTAACCCTCTTGCTATTAAGAAAACAATAACACGAAACCCTAGGAACATAGAACTCACCATCCTCTATTTGCTATCGCCCAATCCAGACAAATTAAAGAAAACAAGCATAGTTAGGCGTTTAGAAACATCAAATCAAACAGGGTGTGGAAAAGATAATGATCAAAGCCACAAGGAAATCACAAAGCAAAGTGAACCACAAAGCTTCTTCTAGCTTTGGCACGACATGGTGGAATAATTCAAGCAGATAACGTCGAGTTGACCGTATAAATTAGGAATGCTTCGATGATGATGATGATGATGATGATGATCTATATTTATTATTAATATTATATATTTATATGATAAAGAAAGATGCTACGTAAGGGTTGTGAGAATCACTCCTGTAAGCTGTGATGTTAAAATTGGATTAGGGTTTGTCGTGACAGACAGGCATTGTCGGATGGCAAAGAGAACAAAAAATGTCTCATGTCAACTGATCACCAAGAATTTGGGTCGCCCAACTTGGAGGGCCACTGCCTTTAGCAACCCGACAATTTTCTTTAGTGGGAAAACAAAAAGGCCCTTCGATCTCTTCAGAAATCTCTCATATCCATCCTTGAGCTGAAGGACCAACAAATATTGGAACATGAGATTTCCTGATAGTCCTTGTGCAATGACTCATTTGGGGTTTTGTTGAGGCAGAAGATCGAGTAATCATGTCACAATCTCACATCAAAATGTTGTTATCTAGCTTGGCAACAAATCGAATTTGTATTACCCAAAATAAAGAGTCAAATTAGAACTAAAACCATTAAGTCTGGAGGAGTCTTTAACTGCTTCAAGTACAATATTGTTTCTTTTGAATTTGTGTAGTTAAAATTAACCCAAAATGCATAGTACTATGTAAAAAGAATAATTCTACTTATAAACCTATGAATTACTCTTCTTCCAAGCAACGTGAAATTATACATTTCTATTAGTATAAGTTGAGCCCTCGTAATTAATAGAATCTAAGATCGTATTTACCTTCTCATGACAAGCAACTAAATGTACAATAAACAGTTGAAATACAATTAAAAGTATTAATCACGTTTTGATTATTTGAAATTATTTGTCGAGCTCAATGAGTCTATGCTTGATCAAATCACAGTTATAACATTGAAATTGATGAATATTTCTAAATATGACCTCTTTTATTGGCGCTTCAGTTGCGGTGACAAGTTAATAATGGACTCGACTGTTGTTAATGCATACCCACACTGCAACAGAGAGCTTGTACGACATGTCACTTAATACTAAATCATCTCTGGATAAAGCGTACGACATATCCCAAGTTGGTTCTTACAACAATCATATATCTCTAGACTCTATTTTCCACAGGTAAATTGGATATTATCTGACATCACCAACCTACTATTTAATTTATTAATCGATAATTATAAAAAATGAAACGACGCCGTTCCAAGTTCGGAATAGGTGTCCAGTCACAGTCGATTTCACTTTTATTAAATACCAACTACAACCTCGCGTTATACTAACCCACTTATCTAGCTTTGTCTTTTCCTCACCCACCAATCATATCTCCCCGTTTGACCTACTTTCTATTATTTATTTCTTATTAATTAATAAAATCGAATTTTTAATTTTTAATTTAATTAATTTATTAGCAGAAGAGACACTATAAGTATCTCGTCTCTCACTTACTCACACAGGCAAAACCAGAACAGTAACTCCATGTTTGAAGAAGCGTCGTCTTCCTTACCTTGGATGTGGGATTCAGTGAACAGCTGGTTCACGCCCACTGTCCTCTTCATCTTTCTCAATCTGATGATATGCACCATTGCTGTAACTTCCTCAACCCTAGTCACCGAGAAACCCCAACCAAATGGCCCAGAAACTCGCCAACCTCGACCTCTGCTTAGCGATCTCAAATCCATTCCCTCCCAGTCGTCTCAACAACCTGTTTCTGCACTTCAGAAACCCCCCGAATCAAACTTGCATTTCCGTTTTATGCGATCTGATGAACATCAGGAAGAGCAGCCAAAAGTTGATAGATCTCCTCCTGTGTTGTTGAGGATGAAATCTTTTGATGTTAACGATTATTTCTCCCAAGACCCCAATCCTCTCAATTTATCCAGTCCCGGGGAAGAACGGGTCGGTTACGATTTTGAACAATCCGGGAGAGTAGAAGATAAACAGACATCTGCTGATATTTATAGCCACTCGTGCGTGGGCGGAGAAATTCCAATTAGGGCACCGAGGAAGATGCGGAAATCGGCATTCACGCATTTCGAGGAAGAAGATGTCGGGGAGAGTGAGATTCGTCGGCCAGAGAGTGTAAAGGAGAGGATGGCAAAAACGATGGAGGCGGACGAGGAGGTTGATGCAAAAGCCGACGACTTCATCAACAAATTCAAGCATCAATTGAAGTTGCAGAGGATCGACTCCATAATTAGGAACAAGGAAATGATTAGCAGAGGAAATCAGAAACGCCATTCTCAATCTCTTGGCTAATCTAACGTCGAAAGACGCAGCCATCATTTTTTCCGCTTAAAAATTGAACGAGGGAGGATAGAGAGAGAAGCAGGAGAAGAACTCCGGTCTGCTGCGCCGTGTTTCGTAATTTGGATTGGATGTATCAATTATTTAGCTTTTGCTAAATCGTTTGATTATTGATTTTTCTGACATCTCAGCGTAGAGGCGGCCACATTTACTAGATTACCCTTTTCATAGAGATTCCGTACATTGAATGGGGGTGGTAGAATCGGTAAAGACAATTAATATAAGATGTAAATTTTAATTATTTTTAATTTATTATAAAATAATAATCATTTATTTCCTCATCCAGCGTCACTGGTTTGAATGTCACGTACTTGCACGTGGTGAAAGCCTATTGGGTAGGGGGAGTAAGCCCTTTTAAGTCAGCTATTTTGTTCTTCCCCGTCTAGAACTATATATATATATATATTTTTTTTTTTTTTTTATTTTAATTTTAGTATGTTAAAGTAATATCTAGATGTATTTTCAGCTTAAATTGAAAAAAAAAAAAGAACCAACTCTTATAGACGTCGGTGGTCCGAAAGTACAAAATCCACAACTTTCAATAACTCTCTTGTGGATCTGATGTCGCCCATTTCACAGACTTTGTCTAAACCTCGAAATTAGCATCCTTAATTGCGCGTAATTAGTGACCTTAACCCAATGACAGCTCCTCCAATTTCCAAGTCTTTGCTGAAATTGATGTAGTAAATTAATCAAAAGGGTAATCTCGAGATTAGCAAAACAGAAAGCCTGATTTGATTATTATTACTCCTCTAATTGAGGAAAATTTACAGATAAGAGAGTAGTGGACCCCACATTTGCATTTCTGAGAAAGCACTCCCCTTTGCATTAATCTGAAATCTGCTTCGTCGGTCTGCTTTCATAACGCAACCAAATATGACAGACAAAGACCACTCCTCTGCCAAACCATCCATTAATGGCGCCGACAATCCTCCCAACGGTTCCGCGGCCGGAACCACTACTAAACCTGGGTTGCGCAACTCTTACCGTCCCCAGCCTCAGTATCAGCATCGCCGGAGTGAACGCCGGAGCCGTCGCGGTTTCTGCTGCCGCTGCTGTTTCTGGACAATCCTTGTTGTCTTAGTCCTGATTCTTCTCGTTGCCATTGCTGGAATTTCGATTTATTTACTGTACCGTCCTCATCGACCTCAATTCTCTATTTCTACTCTTCGTATTGCTAGACTCAATCTCACCTCCGGTTCCGACTCGTCATCCCCTCACCTCTCCTCGCTCCTCAACCTCACTTTCTTGTCCCACAACTCCAATTCTCACCTCTCTTTCTTCTACGACTCCTTTTCTCTGTCGTGCTTCTCTGGCTCCGTCTTCGTCGCCAACGGTTCTGTTACCGGCTTTAACAGCGAGCCAAAGAGCGAGAGTCATTTCCGATCCATACTCATAGGGTCTGAAGATCTGGACGACAATTCAGCGACGTCTTTTCGTTCAAACCTGAGGAAAAAAGGCGGAATCAGCCTGAGAATCGAGATGGAGACGAAGGTGAAGGTGAAGATGGGAAAGTTGAAGAGCAAGAAGTTGGATCTGAGAGTAACGTGCGAAGGGATGAAGGCGGAAATACCAAAAGGCAACTCGACGTCGGCGGCTTCAGTTTCAGAGCCGGAGTGTGAAATAGGTCTGAGAGTCAAGATTTGGAAATGGAGAATTTAGTTTGACCGGATCAGTCATCACTTTCAGAATTATGACTTCCTTTTTTTTTTAATTTTCCGATCAACTGTGACCACATTCATGTTCAATGTTACAGCTATTTTCAAGTAATCACCAACTCTCTAATTAATTCAAGTGCTATTTTCTACGATTAAAATTATTTTAATTATATAGTTATTAGCACATTATAATCATTAATAATCTTTTTTTTCTCAACTAATAACCTAACCTTTCCAAAACATAAACACAAAAAGAAATAAATAAATGTTACACTTGCAATGATCCCATTTTTTAAGTGCATTAATTTATGATTAAATTATATTTAATTAATTATATTAATTGTAATTATGATTATTTTATAAGTATATTTTAATAGAGTATAATAAAAAAAATAAACATAACATTATTTTTTATTTATCAATAAAATTATGTTTACTCTTTTAAAACATTAGTTGGTCTCTGCTTCCCATTCTCTACTTCCCTTATTTTAAGGGGTGCTCAAGAACGGGTGCTCCCCGTCCTGGAATGGTCCTCTATCTTTTCAATTTTAGGAATGCTTTAAAACATGAGATGCTTGCCCCAATTTTTAGGCACTATGAGAATGGGGAGTCCCAGCCCTAAAACGGTCCCCCGATCTCAAGACTTTTACTTCAGAACGAGGAGCCAATCATTAACACGACCCCCTGTTTAGAGGCAGAGACCCCCTCGTTCTCAAAACTTCGATGGAATGAAAGAGCTAGGGAACGGGTGCCGTTATGGGGAGAAGACCTTTGTTTTCGAGCTCCCCTAAAGTGTGGGTGCAAGAAACAAATTGCCATTCTGAGACATGGACCTCTTGCTCTCGAATCACATGCAATGTATGTTAAACGAGAGATCTCCACCCCCAACACAACCCCAACCTAATATGTTTAGTGACACGTAAGAACCGAAAAAAAACGTAAGATGATCAATTCTTGTCATGATTTAATTTATTACTTTAAGATTTTAGTTATTTGAGTACTTAATTTATGGCGGATATCACTCACCGAGAAGATGTGACCACTTGAATATTTCAAATTATGCTAGTTTGGTTCAAATTGATTTTTACTCTTATATTAATTGTGAATAAAAAAATATAAAATTAAATTATTCTCTTTTAACGTGGGTTGATGCTTGGGCTGACGGCAGCAGTTGAGCTTATAGAACACAGTTGTCGTCTCTTTCCTCCTTTTTTTTTTTTTTAAGTATTTAATGAAAAAAAAACATTACTTTATCCTGTTCTGTTCTTTCCCTAGATCAGGCAATCTTCAATGTAATTCAATTGCTTGACATCCGTCTCAGAAAACATGTCGTGTATCAAAATGTTGAAATATAAAAACACACGAATCTGAAACACATAATTGCGAAACCTGTTTCAGAGATTATTTTTTTTTCCTTTACTCCAAGCTGTAGATGATAGCAATGGAGTTTCAGATTTAGAGCAATAGAAAATCGGATCTAGCAACAAATTCAATTTCAAATTCCAGCTTCCAACAAGCTTTCAATACAGATCAAACTAAGCAAATGAAACTAAATGGTATCCTTATAATCCCAACAAAAAATAAACTTCAGACAAGAAAAGGAAAAAAACAAACAAATTTCGATCAAGCAAACTTTTTCTATACCTCTTCATCTCATCCATGGGTGTTTAGAGCTTCCCAGACAAGATTTTTAGGAACTGGGTTGCCAAGATCACGAGCCTGCAGAGCTGCAGAATAAAGGGTTTTCAGAGTCCTTATATTGGCCGTCCAAAAAGACACACAATCGTAAGGCAAATTGTGTTTTCTGCAAAGCTCCTTCACCAATGGCGAGATCTTCCTCAGCTGACATCTGGGCATTCGAGGAAACATATGGTGTTCTATTTGAAACTGCAGCCCACCATGAAACCAGTCCATCCATGGTGAACAGCTTATATCCAGAGTACCAGAAGTTTGCTTTTCAGCCCAGTTATTTCCACTAGGCGGACCAATATAAACAGTGGAAGAGAAATGATTCAAACAGAACTGAACATGCTGAATTCCAGTAACAGCAAAACTGGCAATCACGAACAGTACTCTTTCCATGAAGTTGGGCAAGCACGAAACAAGAAGAGGGTACCAAATCCAAAACACAAGGAGCCCTAGAATTTCCTGACCTCTATTGGCTACTCTTCTTTTAGACGACAACAGCAGAATTGATTGAGCAAAGAGATTAACTCTAGCAAAACACATAACAGGATAAAAGGTCCAGTGCTGGTGACTGACCAAGAATCTGGAGACACAGTCGAAATCCATCTTCCTCTCATAGAAGTAAGATGTTAGAGAACTGAAAAATTTCGCAGAAACTGCGAAAATAGGCATGTGCTGAAGATCTGGATCGAAATCAAGACTGTTACAAGCAATGTGATGAGCATTGTGATTCCACTTCCACCATGCGATGCTTATTCCGGCAAGACAATTACCAGAGAGAAGCTGAGCGAATCGATTGAATCTAGAGCTGTTCATCACCTGGTAATGGCCGGAATCGTGTCCAATCCAGCCACTTTGAATCCAGACGAGTCCCATTAGTCCACCACTAGCGAGATGCATTAAAGTGCTATCAGAGCACAAAACTCCATAAACACTCACAGAGAACAAAACCACCATGGTCATTAGGCTGAAAAGAGTCACATGGCCCTTCTTTTCGAATAAACCTAAATTAGAAAACTCGGCGACGAGTTTTCTATAGTCGTCGGAAGCCTCTGAGACGGAAGAGTCTTTGAGGTAAAATCCAGTAAAGAATTTCCCCAAATAACGCCATGCAGAGCGAGGATGGTAAGCAAGAAAAGCGTCAGTTACCTCTTGGCCAGCGAGGCTGAGGATAGGAAGCTCACCGCCGGGATGGTCTTTAATCCAATCGGAAACATCGTAGATCTTGCCGTGTATAGAGATCCACAGATCTCCGGAAGTCTTGTGTTTTCCAAGCTCCTCGAGCGAAATGTACCTGGACTCGGACTCCGCCATTGAATCGAAGCGAGAATGAAGATTCGATTCTGAGGGAAGATTCTTATACTGTCTCCCCTCTCTTTCTCACCCTTTCGGCGATGAGAGAAAGGGAGGAGGTATAGAAAATGGTGACCACGACAGAAAGGGAATATGCTGAGGGAGCGGGGGAGGAGCTTTTGTATTGGACTTCCTCTGCTTCCACTCTGTTTGTACTTGTTAGGAAATGGAGGCACGAGGTGGGGCTTCAAAAGCAAGAACAGAAACATGGAGGGTCCTTTTATGAACCCATAAACTAAGAAGGACTAAATTGTTAACAGCTGTTAAATCCTTCATCTTCACCTGAATTACGGAGGCAAGGTCCACAACTTTAAGCATTTTGCAGCCATTGTGGAGTTGGTGCGCACTCATGTTACATAACATGTTATGGAACGGGACATGTTGGCAAAAAATGCAAGTAAGATTAAGACGGTGATAAAATACGAACGATGAACTTAACTCGGGTATAAAAAAACATGAGTAGACAGATAATTCGGGTGCAAATTTTGGTCGTTAATGGTATCCATTCCAAGCAAAGTAACATGGCTTACCACTTTCTTTCATTTTCCTCTGTAATTTATTTGGCAATGGGGGTTACTTTAGGCTCAGAGATTTCTCCAAAAGCTCGAGTCTTTGTCTTCGTCTTCTTCTGGATTTGTTGGGATTCAAATAAAAACAGAAGCCTCCATTTCAGCGCAGCTGGGATCTGCATTATCCACCGTCCATTTCCCCGACCACCTGTCCATAACTGCAGGTTTAACCGATCGTTGCAGCTTGGTCAAGGTACACCCACTAAAGAAACTACTCCCGGTTCCACAATTTCATGAACCACAACACCTGAATTGATTTGTGGGTCGTAAATTTTGATCAGAATCCAGTTAGAATCTAACTGAAAATCCTTAAAAATGGGCTCATACCCAAAAACAACCACCACGGAAACTTAAAAAACACGACCCAAAAGCAACAAAAAATATAAATAATTTTTGAAAAATAAAATTTGTAAAAGTTTTGAATCCGAACCAAGACCTAAGAGTGTTCACTGTTTAGTGCGGTTCGATTCCAATTCCGGTAACCAAATTTGGGAACCATGGGCCACAGTTCAGTCCCAATTCCAGGATGGAACCAGACCGAAACGACTAGTACCTGCCCCTATATCATAAAAATTCGCTCCTTATATTCGGATCACTTATTTGGCCATCGATTCGGCTGAGTATGTGTTCAGTAAGGAAATGAACATGTGTATAATACTTTTCTATCACGTGGAAATTTTGTTCAAGGGAAGTTTTTTACATTTTTGCATGAATTTTAGTACCGTAATCTCTCTTTATGAAGCTCACTACTGCTGAAGCCAACTCCAGTTGATGTGATGTATAATGGTGATCCGCTCCTTCCATGATGCACAGTTTGTGATTGCTTATTAATCTCGAAAACTCCATGGCATCTTCAACTGGTACAATCTTATCCATCGATCCATGAACTGTCAACACTCTGAGAATCAAACATATAAGACAGGAGCACAGAGACATTGATATACTCCCTCACGTCAACTGAACAAGTATAAAACAGAGAGTATAGTGGTTGATTAGATCAAGCAACAGGGAGAATCAAACAACCGACATGGACGAAACATGGAAACCAAAAACTTCAAATTAAGCCACAATCTGGTCAAGGGATTGAGAGTTCTAACCTGCAGTCTTGATGAATGAGATGACAGGATGCACGTGTATCGGTTGTGAGTCGGTCCATCAGACTTTCTTCCGTGACACGATACTCAAACTTCCCTATAAATAAGGGAGGAAGAAAGATAGGTTGTCATTGTTTTTGAAAAGCAACACTAAGATCTTACTTTCTCCAATCCTAGAGATGTATTTCGAGGGGGTTTCTCTAACTACATTCTCAGTCTTCAATTACGAATAAAAAGTAAGCAGCAATTGAGAGCGTGAAGGAAGGAGGATATGAAAAATTGGAAGGCAAGTACATCTGATTGTGTACCTCTTCTATCCTTCACATCAATAAATCCATTTTTCTTGATTCTTTGCAGAAAATCCTTTCCCAAACGACCTTCAATGCCCCTTTCAAGATTAAAACGGCCAGATATATTGACTACCGTATGAACATCATTATACCTCGAAGCATACAAAAGCACCACATTTCCTCCTGCAAGGAAGAGTGTTAATATGGAACCAATCACCGGGGTGTTAACAAAATTTTAAGGATAACATGTATCATTCTACCAAAAGCCAGATTGAAATGAAGAATCTGGATTCATGGTCAAAGATCTAAGAAGCAATACTTGAGGATTACCAAAAGTTATGTTATTGCAAAGGTCGATATTTTCTAGGGGTGCGCTGAGGTTTGAACTGCAAACAGGGTTAACCTATTTCTTTGATCTTCACGAACCGGTTCTCCCGCTAATCCACGTTCGGCTTTTTCAGTAATTTTTCAATGCGCTTGTTAAGTTTTCAGATTTCTTCCTAAAAAAGCAATAACCTATCAAGTTCAAAAGGTGAGAAGACCTTTACTGTGTCCAATCATAGCAGTTATGATGTATTTCTCTTTCCGAAAATACTGGACCACCGCTTTTAAATCATCAGATTCTCTGCGATAATTACCATATTGAAACGCACCTTCACTTTCCCTGAAAGAAAAAGACCATCAAACCAGCTGTAGCAAATTAACATTGCAAAATAATTATTTGACTTTCAGGAATTACAGAGTTTCTGAATTAATAATCCTGCAATGCAAAGGACATGTTGAATGTTAAATTTAGTTGTTACTCTCTCAAAATAAAATAAAATCAAAACTTACCCATTTCCGGCAAAGTCAAAATGGAAAGCACTAATCCCTTCTTTTTCTAATGCAGCTGCGAGATTCACCATAGGGATGTCTTCCTACATGCACATCTGACAAAGTCCAGTTAATGTGACTTGAGAAAAGAAAAGAACAGATAGGCAAATCAACAACTAATTAAGACCCAAAAGGAAAAAACTCGATACAGTTTATCTAGACATCAAAAGGTCGGGGTCAATTATGGACGATATCACTATATAACAAAAATAGCTGAATAATTGTCACGATACGAAGTTGGGTTATTAGAATCTTTTAGCACAAATTATAGTTACCCATAAATTCGGTCTTCAATAAAATTCACTGCAATTATCTTTCATATGCCTCGTAAAACTATAATCTGAATACCCAAAAGACTGCTTAGAAACAAGGATTCAACCTTTGAGGATCTAAATCCATGGCAAATGATGACAAGCTCTTTCGAACCTGTGCCCCGCAATATTCCTATGAGCTTCTCTTCATATTTGTTCTCTATCACAACTCTTCGATTCTGAGTTCCTGCAAATAGAAAGAGAAAAAGGAAGATGTATCTGATTCCAGACAAGAATTGTTCAAACTAAAATGCAAGAAACAAATCTAATGACCAGATAAGAGAAACTGGAGGACCACGGCGGCCATAGTTAATCACGTCGACTCAACATTACCATTTTAACATACAGTTTTTGAGCAAACCTAATTCTGAAATTGCTAGAAACTGTGACAGAAAGGCCAATAAACATCCTAATTTGTTGAGTCTTACTGTATATCACAAGCAAACCCTTAAACCTTATCATTTGGAGAAGACTTTCGAAACCCAGCCACAACGAGACTTACTGACAGAACTAAAAACGCCAAAGCGGTGATCAACACACGATTCATCATTCACACACATCTACCTATCTGACAGGTAGAAAATATGAAAAAAAAACTAGCATTTATCATTCTTGTTGGTTATCATAGTGCAATATTCAGGGGTTCATCAGCCGAAAGAGCCAATATAGGAAATTCGTTGAGTGGGCACGGTGAAGGACTTTCGAACCGTTTAGAAACTACGACGAAATGGATTTTGATACTCGAAAAAGGATAAGAGAAAAGGCTCACGAAACAGTTGGAGTTGCTCTTCCGGAGCCGGTTGCGGCGGCTTCGCCGTCATAGAATCGCCTAGCTGTTTTGCGCGTAGAAGGGAAGGAACAGCGACCTACGATTGAGATCGCTTGATCCTTAACGTGAAGCTATAACCTAATCTAGTCCTCCATTAAAATTCAGAATACTATCGCAGCCTGAAATGCAAGAGACTGTACAAAAAATATGTAGCGAGAGAGAGGCGTATGATGCGAACCTGACGAGGAGGACATAATAATCACATGAATCTCACTCTCCGTCTAGTGAATCTCACTCTCCGTCTAGTGAATCTCACTTTCCGATGAATCGTCTACAAACATCTACTCGAAATTGACCAACAGCAGAGCATTCGCTGCAGTCTTGTGATTTAGATACCGCCTAGAAAGAGAAACGCAAGAATAAGATGCAAAAACAAGACCTAATCTCGCATGGAAATAGAGAACCCACCGTCGAATTGGAAGGTCTCTCATCAGTGACATCTACCAGGGAGAAATACACGATACTCCATCTTTTATTCATCACAGTAAAACTTGAATAACTGAGTCAAGAAAATTTAGAAAGCAATGGACAATCCAATGGAACATAAATACAACAGCTTCAATGACTGTCATTTCTTTCTTCCTCAGTTTTTCACTCAACAACGATACAGACTTCAGTGGCAGCAACAATCTAACCAATTCCACATGGCTGTCAAGTAATCTATCTATATGCACATTGAATCAGTAATTAATAATATCTTCTGCCCTAAGATCCCACCGGAGCTACGCCTTTAGCTTTGGCTGCGGCAGTTGCAGCAGCAGCAGCAGCGGCAGCGGCTGCTGCAGCAGATGAAGCCGGACTCGAGGTGGAGGGCGGCACCGGATTCGACTGTGAGCTGCTCTGTGTGGCAACTTTCGGCTGCTGATGTGGTTGCAGCTTTTGCTGAGAGTTCACCTGTTCAAGCAATGCCAGAATCTGACTGCCCGAGAGAGTTTCGTGCTCAAGCAAGGCATTGGCAAGGGCATGATGCTCCTTGCTATGGGTGATGAGGATGTTTTTCGCATTGTTGTAAGCTGTTTCCAAGAACTGTCTTACTTCTTTCTCGATTAGAAGCCTCGTCTCCATGCTCATGCTTTTGCCATTGTCATCGTAGTTGTGAGAAACCATGCCCACTTCTTTGCTCATTCCGTACTTTGTGACCATCGCTCTAGCAAGTGAAGTTGCCTGCTGGAGGTCAGATGATGCACCAGAGGTAACTTCACTTTCTCCGAAGATAAGCTCCTCGGCAGCCCGTCCTCCCATGCAAACATCAAGCCGAGCCAGCATCTGCTTTCTGGAAATACTAGTCTCGTCCTTGTCAGGCAATTGTGCAACCATACCAAGAGCCATCCCTCTGGGCACTATCGTTGCCTTGTGCACTGGCAGTGCTCCATCGGTATGAATAGCGACAAGGGCATGGCCACCCTCGTGGAAAGCCGTCAACTTTCGTGACTCGTCTGAAATAACAGCCGACTTGCGTTCACTTCCCATCATAATCTTGTCCTTCGCATATTCCAGATCGGCCATGGTCACTGCTTTAGCGCCGTCCATGGCTGCCTTCAGTGCAGCTACGTTCACTAAGTTCGCTAAATCAGCACCCGAAAAACCAGGAGTTCCTCTTGCAATGATCATCATGTCAACATCATCCCCCTTCAGGACCTGTCAAAGAAGGGTGATGATAGCAACAACAATGTTAACCTTCAATCAGAATCTCTGTACTCAATAAAATTACAAACAGTATCTCCCATCGAAATCTAAGAAGCATATGAAGAGCTGGGTTGATAATAGGGAAAACAAATAAAAATGCAACTTAGAGGATACACAGCAGTAAGAACAAGAATGACATCTCTAGGAGAGTAACAACAAAACTAATAACTAGACAACCAGTTAACAATTTCAAACCCATTCTCACATTACCAAGATGAAAAAAAATCATGGTCAATCTTAGTGTTACCGACAATCTTGAACTGACATTAGTTTCAAACAAAACTCATGGTTTCCTTTTGGAAGTATGAGTTGCATCTATAAAATCATAAACCCACTTACAGCCGAGATTTAAAAGAAATTGGTACGATTTCATAGCCTCTATAACACAACAATATATGAGTTAGACTCATGAATAGGACTCTACAGGTAGAAGTCACCAGCAGAAAGTTCAAAGTAAAATGCAACTGCCTTTTCATAGCCTTATGAAAATGCAATATTACCAACAGAGAGCATTTATTTACAGATGAGATGAAGCTGGGTCCTATAATTTTACATATAGATGATGCAAAAAGACCTTCCAGCAATTGAACAAAGTATGCTATGACTGTCTTTCAAGTAACAGATTGAGTCTCCTAGTCAACAGAAAAAAGGTTACCTTCAACATATGAGACTCCAAAATTTGCCGTCTTCCTTCAACGTCTGGATTAGGTACAACAATGTGGCGATCAAACCGTCCAGGTCTCACCAAGGCCTTATCCAATGACTCTGGAAAATTGGTTGCAGCAATTACAATTATTCCTTCATTTTGTTTAAAGCCATCAAGTTCAACCAATAACTGATTTAGAGTCATTTTCATGTATTGTTGGTCCTTTGGGTTCCGACTCCCACCAATGGCATCAATCTCATCGATGAAGATAATGCAGGGTGACCGCTTCTTTGCAGCAGAAAATAAATCTCTCACTCTCCTGGCTCCAACACCAACAAACATTTCTTCGAACTCACTGCCACTGCATGAAAAAAACGGCACCCCAGCTTCTCCAGCAATAGCTCTTGCTAACATTGTCTTGCCTGTGCCTGGGGGGCCAACAAGTAAAACACCTTTTGGGAGCTTGCCCCCAAGTCGAGTAAAGCGCTACAACAAGGGAAGCCATCAGAATCTAATTAACACATAAAAGGTATAATATATTGACCTTGCAACCAGTAGATTACCAAAAATAATCTAAATGAATTTACCTTTGGGTCACGAAGATAGTAGACAATTTCTTCAAGTTCTGCCTTTGCTTCATCAACTCCCTTGACGTCATTAAATTTTGTGTTTGACTCCATAGTAGGCTGCACCTCCTCGTTCAGGCCAAGCCCTAGAAAGTTTATATGAACAATTTTTGATCAATTTTATTCAAATCAACATGAAGATATGAAAGCATGTCAATATCATTAGAAAATTATTCACCTTTACTGATTCCTCTATCTTCAATAAGTGCCCCTACAGCAGAGATCAAGAGAAAGGCTAATAAAATAAGGCGAATAGTTCGCCATAGCTGCTCTTTGAAATGTCCTCCTTCTGTAGCCACCATGTGAATGGGAGAATTTGCAGTTCCAAGAACGCCTTCTTTGACAGATTTTCCAGCATTCCTGAAAGCTGAAAGGGCACCAATGCCTTCTTCTTCCCTAGATGCGTTTGAAATACCTACAAATCAAATACATATTTACTAATTGCTAAAATCCAATCAGAAAATAATAAGGATGTCAATAGATTGAGAATGGTCCAAAACTGAAATATGTTCACACCAATCAGTAATGTAAATGTCTTTCTAGTACTCCAATTCTTAGCAAACGAAAGTCCCATATCGTTATCAAATGTGAAAGTATGGGTGAGAGGAATCCATACGATATTAATTCCAAATTCTATATGCCGATCAAGCAGAAGTTGGAAGATTAAAACACATGATATAACTAAAGCAAGTAACAAAAATGAAGTTAGTCTCTGTTCCTTCCAACCTCTTTGTAAAGTTTTGATAAGTTCACTTCCATCCAGCCTGTCAACTTTCACTAAT
This sequence comes from Begonia peltatifolia, assembly GCA_022433055.1. Lineage (NCBI taxonomy): Eukaryota > Viridiplantae > Streptophyta > Magnoliopsida > Cucurbitales > Begoniaceae > Begonia > Begonia peltatifolia. The sequence goes on from CM039518.1 coordinate 3,181,491, forward strand.
GCCTTGACATATTCAGATATCGCAGCTGAGTTGTGTTGTAATGATGGCTGACTTTCAAATAATCTAATCACTGATTCAGGATCATTTCGATGGTAAAGCTCTTTAAGATGAGCAACTTCACTTGCTTCATCAGCATCTCGCACTCGTCGAGCTATATTACCAACATAGCTCGACTGAAACCTCTTTTGAGCATTTAAAAGCCTAATTCCTGGACAGAAGGAAGATTTCTTAGCATACATATACATCCATACAAGCACACGCTCACACATAGACACACACATACAAAATCATATTGACAAGAAAATCAGTTAGACTTGATTCGATTTACCAATAAGTGCAAACCTACCTCCATACTTGTTCACCAATAAATAAGTTTCAGGAAACAAATGTTTAAAGTGTTCCAACTCCAATCGATTCCTTGAAACCTGAAACACAAAATAAAAAATGTCAGCACACATGGAACAAAAGTTACACATCAATTCAAACAAGGTAATTTGTGCCAACAGCATAAGCTAGAGGTTTTAGTCCAACTAGTTCTTGTAACAAAGCAGACTAAATTAATTAACGCTGACTTGATGTATCCTAACACCACATACTATCTGCAGATAAATATAATAGTTTTACTTTTACATATGCTAATGGAGCTTGTTCTCAATGTGCTACATATGAAAAGCGAAATATTTTCTTTAAAATAAATTTATGCATTAAATTTAAATTCATATTCACACGAAGCAATAGAAGTACAGAGACTCGAGAAGCAACACCAACAACTTTGCCGGTATAGATGTGGACAGAGAATCCATAACATGTGTTGACAAACATTATTCTCTTAACGCTGGAAACCTCCATTTATAAAAAGAATTCATTTCCAATACAAAAACTAAAACTTCATTCTGAATATAAATTCTGCCAGCAGAAAAAACCTGATGTCCAAAAGATGGGCGAGGAAGGAATGTCAAATAATGAAAGACTTCTCATTTTCAAAGAATAGACATGCTAAAATCTTGGCCTAAGATGCAGTAAACAAGGGTACCATTGAAATGAAAAAAAAAAAAAAGAAGAAGAAGAAGAAACAGAATGAATTCACTGAGAATTAAATATGAAAAACCAACACAGATATATTTAAGGATTTTCATTTACAAAGAAGAGACATGATAAATTCAAGTCAGAAAAACAATTTCGATAAGATTACTATACTTATTATACAGTAATCCTACTTAAGGACAGCAGCTAAAATGAGAAAGGCAGAGAAGGAACGAATCCATTGTGAATAAAAATACTAAAAAACCACATCCCAACGCCCAAAACTCAATAAAAGTCCTAAGTTTCCAGCGAACTGTAAATAAGAATGGAACCTTAGTTTTTTCTTTTTAACAAAATACAAAGACCATGTTTACCAATAAGAATCTGACTTCATCCTGCCCCAGTACATAGAACAATAATCACGACATAAAATTCTCTCTTCGGTTAACAATACATTTGATTTAACGAAATAGGCGAGCATCCAAAATATAACATCTTTCAAACCCACAAAATTTACTAACTACATAACCTGGTGTGTAAAAGCACGCATAACTATGTCCAAGGATATTAGTAATTTAAATAGCAGCCCCAATTTTAAATGAGGATGGCGAAATACAATTTAGGGTTTCCAATATCACAATAATTGTAAAAAATTCTTTTGACCAAAGGATTCAATCCAAGAAAAGAAGTCCAGGAGGCAAGATACCTGACTGATCAAATGCCTCCAAGCCATCCTCTATCGAAGAACCCAACAGCTCCGATCCTTCAACCCTCAAAGTTCTATTCCTTATGTATTTTAGGTATGCGGAACCTCGCTTGCTATGGTCTGTAAATCTCGAGGTTGTTTGTGGAGGAACAAAATGAGGAAGAGCAAGAGAAGAACGGGCGGTGCCACATCTGAAATGAACATATTTCTACGAATTTTGGATATTGACTTTCCTTCCGATTTTACCCCCCTCTCGCTAGGGAAATGACGTGATTACCCGCGGTGGCTCTAGATATCAAAAATACGGAGGTAAGGAGTTAATTATTATTATTTTAGTGATAATAATAATAAATTGAGATGATTTATATATTATTTCAAATATTTATATATCATTTAAAATATTTATATATTATTATTTCAAATATCTAAACTGCCCTAATTGTTCTTAGCATGAAAATAATAGGAAGATATTGTATTCTATATTTGATATATCGATTACATTGAAATCAATTAATATTTATATATGGATCATATAGTATTACATAATTTAAGTTATATTGGATAAATATTCATTTTTAATTATTAATATATATAATATAGTATTTCAATACGGTATATAACAAGCAACGTATAATAATAATAATAATAATTGTTTCTGTATCAAAATATACTATATTTATTATTATTATTATTATTATTATTATATATTATATATTTACAATTAATTTCTACTTTCTATTTTTATTTATTAACTTGTTAAACAATGATTAATATAATTAAATTATTTGTAATTAATTATATTAATTATATCAATTAATATTTATTACGTCATAAATTAATAATTAAAAAATAAAAATATAGATAAATATAGTGTTAGGTTTCTTCCTGTATTTAGACCTAGAAACCAGGTAAAAATATATAAAAATTAGTTATGGACTCATTTTACAATTATTAACTTTTTCATTTGAAAATTGAATTTAACAGTTTAAGCTCCTGCGTTACATGAAATAGTTTACAATTATTCCAAAGGAGCTTCTTCTAAATTAATTGCATAGCCTCTCTCCAGTAAAAAGGTTGCAGTTGAAACATAATTCTCCGACGTAAAAACTCAGTTTTACAGACCGAGAGACAGAGTCTAAGGAAGTCTAAGAAGGCCAAGTGATCTGATTCTGATTATGCTGAGAGAAAGCCGACGAAGAATCAACATCATTGAGCATAGTTAAATTGATGAAGTCTCTATGTGAGAATGGTCTCAGACCCAAGAAGTCCCTCGTCTCTCCACCGCCATTGCAGTCCCTGGTAGTACCTCCATTGCTTCTCCTGAAATTGACCTCTGCGTTTGGATTCGAAGGTATATCCTCCATACCGTGTTCGTCTTTCCTCTGGGAAAACATTCCACTTAGCGTCTCTTCTAAAGACGGCTCTTCAAACCCAGAAATGGAAACCATCATATCGTGAAGAAGAGCAGGACCTTCATCTCCCGCCCCAGATGAAACAAAAGAAGCAGTTTTATTCCCAAAAATTGCAGAACCAATACCAAGCTGATCTTCCGCCATTTCTTCACGCGAAGACGACGCCATTGATGACGTTGTTGGAGCTGAACTGATCGCAGCTCCATTATTCCGAGTTATATGAGCTTCGTGAGGTACAAACAACGGAGAAGAGCTCCCAGCTGTTGCGCCTATTAGCGAGGCATTTTGCAGCAACGCAGTTGCAGACATGGTGGAGGAAGATGTAAAATTAGGGTTAGGGTTTAGGGGGTGGAGAAGAGACTGTTCTAAGGAAGACGAAAACAGCAGTGCGGTTGGATGATCCATCGCCTGGAGGCATGAAACCGGTTCAGATGCTAGTAACGCGAGTTGGTTCGTCAGCCAAGGAGAAACCTGAGGAGCTGATCTGAGGTCTGGTTCGTTTTTCACTGGTACTTGCTGGAAGCAGCCATAGCTATGGAGCTGAGATTGAGAAGCTGAAAGAAGTGGGTTTACTGCTGCCATTGCTTTAACACTCTCTTGAGTTAGAGCATCGCAGAAAGCTCTGTGCGTGATGAAACTGTCCCTCCTGAGACCATAAAGAAACAACAAACACAAAAAACAAAAACAGCAGACGATCAGAAACTTATTTCATAATTCAGAACAAATCTAGTTTGAATTACTTGAAACTCAATGATTAGCAGTATATCATCAACATCTTTCTCTCTCCTCACTGTCATAAATATTTTTTTGTGTATGTTCAAAAAATGGCTAGTTCTTACCTTGAGAAGATGGCCCCACAGTCACATCTATACTCTCTTGTTCCACAAATCTTAGAGTGAGCTTTCCAATCTGACTGAACAGCGTACCGCTTAGAGCATTTTTCACACTTCCATTTCTTCTCGCCATGTTTTCTGAAGAAATGCTTTTTAATTCCAGTGAGGTCTCCCAGAGCCCGTGAAGGGTCATGATGCACACATGTAATTTCTGGACATATATACGCCTTCTTCTTCACTTCCTTGCTTGTTCTTCGCTTCAGTTTCCAAGGCAAGTTATGTCCTCTTCTGTGTAACTGCAGATTCTGATCTCTCTGGAACCCTTTGTTACATATCTCACACATGAATCTATTTGTTGCCAGTAGAGTTTTGGGAGATAAAGCCATCACTTCAGCTTCTGGGTCTGATTGAAATCCATAGAAAAATTGATGATGGGTCTGGTTAGAAACAGACAATTTATGAGAAAGAAGATGAAATTAATAGCTTATCGACCCATCAATATGAAGCCAAATACTGCGCTCTCCAAGTTCTTAGACCAATTGATTAAGAAATTAATGGAGTGGTGGAGAACCTGGATTGCCTGGAAGACTTCTCTTCTTCTTCGACGATAAAGGTGGTTGATTTGTTGAACCGTATGAGTGATGAGAGTGGAGGGTGGCTACAGTCTCTTCAATTCTCGAACCGGAAGACGCACTTAAAATCTCGCCAGACGCAGAAGTCAATACAGACAAGCTCTCATCCGCCATAATCGAACTTCTCAGCATCTTTCACTATATTAAATTACAGGCCAGACAGGATGACGACACAGACCACAAGATCATTCATTTATTAGCTGCAGATCAGGATCAACTTTCTCTTCCGTCGGTTATGTCGCGAGATCTGATTGCCAAACCCAACAAAAAGAAGTAAACAGAAAGGAAGTGAAAAAATTCTGAAAAAAAGGATGAAACAAAAAAGAGAGGCTCATTCAGTCGTTCAAAAGTAACAATTATTGCAATCGTTCCTTCAATAATTATCTTGACCCTTCAATTAATGAGAGCAATATTGAGACAAAAGAGTAAAAATATATATGCACACAGAAAGAAATAGAAATGAATAATCAAGTGGATTAACACCAAACCTAATTTTAGAATTCCAACTTCTCTTGTAGCTTGTTTGCTGCAAACACCATTGAAACCAAACCAGGATTTCTGTTCTATACAGTGGTAAGAAGATGTAGTTGTAGAGAGAGATAGAGGCGAGAGAGGAGAGAGAGAGAGAGAGATGAGGATGAGAAATGATTCCTTTTGAAGAGCTCCACTCATTCAATATTGTAGTCTTAAGTGAACGACAACAAGCTTGTCCTGACGTGCATACTTTCTGTCTTTTCCTCTGTTCCCTTTCATGTCCCTCAAATTTTTTCTCCGTTCAATAATTGACGATATATACTTTAATTGAACAAGTATTTTCTCTTTCCACCACATTCATTTCGACATTTCCCAAATCCCATAAATAAAATACAATACCCTGCCCATCAGGAACAAGCGAGAAAGGAGCAGCCGGCAGTTCATTGAGAACTTTTCACAAACACATAGGAAACATAAAAGAAAAAAAAAAAAAAAGAGAAAACCCTTCTGTTCAGCGACTGTTTCAGCGAGCTGTTAACTGTAATTTGATTCAGTAAAAGGGTCGAAAATGGTGGTTTTTTACCAGTAATGGAGATAAGGGATTGAAGAAGAAAAGTAAGAATGATGATGAGGAGATTGTTTATGGAGAGATTCAAAAAGCCAAGTGCTGTCGTTTTCAGGGTTTTCAAATCAGACAAGAGAGAGAGTGAGAGGAGGGTGGATGAGTCGGTGTCGGTCCCCGTCGCGGCCAATTGCTGCCCAACCCACCCATCATCACTTCATTTATAACATGTCTGCGCGTGTCTTTGTTTTTTTACTTCTATTCACTCCCATGCAATTATTTTCTTTTTCTTTTATTATCTTAAATTTTTATAACATTATTTTATTCAAATTTAATTTATGTGGGATAATTATTAAAAATTAATTAATTAAAAAATTAATCATTAAAATATATTCGTTAACAAAACAATTCATTATTATCCATATATCAGTTAGATAATATAATACGTCAAGATCTCGGCCTCCAAAAGCGGCTCCTGCTCATTTTTTGTTATTGAAGCAAAGATCATTTTTTTGAATAGCAAGCTTCTCTAGAGCAGAATTTCATCCTTCATTGACAGGCTCCCACTAATTGAATCTTAATTTGAAGAAATAAAATGAAACCAAAAAAGAGCGAAAGTCCGCTATCTAAGATCATATTTCCGCCTTACTCAAAAGATAAGGGAGCCACTTTTGAAGAGCGGCCCCTCACTCGTTATTTTGTTTTCTAGAACTAGATCTCGCGCAAGAATTGTTTTGTTAATATAGCATAATTTTAAAAGAAAATTTATTAACAAATCTAATTTAAAGTCAAGTGTTTTTTTTTTAATTACTCTCTGTTGAATGTTATTTTCCTTAAATAGTTCGGAGCGTTAGATTTCAAGATTAGAAATATATAAGAAATAAAATAGTTTATTTTTCAAAAATTAAATCTTAAAAAGAGTCATCTTTACAAAAAAAATAAAAAATGGTACGGAAGTTCTACTATTGACCAAATAAATAGTAACAATTTTATAAGCAATGTATTCTTAAACATATTAATAAATTATTTTTAGTAGTTTGTTATTGAAATCAATATCTAGAAGCACGTGAGAATGGAGACACTGTTTTTTAAATTACTTCTTAAAAATTGAGAGACGTGAATCAACTACTAATTTAATTTAAAGTAAAGCGTGGGTTCAATCTTTTAACTTAAATCTCAAATTTCGCACCATTAATATTATGCTTAATTTTGTTCCGATCTGATGAAATTTAAGTATTTTTTAATTTTAAAATTTCAAAAAATCAAACTGTATAGACCAAAATCGAATATAAACAAACTAAAATCGACCAAAACTGTTAGATGTGTTGAATAAATTTCAGAATCATTAGTAGGCTATTGGAAGTTGTTATTGTAAAAATTTGTATTTTTAAGGATTTTTTCTCACTTGGCCACCCGCACAAGGAGAGGGAGAGAGAAAGAGAAGGGTGTTTGCCAGTTCTTGTTATCCGACACGATTGAAAGCTGGAATCGTGTTCTTTGGGTTGCAGGTAACACCTCTTCTGAAGAAGTTTCGTGCGATTGTAAATTTCTCTTCTCTGTTTTTTAATTAAAATTTAAGATTTTACATTGGGGATGGATTCGAGCAATGGAGCTCAATTCCTTTCTATTTTTCTTGATATATTAGTGTATTAAAAGTGTGTACAAGTGTTGTTGCCATTTGAAGACAAGAATCAGCGAGGAGGAGCGATTTTCGTGACTTTCCGTCGCTGAAAATCGCTTATGTGTCTACCGTTGTAGACGTCAGTCGACACTCATGAAATGTCGACCGCTATATCATTTGATGATTTAACTCAAGCTAAAAAGCGTCGACAACTTGAAAAAAGTGTCGATCGTAGGTCAACTCGAGAGATAGGAAATGTCGACCCATGACATGGAGTGTCGACCCACGGTCTGAAGTTCGCGGTTGTTTATATTGTTAAAGATTGAGTTCCTACTCTCGGTTTATGATTCATCCTAGCGTCTTCTTCCCTTAGTGTTAAATTAAATAATTTTAACATTGTTTTATTTTAAGCTCAGACGACTTTGAAGACTTTAAGCCAGTTGTGCCCTTAGTTGGAAAAATGAGCGCTCGACGTAAAAGTATGAGTTTTATCTTATTTGCATTGTATTGCATGTTTTTTATGAAAACTCTATTTTGGTGCACTATCACTAGTGAAAACATGATGGGAACTGGTCGCTAGTGCTTCAGTCTTTTACATGTATAATGTATGATTTACACGTTTATCATTTATGCACGGTTTTATTATTGTTGTGGTAGAGGATAAATCATCATGATACTTTAAACGGTCTCAGTGTCAAAGTATCAATAAGATATCCTAATACGCCTTTTGGTGCATGAAAGTTGTTTTATATGCTCATCGCGAAATGAATAATAAGACAGTGATGAGCGATCCTTGAGTTTCAAATTCATAATCTTGATCATGGTAATATTTATTTTTTTATTATTATCGATCATTTGGGTTGTTTCGTATATGACAATTATTTACTAACAATCTAGATAACGAAGCAGGATATTTTGATCCAACATTGCTTGATTTTTTTTTTTTATGACTTATAAGGTGCTGCTAAATTTTGGTCGCTGTTTTTTCTGTGTTAGTGTATTAGAATGATCTTTAAGCAACTCTCATTTTTCATTGAAATGATTTTCATGTGACTTGTACAATAATGACCTATTTTCATATAGTCGTCTATGTATACGATTTATTTAATAACTAATCGGTGGCTCGTAAAGTTTATTTTTGTAAAAAGTTGAAAAATGGGTTTTTACAATACGATAATTTGAAAATTATTTGTTATACCCTTATTTTTTTAAAAAAAAATAAATGAAATTTTACGTGCATTTGATATAGTATTTGTACCCTTTTCAATAAAGAACAATAACAGTAAATAATTAGAGATTGAAAACAGTTTTTTTATTTCTTCCTGAAATTGAAAATTTAGTATTCTTTGGCGAGGATTTATTATATATGTATATAATCACTGTGTGAATATTGTGTTTTGATTAATATTCAAATTTTTCACTACGAATCAGATCGTTCCATCCAGCATTCAGTAAGACCCACCTCTGGGTCATGATAGTTATTGTTCCATTTGTTTTAGTTGTTCTTGTTTTCTTGTTTTTAACCATTAGTTTACTGCTATCTTTATGGACTCGTGGTCGTAAACTGCTTTATTGGTATTAGAGTGACCGATGAATAAGCATAGTTGTTCCTTTTGAAACTTTATTTCCAACAAAACCGCGTATGGACAGAAAAAATCTAAAATTTAAACAAAAATGACACAAATTTGAACAAAATTGAAGACAAATAATTTGAAGTTCATTTTATTCGTGATGATTATTTTGATAAAAAAAAAATTCAAATTTAAGTTAAACGAATCATAAAATTCAACGTTTATTTAGATTTAAAAAAATCAGCTCTTCAAATTCAGAGTTTAATTTATATTTTGTAATTTGATTTAATAATTATTTATTTTTTTTTTTCAATTTCACCAAGTTTATACGGCTTTCTAAAAACTTTAGAATATTAATTTATTATTTTCACCCAATTCAACATAAATTTACCTTTTCCAATTGTTACAAAAAAAAAAATAGTAATTAGAAACTAAATATCTCAAATGGAGACTCCTCCGTCTTGATGGTTGGAAAAAAAATTAATTTTTATTTATTTTATACATTTTTAATATTTGGACGGTGAATCCTTATTTCTATTATTGAAAATCAGACGGAAATTGAAAAAAAATACGCGAGAAAAAATGACACCGAGATGTATAAAGAAAACCTCTTCTTGAAAAAATAAGAGTAAATGAGAAATTCATTATTAAAAATCGACGTACAATATTTTATTAAATTTTACTATTCAAACATAATTATACGGGAAAAATCGCAACACTTAATATTGAAATATGACCGATTCAGTCTAATTAGAATTCAGATCACATCAAACTCTGACCATTATAATCAAATTAACAATCTTTTAAACAAAATTAGTTTAAATCTTAAAATTAAAATTTTATAATATGATGGTCATATTAGCATATTATTTTACAACTTTTCAATCAATAAATAAACCGATGTAGCGTGTAAAAGCAGAATCTATATATATATATATATATAGGATTAGTCTAATTGGATTGAGGGGGAAATTGGGGATGAAGAGGTGCACGGGCCATAGTCTGCGTAGCCTTTTAAAGAAAACGGGCATTCTCCATGTAATAGTATACTTTCGCGTAATGATAAATATTAATACCCCAGTAATGAAGGTTTGTACTAGAAGCAGCAAGGTCCAACAATGGTGGCGGGTGCTGCTCAAGAGTCAAGCCCTATTTCATCAGCTTTTTTGGGTCAGAATGTGGATCCAAATTCCTGTTTGCTTCATTTCAACTCATTGTTCGGCCAAGGAGGAGTGTATTTGGTTGTCAAATAGGGAGAAAGCGGGGGAAAACCGACGCATATCTGAGATAGTTTATCTTACTACCAATTCAGCGTTTTCTCTATTGGAATATCATTCAATCCTGGTCTATAAGAAATTTCCCACCAATTCTCATACAGAGAGGACAGAACCAGTGGATAGAGCGAGCTTTGGGGTTTTGAGGAATGAGCAAAGACGATGATGATCCACAAAAGGGCGAATTACCATCAAGACTCGGATCATCTGGGTCGCAGTCGCCACGATGGTTGACGAACTTTCACCGTGATTTGATGGCGGGGGCGGCGATGGGCGGAGTTGTACACACTATTGTTGCCCCAATTGAGAGGTCGAAGCTTCTTTTACAGACCCAAGAGAGCAATTTGGCCATTGTTGGAGTTGGGCGAAAAAAATTTAAAGGTTTGTTTGATTGTATTGCAAGAACAGTCAGGGAAGAAGGCATTCTTTCTCTCTGGAGAGGCAATGGTAGTAGCGTTCTGCGTTATTATCCATCGGTCGCTCTCAATTTTTCTCTCAAGGTACAATTTACTTCTTATATGTACATTTGTAAATCATTTTGTTATAATTAATAAACCTGTGCGAAGTTGTTTTAAATTTCTACAATTTTTCTTTAGGTAATCCCTTATCAGTTACATTAATTACTCCTTTAGGGTGATTTTGATTGTTGATGATGTGGTTTTATAACAGGAGGCTTATAGATTTTCTTTTTGTGATATCCTTTTTGGTGGGGAAAGTCTAGCATTAACTTATGTCCTTTGTCAAGTGTCTGTCTTATGGGTTGTCTTTTGTTGTCGTTTTCTTCAGTATACCTACTCTTACCTTTTAAAAGAAAGAAAGATATTGATAAAGACAACCTACAAGAGAGGATGAATGCATTCTTTTCTGAATTGAAATCAAGGTAACTTGTTCCTATGGTTCATCCTGTTAGTCTGCGCTGTATTAATAAAAAAGAACGTTCCTTCTTAGTTATGGAAAGTTTTTTTTTGGAGGTAAGTTGTCTAGGGGTATTATGAGTTCTTTAGATTATGAACAACTAGCTTCTGGAACAAGATGATAATATGCTCACATCTCTTCCTATTCTGATCCCATTAAGGCATCGGATTACTGGTTAGTTGTCTGAGAATGATTAGTTTTCCGAGGAACATCAAGAAGTGTGACTTCAGGACAAGTACAATGCTATTGAAATTAGATGGAATAGATAGTTTCTTCGGATCTCTTTTTGAATAATGACCTTTTCAAGAGTAGGGAAAAAGATTGGGAATTCTATAACTACATTGATTAACCTTAGTTTAACATTTATATTTCACCTCGACAAAATACATATAGGAGAACGAGCAAAAGAATTACTATCTTAGAATATTAAGAAATTTGAAAGAATGAGTTAAACATTGAAAGTGTCATTTAAAGTTGCGCTCTAGCTTTTTCAAATAGTTGGTATCATCTCCAGTTCAGTGTAGGCAACAAGCTGCTATGACCACCATATTAACCGGTTTAAGCCTAATCTTTCATGAGCGTTGTGTTGAAAATTATTACAAGTATTCAATTTAAACTTTAAAAATCACTAGGTGTGGCCCTGAGTCGACTCTCTCATTTTCTACATTCTAATTAAGAAGAGGGACGAAGAAAAATTTAGTTGAAATGTGTAGTTGTGGCTAACAACTAGAATTGGTTGATACTAGATTGATTGATCCCTAACCAGACAGTACTTACCTTCATTGCTTTGTGCACAGAGATTTTTTAGAATTTCAACTTTTTACTAAAATCAGAGGCTATGGAATCTGTGAAGGCATGTTTAAGTTTACATTGACAATCACTGTTATCACGTTTGTTTTTGTAGCTCTGTATTATTCCTTTGAAAAATGAAATAATTCTGAACAATCGGTTGCTACTTTTTATAACTTTTCAGATGCTAAAAGTAGCTTTGGATCTTTATTATAGTTGATGGAATTGTTTATGTATTACTTTCTGCAGGATCTTTATAGGACTATGTTAAGAGGTGGAAACTCTATTGAAGATGGTAATTTTTGGTCTGGTCCATCCGCTAACTTTGTGGCTGGCGCTGCTGCTGGTTGCACCACACTGATTCTAATATATCCTCTCGACATTGCACACACCCGACTCGCTGCTGACGTCGGAAGAACCGGTGATCGTCAGTTTCGAGGCATCTACCATTTCCTCACGACAATGCACAAAAAGGATGGAATTCGAGGAATTTACAGGGGCCTTCCTGCCTCTCTACAGGGGATGGTCATCCACCGAGGCCTCTACTTTGGAGGTTTCGATACCATAAAAGAGATCTTGTCGGAAAATTACAAAACGGACTTGGCTCTGTGGAAGCGATGGATTGTGGCTCAGGGAGTTACAACTTCTGCCGGTTTGCTATCCTACCCTCTGGACACTGTTAGAAGGCGAATGATGATGCAGTCTGGTTGGGAAGGGTCTATGTACTGTAGTACACTTGACTGCTGGAGGAAGATATATCGGACTGAAGGGGTGGCTTCATTTTATCGTGGGGCCATCTCGAACGTATTTAGGAGCACGGGGGCGGCTGCAATTCTGGTTTTATACGACGAGATAAAGAAGTTTATGAAGTGGGATGAATTTTGAGAAGAACTTTATCCGTTATTCATCATTTTTGGACTAGACTTAGTTAGAATATAGCATGGCATGGTAATTACAGCAGATGAGTCCATACGTGGTTCCTTCCATTCATCTTGGCTTTTGTCATTCTGGACCCCAATTTTGTTGTCCAAGAAAGAAGAATTTACGTAGATAATATTTTATTTTATTTTAATTAATGTTGCATTAGTAGACATTATAAATAATTAAAATAAGTTATTAATTATGTCAATTAATTAGTATCATAAAAAATAATAAAAATTAAGAAAAAGTTCTCTTAAACGCATTGTCCGTGTTGTATTGTTTTTGGATGACTAACGATTCTTATCTCATAACTTTAAGCGATGTTTAGTGTAAGTTAAAAAAAGAAAAAGTCATAGCGATTTAGACAAATTGGAAATTGTGAATTAAAAAGATTATCTATCTTAGTCATTGATGATTCCCTTGAAATATAAAATACAACACTATCCACTTACTTGCCGGGCATCCACGTCAGTATGCTGCATAGCCACGTCCACTTGTTGTCCGGCCACGTCAGCTTGCTGCTTGGCCACGTCAGCATCCGGCTGGGATTGGGATTGGGATTGCCATGATTGGCTAACCGCAGCTAACAAAGTTTGCAAATGCTATTGATGTTATTATGGCCTTGATACTCTTATTACAGTTTTAATACTGACAGTCAATGAGTCGTCACTCTGCCGGAGTCTGAGCTCAGAGGGGACGTCCAGAATCAGCTCCTCCTATCCGGCCTCCAACCAACTAGAGTTTGGACAGTTGCCGTCATTGTTTAAGATTCAAGGTCAACTTTCATGGCAATAATAAGCCTTAGAAATAAGAATGCAGGGCTAAAAACTTGGAATCAAGTTTTGTAGAGAAAAGCACATAGAAATTATACGTTTATGGAGGCTTCAAACTAGAAGGAGGAAGATGTCTAATGAGAAGAACAACATGCGAACGAAGATTTTGATCAAAGCATCGACGGGTTGTCGGAACAATTGATGATCATATCGACGACGACAACTAAAAATAAATTGACAAATTAAATGAAATGACTGAAACTACAATAAAATTAACGGATAAATAAAATATCACACGATCCTCTTAATACAATAATATACGTTTTTGTACTAAAATCTGAACAATTTTATTTTTAGGGTTAATAAAAAACACATTATATTAAGTAAGAAAGAGAACTGTACTTATAAATAATTCACTTTATACTCTTTCAAACGATTTGAGATTGTAGTCTTTAATTATTATGAGTTGGAACCTTCCACTATATTTTATTTGTCTTCGCATTACAGGCTGTAGTAGAAATTTAAAATCAAGCAAGTGCATAAGCGTTGCAGCATAATTTATACAAAAAAAAAAATTATATTTAGCCAGGACTAGTTGATCTCCGTGCGTTCTAGGTTTTCTTAAGGAGAATAATTATAATCTGAGTATAAATAAATAAAATAAGCGTAATTAATCACGTGTTTATATAAGTAAAGATGACGCGGGACCCTTTGATTGGCCAACGCACAATCTTGGCTGAGTATCAAGTGGACCGGATCTCTCTCCCTCAAAACTGTGGGCTTCTTTCTCACCCCTGATCATGCTCGCATGACATCACCCGTTGCAGAAAAAGCTGAATAAAAAAGAAGCTTTTTTGCATATTTAAAACTAATTTTTTATTTACTTTTGAATTCTTCCGGTAATGACTTTTATGTTGGCCACTTTCAAATAAAATAATTAATCAACAGTACGTTGTTCAACCTTAATGGTGCTTAATAATCTAATTTGCTGCGCTGTTTTTCGAGATTAATTAATAAACCTTCTTAAAACTCAATCAGTTAGTATTTTACTATCATGCTAGGATATTATAGATTCCAGAGATCAAGGCCACTGCATGTATGCCACGTACATTCCAGAATTGAATCAAACGGGGGAAAACACGAGAATGATGGGAATTATTAAAGATGGTGGCTATGGAGATGGTGGTTTGGATTGTTTGCTTTTGTTTTTGTTGTTTTGCGGGGCGTTGGCTAAAGCTGTCGTTTCCAAAGCCAAAGGAAAAGGCATGGGCCCTGTTCCTACAGTTGCTTAATTATATCTCCTTTTTTAAACACTTTCTCTTTCTAATCTTTTCCTTGATTGGGACGTCGATTATATAATTCCTCCTAAAGACGATCCATTTCCTTGTTCCTGACTTGGGTTTGTTGTCTTGTTCTTTGTTTTACGCATGATTCAATTTTTAGATATTTTGTAGACCTTCTTCTCCTTTCTACAGTCTTCGATCATGGCCAGAGATTCAGCTCCATTTGGCAGCCCCCTCGTTTTCCTTCACTGTAAAACTTAGTCATCTTCAATGGTTTTGTACGACCAGATAAAAGGAAAAAGCTGTGTTTTGAATAATTACAACTATGCTCAGTAATCGTCATCACAATCCCATCGTATTATTTCAAGTCCCATCATAAACCAAGATCATAGAAATTGTTTACACATCATCGGCCGTTCGATTACTTCCGAGATCAACCGAGTTAACGGCCGTGTCTTGCTTTATGGTTCGTAGACTTAACTGCTGGATCTACAACATAAAACTGAGAGAAACTACATATGTTCTCTTATAGTTCTGTTTAAAACTAGAACTGAATATCAAATTACAATCTTAGGCAAACGGGTTTTCTAATTAACCTAAAAGAAACTCCACAGCTTCGGCTGATTCAATAACTTGGAAGGTGACCCACCAGGACTTTGTGGGGACGGACTGGATTATCTTATGGCGAGGTTTCACTGTGATCCTCCAAAGTCCAATGGCGAAAATAACACATATATTTTGACCTCGGACGAGCCGGAAATGAAAAGCTTTTCAACCTCGCCGTCTTTCTGCTCCGGCAAAATATAGTTGACCGGTGTAACAACGAAGACAAAGGGAGCCAGAGAGATTGCCATTATTCTTTACAATTTGTAATTTCTTTTTTAGTTTTCTTAGATACAGTAAATTGATAAACAACTGGAGCTCAAAGAGAGAAGATCAGAGGTGGAAGCGTAATTATACCCAGAGAGCGCCGATTTCGACGAGCTTGGGAACGAGATGACCACTTAGGTGGAGACCGACGAGAGACTCCAAGCCGCCGATGCAGGAGCCGCCGATGAAAACGGCAGGAGCGGGGTTAGAATGGGCGGAACCTTCGGGGGAGGAAGGGAGAGCTTGGATCTCGTCGTCGTCTAATTCGATAACAGTAGGGTGGACTCCAATGGTAAGAAGTAGCTTCTTCATGACATGGCACATGCAGCATGAAGTCCGACTGAAGATGATCACCGGATGCTCCGATATTAGTCGCCGGATTCTGGTCTCGGCTGATTCCGCCACGTCAATCGACAAGGACGAAGACGAGGCTGTGGCCGGTCGTAGGTCAAGGTGAACTATGTCGTTGGAGCAGCGTCGCAGGCCCTGCATAATGAGATGAGAGAGGGAGAGAGAGAGAGAGAGAGAGAGAGAGAGGTTGATATCAACGAAGGAGAAAGTGGAACGAAGACAGGAGACTTGGGGAAGTGGAAGATTGAGTTTTATAAATGAGAGAGAAAAAGGAGAGGGAAAGACGAGTTCTTGCTTACGTAATCATTTTCAAGTACCAGTGTATCGCTTGACACACGCGCCCTTTGACTTTTCAATTCATAGGCTCATCGGCGTCGTGGGGAGACGCGGCGGGAGAGGAGAGTGGGGGAAAGAGGAGTGGACAAAAAAAAGAGGTGGTTCGGAAAAACAGGATGGTTGCCGGAGGAACGGGGATAACACGGAGGAAGCACATGGTGAGATGGTGACCCTCCCCCCTCCCCGACTCCTCCACCTCAAACCGTTGGATTATATCCCTCATGACGTAACTCCTTGTGGAGTAGACCTACGCTGCCAGTTGTCGCGGGTCCCTTTCCAATGACGCATTCATCGTAGAGTTTTCACTTTTCTGGTCATGATGACGTGGTCTTTCACTTTCCTCTACCCCTGGAAGATACTGCTTCTTAGTTCTTTCCACAATTGCCCATTAATTAAAATAAAAAAAAAAAAAAAAGCTAAAAGAATGTAATGTGTCGTTTTGTTAAATAACAAATAAAAAGCTCCATTATTTTTAAGAAATTAATCTAAATAACGTTACTTAAAAACTATATAATACATGGAAAATATAAATTTATAATTTATTAATTAATTAAAAATAATTTCATCATTTATATAATTTTTTTTTATTTTAAATCTTAAAATATGAATTGTTTTTAAAAAAAATCTCAAAATTTATTATTTGTCACATAAAAATTTAAAATTAAAAAAAAAAACAATTTAAACTTTTTATATCAGTACCAAAGAATAGTCTTTGCAGGGAGATTGACTTGTCCAATTTGAAAGGCCAGTCTCTCTTTTTTTTAATAAAATTCGTGACTTTATATAGACTTGTTGGTTTTTACATAAAAAATTACGAATTTTGTTGAAAAAAAAAAATGGGTCTTACCAATTGGATAAGTCGATCCTCCTGCAAATGCCACTTCTTTGTAATTTTGATCATTAAATAGTAAATTTTGACGTTATTTTTTGTTTCAAATGAAAAACCCTTAAAAGAAAAAAAAAGAGAAGTGGTGTCACCATAGACTCGGAGGCTGCAGCGTTTTCAAACATATTAAAAGCCAAGTGGTTCCCACCACGCTCTATCCTTTGTTCAGACATGCCAATAGAAATAAAACACGTGGCATATCAGAAGTATCGTGGAAGACGGGTCCCACCACAATGAAGGTGAACCGTTGATGGTGGTAAATATTGGTGTCTGCCATAAGTTTGTGTGAGGTGAGATGATCAGCGATTGCATCACCCTCGCTGTGGGCCCTCCCTTGCTGTAGGCCCCCCAAAGATCCCCCCCTACTACTACTGTAAGTTTTAGATTCCACCGTCAACGTCACCACCCCTTGCCAACTTTATTCGCCAATTGGTCTGATTTTTTAAACATATAATAATAAAAATAATCATTAATTTTCAACCTACCATTTTTTAATATTTTTATTTTCACAATAACGAAATAAATGTGTTACTTTTTCTAGAAACGCCGCGTATTAATCTATAATCATCTTTTTATCACCATGAACATCGCCCGTTTATAACTTTCACGCATGTATTTCTTCGAATTAATTCAATTAATTAAATGAAGTCGTTTCTTAGCTAATTATTTTTCTAAATTTTCTGTGGTAAATTGAAGGAACATTGCCTAACTATATTTATAAAAAAACATATTTAATTTAGGATGGTAGGGGCGAAGAAATTATTTAATTTTGTTTGATCAAACGTATATAATTAGAGAAGTGTGACCCTACATGTTGATTAAATTTTTTTAATCAAAGTACGTTCCTTTAGTATTACTTTATACAGTTAAATATTAATCGAAAGAGTATTAAAAATTTATAAATTAATTCTACCTGACGTTTGCCTTGCAAATTCTATGTTTTGAAGTAACCAAAATTTCTTATATCATGCTTATCTTATAAAGTAATACAATATCACTTAAAATTTTAATATTTATTTTTCACTTTTATGAATTTACGTGAAAATTAATTATGGAAATAATAGAGAAAAAATTAGATCACTAAATTTACATAATTTGTAGAAAACAGTTATACGTTCACGACACAAAAAATAAAGCAGTGAATTATTTAAGAGTCAAGAACATAAGTATTTTAATATAATACAACATTTGATCTAGTGTCACTTGAAACTACGATACATTTTTTCACAAACTTATCTATGAGATTTTCTCTTATTTTCAAAATAAATTTATTTTTTGACACACATTCTCTTCCCGCTCGCTAACTCTTTTATTTATAAAAGAATAATAACAATAGTAAAAATTAATTTAAACAATAAAATATAATTTTTTTATAAACACACCATAAAATAAAATCTCTAATAACTATAATCTTAAACTATTTACAATGTAACAAATCAAATCTTGCAAGGTGGTCGATCAACCACCGATTATCTCCTGTGGAGATATGACAATCTTCATACAAATACAAATGATGTACGTCTTCACCAATCTTACCTTTCTAGTAGAGGTCTAGTTCGCAAAAAACAAGTGACAAATACGCTCGTTACTATCGCCCCTCGAATCACACATACTGTGTGGACCGATTATGTTGAACATTTTTTTGATTTTCAACGACTATCAATCTTTGAAGTTGACAGTATTTAAATGAATAATTGATCGATTTGATATATCCCACTCAAACTGCTATCTATCCGTCCAGTTTCAAAATTTCATAGATACATGCCAATGTGACAGTTATATAGTCGGAGATTGACTTGTCGATCTGGGGTGGTCACTCCATGTTCTTATCCCTAATTTTGTGAACTAGGGGTCACAAATCTCGAATCTACCTCCTATTCTAAAAACGAGGCATGAGAATGAGGGGTTATTGCCCTGAATCGACCCCCACATTAAAACTCTATCTTTGAGAACAGAGGGCCGACCTAGGGTGGCAACCCTCCGTTCTCATGTCTCATTTGTAGAACGAGAGGTCGACTAGAACGGGAAGCAGAGGTGACTCTCTGTTTTAAAATTACGTGTTGTGCACGTGAGACGAGTGTTTTCATCTCCCATCTTGACCCCGTAACCAAATATGTCAAGTGTTACGTAAACAATGGACGGATCGGAGGTAGATCCATCAGCTCTCCGATCTCTGTGTAAATTGAGAATAAGGTGATCGGCCCATCTGTGTAATTTATTATAATGTCTTAGTTGTTAAAATTTTTAATTTAATGATTATTTCAAAATAAATTAACATTTTAAGATTTAAATTAATTTTAATCCTAATAATAATTATAGAGCGTTTGAAAAAATAATTGAAAAATAAACCAAATCCAAAACTGTTCAACCTGGTTATTAACAAACCATTAAGTTTTATATAGTTTATTATTCGATTAACAGAAAAAGTGGTGTGTACACTTCCGACGTGACGTTGGTGGAGGAAGGGTTTAAATAATAGGCGTCGGCGCCGCTGATAAAATGTACTATTTTATTATTAATAATAATACGAAATGAAATAGGTTGACTGATTGGGAGTGACACGTGGATGACGTAAACTGACACGACAGGCACAGTTATAAGACGAGTGACGTAGGGCTCTGTATCTTTGTTCCTCCTTTTATAAGTCATTGTGATCCGTACACGTGGCGTCATACGAGGAGAAAGATGTTATTTATTGATTTGGCTGTGGGGAAGAGGATGGAAAATTAAGGATAGGAAGTATGAAAAGGAGATGTCGATGAAGACAGAAGAGGTTGGAACAGTGAAGAATGGACGATCACGATCGCATCAAATCCATTATTTTATTTTTAATTATTATTATTAAGGTCTGATTATTGTTTATATCTTAAAAGATTATAATCTTTTTATTCCACACCAATCATTAATAAATAATAAATAAATATTATATTTTATTAAATAAATAAAAGAGAATTCGATACAAATAAATTAATTTAGGCCTCCTGGCCCAACTCTTTTATTGTAGAGACGACGTCGTTTTAAATCTATCAGGATCACGCTGAATCATTCGTCTGCTCCGAGAATCATTCAGGCAAATCTGGACTGGAAAGTTGATCAAACTAAATAAGGATCTGAATTAAAGAACATAGATAAATAAACTAGTTTAGATCTTCGAAATGTTTTGATTTTGGCAGAAACAACACTCTTCAACGTGAAAACAATGGAACGACAAGCTGTTGAAGCTCTCCGATGATGACAGAATATTAACTCATCTTGCTTTCATGGCACTCTTACCAGATCGATTCGGAAATACCAGTGGCTTGAATAAATTGACAGAAGGGTCAGAGCCAGCACTACTTTTGGAATCCTCATTTGAGAAATCTGCCGAGCTGTTGATGAACTTGATGAACTCGTCCCTCGTTTGCATTTGATTTCTATGAGGCAAATAACCGCCTCTTTTCTGTTTCGCTTTTGTTGACTCAGTCAAGTTCATGTAACTCGGACGATTTCTCGAGCTGTCTTCTGTTCTTTCACTAGTCTTTAAAGTGTTGCAGGAAGCCGGAGTTACGGAGGTGCAAAACGAGGACGAAGCTGAGCTCTCGTCATATCGAAAATCAGAACTCGGGCTCGACGAGGACCAATGAACTTGGTTTATTTGAGGAGGTTTAGCAGAAATTCGAGTAGAAATGTTGTTTTTTCTGACTTTTATGTAGCAAGAAGATTCAACCTCTTTCGACTGTTTACTGGAAGAAGAATCGATGACGGTCTTCGAAGGTAGTGAATCATCCTGAGGTTGTTCCATCAACCTGGTTTCCCAAGGCTTAGCAGCCATCCATCTCTCTAACCAGCTCCATCCCCAGCTGTTCTTATCAAACTCTTGATTCTTAACAGACGACAACGGCGCATTAGTTCTAGAAATGGCAGAGTGAGTTGACTTCCATTGCTGAAAGGCAAAGAAGAAGAACAGCTCAGTTCTTGGTTCTGTAGATAAATTTCTATATTTGAAAGATTATTATAAAAACCTTTTGAGCCAGAGAGTATGCAAATGCTCTCTCTCTCTTAAAAGCTCCTTCTTTCCTCATTTGCAGCTTTGCCTTTACATCATTCAAAGTTCCTCTACTATCACACCACCCTGCCTGAGATTTTCCAACAAAAAAGAGTTGACATATGTTGGAAAAAACAGTAACTGAAAACTCGAGGTCAATGGAGAAACCTCAGCCTCTTTCAAGAGATCGGCCTTCGTTCGATGTTCGGTTATTATTTGTTGAACGGCCTGACCCTCCATAGACATTCTTACTCGACGAGCCCTCACTCGAGCCTGGACTCGAACAAGGGCTTGCATGCATCTCAGCGTCACGGCCGCTTGCTTTCTCACCAGCCGACCCCGAACCAGAGCCTGAAGCCTCACCACTCCTTTCAACGCCCGCAACGCGCGTCTTGCCTGCATCATTGCCAGAAATGGATTGACTTAACCAACGGTTTTCTCTGACAAAATGCTTCGTTCAACTAAGCTAGAAGATTATAAATCACTCGTGTTCCGTTCCAGGTCCAGACGAACTTATTTCTATGTACTGAATATTTAGCCCAAATTAGCTTAAATGCTTCAAGGAGTTGTTCAACGAACAATTTAAACTTTTATTTTTGTCAGAAATATGAACAATGAAAAGTGGATCTGCCAATTTGGTCGATAATGGAGAATGGTATATACCAGAAAGCCACGAAAGGCAGTTTGGATCCGAATTGCCGCCCATTCTTGCCTCACAACCTTAAAATCTTTAGGAGGAGCTCGAAGTAATGCAGCCCGGGCCGCTGTAAAAGCATCAACTGCTCGCGGAGAATCTGAGCCCTCAGACGCTGCTCTACGACCTCCTTTGAAGCCTTTCCAAGAAGAGCCTGGATCGCTTGATGGGTTTCTCCATAGCTTCCATTTCGTACTCTTACCACACTGCTTTTCCTTAAAAAACGCAAATCAGCCCTGAAGAATAGTTTGAGAGTCGAGCCGAAAAAATATGAAGCTTACTTGTTCTTCCTTGTCTGGCTTTCTGAGACCCATAAGAGATTTGACCCATTTTCCTGAAGCACCCATTGATGAAGAGCTGGTGCTTTGAACAGAAGAATCAAGAAAGTAATGATTTTGGAGAAAATGGTGTTAGAAAATGATCAAAGAACAAACATTTCTTGGATTGAAGAAAAGGTGATATTTTTTCACTCCTATAAATGAAACACATATAACTTGGCCGAAGTACTTGTTACCCAGTTCATCTTCAAACTGTAGAGAGAGAAAGTTGGGGAGGAGAGAGAGAGAGCGGGGTAACGTAGCGTTCGGGAGTGTAAGTCGTATTTGAAATTTAAAAGAAGAACAGACAAAAGGGGAACATCCCGCTCGATTTCTAGAAAGTACATTGATTATTTAACCATTGATCTGCGTTAGTTTAATGAATAACCCCATTATGAGTGTAATTTTACAGAAAAAACATATTTTCTTATCATGGCTACTCGAGAAAAAAGGCAAAACACAAGTTCGCAATAATAGCAACCATCTGGTGGACTGGTTTAATTTGAATTTAATTGCAGTATCATGTATTATCTGTACTTAATTGATTAAAAATGAAAAGCTTCTGACTCTATTTCAAATTCTTCGTGGGCTCTGCTTTTAAATCTGAATAGTTGCTGACATATCTTATAAATTTGCTTTTCAGAGACGTGGGGAGGATTGGCGAAGGTCGAGAAGAACCCAGAGAGATTAATGAGCAATTGAATTGAGGAATGCGCAGAGTTGCATGAGATTCCAAGGTGTCTTCTGTCATTAGCGTTCAAATCGAGGTTTCGTTCTTTTGTCTGTTTCTAGTTCTTGCAATGAATTCCTAATCCCGACATCGACTTAAAAATCAAATTCGAAATAACAAGGCCATTCAGAATGCTGCGCAGCAGTTATTATTTCTGCAACGGGGTGGTGATGTTTCTGTTCTTTCTTCTGGGTGGCGATCGAGGAAAAGACGACGGTTTACTCGTCAGGGTTGTTCCGCTTTCATTGTTGGTTAAGAAATGATGGGATTGACAGCGTTTTCTTGTTTGACGATCTCAGAGTCGCCATTTTGTTTTGCAGTTTTCAGAGTGGTGAAGACGACGGGTTCTCCCCCTCGTGACACTAGAATCCATACTAAAAAACCACAAAAATCCATGTTTTTCTTATTTTCTCAGATCTATCGTTTTTACATGCGACTGTAATTAGAGCTGTTATTGAAGCTAAACCAGGCCAAATTCAATCAGAGTATGTTTCAATGTTCTCAGCCTCGCACCTTAACTTCTTAAGAGCTTCAATTTTTCTTGTTCATCAAATCAGCATTAAAGCTGCTGGATTTATCAGTATACTCTTACAATCCCTTGCACCTTAACTCCAAAGATTTTGTTGAATTTGCTCATAAAAACATTAAATTTGAACAGTGCATTACTCTAAATTTCTGACCAAACATGATAGATATCCTCAATTTCCCCAGATATCACCCCAGCTGGAGGAGAGAAAGAGAAGATAATCTTTCATAGATGGAACTGGATAAAGTTGGAAACTTTCATCTCTCTGTTCTGAAAATTTCTACAATTAGAGGCCCGTTTCCTCATAAGTTCACAAGACAAATTTAAAGCTCCTGTTCCAATATGAGCGTTACTGAATGTAACAGTTTCCTGGGTTGGAATGGGAAAGTGTAAGAGTGCAAGTGATGGTTCGTCAGTAAGAATCGGTTTAATCATGGAAAAAAAGGGTAAGGGACGAGAGAGAAGAGAGTGAGCGCACACGGCGTTTTCTTGCATCCTCCATTTTCATGCTTGAAGCTCTGCGTGCTCACTCTCTATCTGTCACCCCACCGCCTCTCTCTCAAATGATCATCATGCATCCCGTAATACAGTCCTAATATCTGTTTCTGCCACAATACATGCAGGGCTAAGCATGTATTTGGGAAAACTGGTAAAAAAAATTGTACGAGGATCGTTTTGTCGATAACTGTATCAAGAAACAAGCATGCTTTCAAATGTTTTTGATATTTAGAAGCATTAGTTGTTTGTTTTTGTTTTCTACTTTTCAAGAACAACGAACAGACATTTAACATTCTAGGCTGAAAAAAAATGATACCTTGAGATATTTTTCCAAGTAGGATGTGTTGATGCGGTTGCTGTTACTTTCGCTCTGAATAAACCCGATGACTTACATGAAACAGCTTCTTTCCATTTTACCTCAGAAAATTCAATAGAGTGCATCATTCTACAAAAATTGTTACAAGCAACTTATAATTATGAATGGTTTGTGGGTAGTCCTCAAATCTCAGTCACTGCTATTATCTACTAAAGTATCACTTCTCCTATGGTTTTCATCAGCATTCGAAACATGGGTTGCCTTCTCCTATGGTTTTCACCAGCATCTGACAAATGAATTCTTTGGATCCATTACAAGTGTATCTCCATTTGGGTAACATCGACCAAAACAAATAGCACAGTATGGGTAAGCAACCTATATAAGATGGGGACAAAATAAGGGCAATCGATACAAATGCCCGTTGCAAATGACACAAATAGAAGAAATCAGCACCTCTATAAATGCACCGCAAAGTGAGCGGACTCGTTTTCTCTTAGCATTCTTGTTGTGTCATATATCAACCAAAAGTCCGAAGCGGCACTTAAACACTTAATTAATTCTCGAGCAACGACGTGGTTCAAGCTCAAAGCGGAGCATGGGCGTAGCTCATTCATAGCTGCAGATACACCTAAGGACGGCAATGGAAAGAAATGTCACTCCAGATGATGGCATAAATCTTGGAACATTTTACTAAGTTGTCAAAATTTAAAAAGTAAATTTCTCTCACATTCAGAACAAGAAATAAGTGACCTTATAGAGACGATCTAGCGTAAACGACAGAAACTCGGACACATAAGGCTGCTGTCAAACGCCGACGCGTCGACTGCTCCACCTCCTTTTGAAACTCCATTCTCCGGCGCTGTGTAATGGCTGGTTCGACTACTCAAATTTCGAGAGTTCCAGATATTAACAGGAATGGTTCATGGTATTCGGGTTTGAATTCGAATTCAAGTTCGGGTTCGGTTCGGTTTTGGATTTGGGTTCGGATTCGAAACGAATTGAAGAAGAGGAAAGAAAATAGTAATTCTAATTAATTAGATAAAAATTAATTATTGAAATACACGTGTCGTCTTCTAATCTTCGAAACCAAAACCACGCCACCGAAGAAATATATTTTTCCCTCCATCCCTTCGCAGGGAACCGTTAGAGAGAGAGAGAGAGATCGGAGAGAAGTGGGAGTGTGAATGTCGACGATATATGTATTAGAGCCGCCGACGAAGGGGAAGGTTGTGGTGAATACGACGTGTGGGCCGCTAGACATTGAACTCTGGCCAAAGGAGGCTCCTAAGGCCGTCAGAAACTTTGTCCAGCTCTGCCTCGAAGGCTACTACGATAACACCGTCTTTCACCGAATCATCAAGGACTTCATTGTTCAGGGTGGAGATCCTACTGGCACTGGCACAGGTCCATTCTCTATTCTTTCTGCTTGTATATATACCTACGCGATAGTGCGAACTAGTCAATTCTAGGGTTTCTTTAGATTCGAAGTTGGTTTCGTTTTCTACGGTTGTGATAATGATGCTATTCTTTGCCGAATTGTTGTTTTGGCTTTTAAATTTGCGTGCTGAAGAATGGAAAATTGAACTCAGCTAGTTTTTTTATGCACGTGGAGATGTACCTCACAGTTAATGCCCTAGCATATGGCCTAATCTGCTTTTGGAACCTCCTAATTGATCCTACAGGCGGAGAAAGTATATATGGCAGTGTTTTTTCTGATGAGTTTCACTCTCGACTAAGGTTCAAGCACAGAGGCTTAGTGGCATGTGCAAATGCTGGCTCGGCCCATTCTAATGGGAGTCAGTTTTTTTTAACATTGAATAGATGCGACGAACTTGATAAAAAGCATACCATTTTTGGGAAGGTAATGGAATTTGTTTTTTTCAAGATGCATCTATTCCTATTTAATTACTAACATGTGTTTTTCTCATTATTTTAGGTCACTGGGGATTCAATTTATAACCTTACAAGGTTGGGTGAATTGGAAACCGACCAAGATGATCGGCCAGTGGATCCACCCAAGATTACATCAGTTGAGGTACACATTGATGATCATTGTCTTAATTCTATCTTGCAATTAATTTTTTTAATGGATTCTTAATTTTCCTTTGGATTGAGTGCCGTTTCTTTTTTTTGGTCATATTTCTAAGCATTCACTGATTTGGTTTAGGTATTATGGAATCCATTTGATGACATTATCCCAAGGGCTCCTACAAAATCTTCTATCCAATCCAAAAATGATACAGATAATAATGTGACAAAAAAGAAATCTGTCAAGTGAGTTTCTAATAAACTATAAAATATTATTCTTTTTTAGTTTGAAAAGTTGTATTGATTGTGAATTATTCATGTGCTCGTATCTTTTTAGTTACAATAGCAATACGCTCTTCTTCATAGTGCAGAAAACTGAACTTACTTTCATTTGGCGAAGAAGCTGAAGAGGAGGAGAAAGATTTGGCTGATGCGAAGAAAAAAATAAAGAGCAGTCACGATGTATTAGATGATCCCCGTCTTCTAAAGGATGACACTCCCAGCATGGTAGAAAAATCCTGATCTTTTTTCATAATATAAAAACATGACTATCACTGATGACGTTCACCATTTAATTCGTGGTAGAGCATCGGGAAAAATACAAGCATGATGTTTCGCTATATGACATTAGGGTTTACAGGGATTTGACTTGTCCTTTACAGCATCTTTTTAAGTACTGTTAGCACATAAAAGTTTCAAAGAAACTGTCCTATGGAATGCAAAATGCGTTTCCTGCTTTTAACAGAAAATTTCTGATTGCAGAACGAATCTGATGTTGCGACTGCAAGAAATGTGCAGCTGTCTGTGAGAGAAGCTCTAAGTTCTAAGAAAGAAAAGCCAACGAGAGATTCTGATACGGAATTTTCTCGTGTCCTTGATTATAGCGATGATGATGATGACGAGGCCAACTTTGATGCACGAATGCGTCGGCAAATACTCAAAAAAAGAAATGAGATGGGAGATATGCCACCCAAACCAAAATTAAAAAATGGTATTCGTGAAACCACAAAATAACTTTCTTGCATAATCTGCTAGATTTTGCATGATTTTGAATAGTGTATCTGTGTCCTTGTGCTATGATTTAAATGAATGCAACTTGCAAGTTAAAATTCACCAATCGAAAGTGGGATTAAGACAAAGTTAACTTTCCATTCAGAAGTTCACCAGTAAATGGGAGGCACCTGACATTAACAAGTGTAACATGTTATAGGAAAATTCTTTTCAAACTAAAAGTAGTTGTAATGTGTAACAACCATTTCATATTTTGGACACAAATTTCCAGACGTTGCTGATCAACCATGTTTTGATTATTCATTATATTATAGCAATGCATTGCACAAGTTGTCTGAATTTCTATCTAACCATCCAGGGAATTCTGGTCCAAATGACGTCGAGCCATCCACATCAAGGTAAAGTTTTAATTAAATACTAAATGTTATTTTATTTGAAGTTCATATATAAATGATAGATATATTTGTTTACAAATAAAAAGTTATTTATTCGGCACTAACGATGGGAGAGAGAGTGAAGGAAGGAAAAAAAGGGAAAGTCAATCGTGCTTGTTTATATTGTGAAAGTAGTAAATGATGTACCTTTACTAGTTTATAGTTTAAAATGTTAGCATTACCAACAATGTATAGACATGATTTCTTAATGTCTCGATTTATTCTTTAATTCTGTATAAGTTAGGAGTTTGATTTAAGAATGGCATTGTGGGAATATAGGTGTGATATCTTTGATACTTTGATTTTCTGTAGAAGTTTATTTGTGTACCTATTGGCGGAAGGTTATTTTCTCATTTATTACTCTTTTACTGCATGACAATGTCTTTGGTTAACTATTTATTTTATTCTGATATAGAAGTAATATGTTTGTTGTGGTCTACCATATTGTCGTTTTTCTCAAAATTTTTGTTTCATCTATAGATACAGTTTATTATATTCCTTTCCATTGTCTTTTGACTAGGTCCGAAGTTGAGACCATTGATGAAGATCAAACGAAGGTTGAAAAGTTGTCCTTGAAGAAAAAGGGCGTAGGATCAGAAGCCAGAGCTGAGAGGTTGGCTAATGCCAACTCAGACTTGCAGTTATTGGGTGAAGTAGAGAGGGGAAGACAGATGCAAAAATTAAAGAAACGCAGACTTCAGGGTCGCGAAGATGAAGTATGTTGTGTGTTAGTGATTTATATTTGTGTATAGATTTTTTTCACCCCTTTTCATATTGTTCTAAAAATTGTTAGAGATAATGAGTGGAGGAGGATTATAATTTAGAATGTTCGAGTGGAATGTCTTTCTATTATTTGTATCATTTTGCATTATGCCGTTGCAATTTTAGTATTGGCCTCTCATATGTATGTAAATGGACTATATTCAAACTCTGAAACCGGTACTTGAGAAATATGGTACCCAAATTTTATTGAGGTATTTGGCTCATTAGTTAAGAGGCACCTGCAAAAGGCTCGGGGTGCACAAGAAAAATAAAAATATTAATAAATATAGAAATTGGAATTGCATCATTTTAAGTGGGTGTTAGTGACCTTTTATTTTCATATATACTGGTATATGCAATTGCATCTTTCTTTAACCTTTGTCAATATTAGGTTCTGGCAAAACTTCAGAAGTTTAAGAATGTCCTCTCCGAAAAATCCTTGGCCTCTGATAGTGAGGCTGGACTTGGAAATCGCGAAGATTTGTCTGATTGGAGAGAAGTTCGGTTGAAGTTTGCACCTGATCCTGCCAAGGTGAGCTTAATGAAACAGTTTAATGATGTGATTCAAGGTTTTTAGAGACTCAACATATGCCTTGCAAGAAAATTTTGTACTCTAGTACTAATAACTAATCTTGATATATGTTTTGTGAACGATGCCATCTTTTATGGTCTTTTATCAGAATATGAATTCAGTGCTATCAGTCAACTCCCCTTCTTTATTTTAAACACTTTTAGATGAACTAGATTCTTTGGACATTCATTTTGCAATGAACCATTATGTAGGATCGCATGTCACGCAATGAGGATCCAAATGATTATGTTGTTCACGACCCTCTTTTGGAGAAGGGCAAAGAGAAGTTCAACAAGATGCAAGCAAAGCAAAAACGGCGGGACCGGGAATGGGCTGGTAAATCTCTTACATGATCTCCATCCTGCCAATTTTTCGAAGGTACCTTGATCTTTCAGGTCAAAATTGAATTCAGCTCATTCCTTTCTGTTCTGGAATCTGCCTTTTATATACCTGTTTGTGTAAGATCATCAATCACCAGGTCAAAATGGGACTTTGGCGACATTGTCGACCAAAGGCGACTGACTAAGCAACTTGTGATTTTATTTCGCCTGCCCCCGTGAGACACTTCTGTTTTGAGTTGTATCTAGTTCTGTTCGGGTGTTTGTGTGTGTGTGTGTGTGTGTGTGTGTGTGTGTGTGTGTGTGTGTGGG
>CM039518.1:3211683-3283999 GCA_022433055.1 Begonia peltatifolia
TGGGGTACAAAATTCTCGTGAAACATGCTTTGGAAATATTATGTTTTAACAAATAGGAGTTGAGCCCAATAATGACAGGTTATTTTGCATTTATGGTGAAACATCACTGATGTTAAGGCCAAGTATTGATATTATTGGTGGGACAGATTTAGATTTTCTCTGTTTATTCCAAATAAAAATTAAATGTGTAGCTATTATAGACCAAGTTGTTAGGTAGACAGCAAAGTCCTGCTCAGACTGTGCTGACTATGATCAATTGGTCATGTTCATCAGGACTTTGGGCCACCGCTGCCTTGAAAAATTGCATCATTGATAATATTTTAGTGGCTTAAGTTAAGAATATTCCTTAGATTATAAGGGCAGCTTAAGATAATATTTGAATTATGCTCCGTTGGCTAACTCATTCTTACTTTGAAAAATATTTTAACAACTGGGTTTTCGTTAAAGTCATCTGATTAACTCGTTTGGTTTGGTTTGGTTAACGGAACGTAATTTATGAATTATTAAATTAATAAAAATAATTTTAGAGAGTTCATATCCTTCCATTTTATTAAACCTTGTGAATTCAAGGTAATAATGATCGTGGTTGAGACACCATTTTGAAGCTGTTTTAAATATTTGGAAGAACATAAAAGAGGCAAGATCCATCCCATCAACTATTTTGATGCTTCCCTTTTCCCCCTTTCTCCCCTGTTTTCTTGGAAAAGCTAATGATTTTGGTCTTAAATCATTATATTTTAGGGGATTGATTTTAAAGTCTGGAGCAAATTAATTTTAAATGAAAAGAAAGTTTGTAATTTTGTGGAGCTTTTGCACCGAAATTTAGATGCAAGAAGTCAAAAAAGAGAGCGTATATTGTTGAAATCCTTTGCGTTTGCGCCATGATCCATGCTCCTCACCTGATATCACCGCACCAATCTTTATTTTTAATTTGTATTATTCCTACCACTCCTGCGTTTATTCTCTAGTGATGTCCCACTTTGTATTATAATATAAATAATTCATTCACTGTAGTCACGTCATACCAAATAATTAAAAAAAAAACATAATATTATTTTTTTTTTATAGTTACAATTCACCCAACATTTGTAATAATATATTCTTGTGAAACTCATAATATTTTTCCACCTTTTTTTTTTGTATGATTAAGAAACATGGGATGGTCGGGCATGTCCACCTCGAGCCGCAATATCCATCCTTTTTATTTTTACTTTTGCTTTGTTTGGTAAATGTAATTAAACTAACCATTTCTTAGTTTGAGAGATCTATAATCGAGAAACAAGTGCAAGTGTTTCAATTGGTCTTCCATCCAAACCTGAAATTGTGGTATATTTTGATGTGACGTTACATTCGTATTATTTAATTTTAATTAGGCTTTTTTGTAATCTTAAAATATGGATTTAAAAAAAAAAAACTTCAAAATTTACTTATTCAATTAAAAAAAACCCTTTAAATTTAATATTAATTTAAAAAAATACTAAACGATATTCATGTTATTTGAAATTTTTATCACGTATTAACCAAATCATGGAAAATAATTTAGAAGTTTTTGTAATTTTATAACATTTGTACTATTTATTATAATTATTTTATAAAATAATTAATTAAAATTATAATATATCGTATAAATGTTAGAAAATTATGAAAATTTTCAGATTATTTTCTTATAATGTGGTTAATATGTAGTAAAATTTTTTAAATAAATTAAATATCATTTAGTATTTTTTTAAAATTAATTTGTTATTAAATAATAAAAAAGTAGGAGGCCGATCAAATGTCTTATTTTGAGGTTTAAATTATTTATTTATGATAATTTGAGGTTTAATTATATAAATAATAAATTTTAAAGATTTTTTTTAAAAAAATTCATGACCGTCTAAAAAAAACCATTTTAATTAATATTGCTTACAAAATTGAAATGCATTGAAAGCGCGTACATCGTAATCACCGCCATAAGTCAAACCACCGCTTTCAGCTTCCCTGTTTACTTGAGTTCACACTTACACATGGCCTTTTTCCATGCCTCCTCTGAAGAAAAACTACTCTGCAGTGCCAGTCCACCCATCTTACATGAATCCTACAATTGCTTGCTTGACAATTCAGTCCAATCACATTTAAGCTTGTGGTGGCGCTGTAGGTGATAGGAGCTCGACCAACGAGGGGACTGCTGAGTTGGCATATATAAGTCTTACAATCTCCCATTTCGGCGTTCATCGTGTTTTCAACTACTGCGTTCACACTTCCATTCAGACATTTTATCGAACATCTGGTGGCCGGGACGAGAACTAGTCTTTTCTATTTCTGCATTTTCTTCAACAGTAAACAGCTTCAATCTTTCTTTTGCATATGAAACTCTCCTACCCCCAAGACCTTTCCTCCGTTTGCAGCTTTGCGCATAACTCTGTGCTTCTTCAAATGAATGAGTCAACCAACGGGAGTAGTAATAATAGGAGGAAGGAGGACGACGAAGACGGCCCATTTGCGAAGAAAGTTAAAAAGAAGGAGTTGAAGGGGATATTATCGTCTCTGTTGCTGTTGGAAGAGCAAGAGAAGGGCGAGGAGGAAGGGAGCAGCTTCGCTGCGAAGGAGGAGAAGCAGTTTCTGGAGACGAATCAAAGAAAAAAATCGAAAGTGATGATGGATTACTATTCCAATCTTCAAGATTCTTATTCAGAGGTGGAGGAATCCGACCGAGTGAAAAGAAAGAAATCGAGGGTCGTCGCTAACCCCGTCGCACTCGTTGCGTCGTCTAACGAGCTGCAGGCTGCCGGAGCAGAAAAAGCGGTTAAGCACGGCGGAGATAGCGGCGGCGGAGGACACCAGAGGCGATTGTGGGTGAAAGACAGGTCTAAAGCTTGGTGGGACGAGTGTAACAGTCCGGATTATCCAGACGAGAAATTCAAGAAAGAATTCAGAATGGGAAGAGCCACCTTTGATATGATATGCGAGGAGCTGAATTCCGCCATTGCCAAAGAAGACACTACGCTTCGAAATGCCATCCCTGTCAGACAAAGGGTAGCTGTGTGTATATGGAGGTTGGCCACGGGTGACCCTCTTCGCCTAGTATCAAAGCGCTTCGGTTTAGGCATATCGACATGCCATAAGCTAGTTCTGGAGGTCTGTTCCGCCATTAGAACCGTGCTAATGCCTAGATTTTTACAGTGGCCTAATGAAGATTCTTCGAGGATGATAAAAGAAAAATTCGAATCTATTTCAGGCATTCCAAACGTTGTCGGATCTATGTACACTACTCACATACCCATAATTGCTCCTAAAATCAGCGTTGCAGCTTATTTCAACAAAAGACACACAGAGAGGAATCAAAAGACATCATATTCAATCACAGTTCAAGGAGTTGTGGATCCAAAAGGCGTGTTTACAGATGTTTGCATTGGCTGGCCAGGTTCGATGCCGGACGATCAGGTGTTGGAGAAATCAGCGCTTTATCAAAGAGCAAATGGAGGTCTGTTGAAGGGTGTTTGGATCGTTGGAAATTCACGCTACCCATTAATGGATTGGGTGTTAGTGCCTTATACGCAGCATAATCTTACTTGGACTCAACACGCATTTAACGAAAAGATCAGGGAGATTCAGAAAGTTGCAGAGGAGGCGTTTGCTCAGTTGAAAGGAAGGTGGTGTTGTTTGCAGAAGCGAACTGAAGTCAAGCTTCAGGATTTGCCCGTTGTGCTCGGCGCTTGCTGTGTTCTGCATAATATCTGTGAAATGAGGGGGGAGGAGATGGAAGATGAGCTGAGATTTGAGCTGCAGGACGATGATATGGTGCCTGAAGTGGGTTTGAGATCCGCCAGCTCCATGAAGGCCAGGGATGCCATTGCACATAATCTTCTCCATCATGGCATTGCTGGAACTGCATTTCTCTAATCTCTCTGTTTTCGATTGAAGGTGCCTGCACCTTCCACAAATGGTCATTTTCTTGTTCTTTATAGGTTCAAAATTGACACTAAAATCATACAGAAATGTTGTAACATGATCCATAGGATAACTATATATATATATGAAAAATCATCATCTTTTTCATTTACCTCAAATGATATCACCCCCCTTTTGAAGAATCGCACTAAATGCAAGTGTTTAGAAGCAATTCGATAATTGTGTTTTTAAAGTGTTAAACACTAAACAATCTTGCTTCTTGTGACATCTTCAACTCATTTTCTCCCAAAATAAGTAGTAAATTGAATGTGGATAATCAAGTCTACACTCCTTTGGTAAGAGAGATTCTAAAGGCTGTTGTTAATGAGCATATATCAACTGATTTCCTAAAGCCGAGGAGGTATAAATGATGAATTCCATCAAGTTCTGATTTTGGTAACATAAGTGCAGCAATCAATGAATGTTACCTTTGCCATTAATGGACTCCTTCCTATTCAATCATCAATTAAAATGGATTCACAACTGATTAAAAAGATGAATTATAAACCGCCACTGCTACTTCGTATGACATATTTCCTAATTCTCTATAAACTAGATCATCAACATTGATATCTTAAAGAAATGAATAAACAAAAGTAGTTCAGAGACCATTCTGAACAATGCCATATGTGATATTGACTCATAGATTTACTTCTTCACAATGCTTAAATATCTGGAAGGTCTGAACTGGAACTTTACTTACAGAAGAAATGCACTGTTAGTGCAAACAACACATGCTCATCTAACTATCATCATTTTAATTGAGCCATTTACTTGCACTTAACTGTTGAAACACAGAATTCTGTCCACAGATCAAATAGTTCTGAGAAAACTATCTTACGGTAGTCAAGTAAATGGTCATGCTACCACGAAGTTGCAGTCAGTCTGGAAGCCAAATCATTGCTTATCATGGTTTTAACGGAAAGGAAAATGTGCAAATTGGATCTTTAAGGTAGGGGCATCCAGTTTTTTGTCATCAAATTGGTAACCTGCAGGAAATCACTCCCCCTTGTTACACAAGCTCATGCTAAAGGATTTACAAACAACATGGAATATTAGGAATAGTGAAATGCTGTGTGCAGTGTAATTAAGTTCAAAATATTGCTTACCAGGAATGCCGCTGAACATCATTGGTCCAAATTCTAAGTTTCTTCAGAAAAGAAGGGTCCCAAATCACAAAATACTAACCTTACACGTTGTATAATTAGTTCACACAAGTAATACCTTGGAGAGCTTCCATGGCAGTTGAAGCATGCTTTGAGTCAATGAACTCCACAAAGCAAAACACCATAGCCTTTTCTCCACTCTGCAGTATGATTGAAAGTTCAAACACTTGTTAAATAGTGAGGCCAATCAATAAACGACTACATTCAATTATCAGAGGATATTAAATTTTAAACATGGCAATGGGCCTGCCCTTCATAAGAAAATAACCATAGTTGATGGGCAAAACTTGCATTTGCCTGTCATGTATGAAATAAATATTACACAATTAATTTCCCATATAATAAGTCCTCAAGGAATTACTTCCTTCTCTACTCAGGTAAAATAATGCAATAGCTAATAGTATAACAACTCGAGGAAGTTTCTTTTCAAACTTTCAACTATGTCTATAACTTTTGCATGCGAAATAATTATATTGTCACATAACCCATCACAAGAATTGTATAACTTGAACCCATAACATAGAACATTCCTCCAATGTTAAAAGGCAGTGAACTTACACGTCTTGGCTCCTTGTGAACAACTCTGATTTCTTTATAGCCCATAAATGGACGGAAAAGGTCTGTTATTGTGATAAGTTAAGGTTTCAAGACGTCAATCACAAAATCTGAAGATACTTCTCCAATACAAGCATTGCCAAACATTTCTACTTCCCAGGCTCATTTTACAATTAAGATAACTTTTGTAAGGTGCACAAGCACAAGGATACGGCTTACTTCTCTTCTGGTACAATCTGTTGGGAGTCCATCAACAAGAAGAATGTTTGATTCCCTCATTGTGCTGTAAGTATTGCTAACATTTCTTAGAGAATTAGGCCTATCATTGCTAATATCAGCAACATCCCGTCCATTGTGCAAATAATTTGGAGCTTCCAAAGAAGATTCATAGACCTTCATATTAGCTTCAACTCCTATGCCACTAATAGCAGCTTCTGGCTGAACTCTATTACTACCAAAATCATTATAACCATAAGCTCCATGCTGTGATGAATCTATCTACAATAAAACCAAACTAAGCTGTCATATTATTTAATTCAATTATAATTCCCGTGTTCTAAGACAAAGTTCGTACATATTTCTGCAAATAAGGTGAATGAACACCCGGGGGATCTGTTCCGCCGCCAAAAACAGGGTAAGAACTCAAAGAGAGCGGCGCTTCAGATGATATGCCTTGAGGAAAGGTGGACCATGGAACACTTCCTCCTGCAAAAATGTAACCACTTGAGAAGCGGATCGACCCAAATTTCATTAATAACTTTGAACCACCAATCCATTAAATTACTGCACAATACAACGGAACTGAAAATAATAACACTTTCCCGACTGAGTACCAGCTTAGAATTTGATCATATAGTTTCATTCATTGTTTCCAAAAATCGAAGGGGGTTTATCCATGAAATTGGGGTTTAGAAGCATAGAAGAATACCCCTGTCGGCTGGAACAGCAGCATATCTGTGGTGAGGGTCTCCCATGCCCTCTGCTACTCTCACCTCGTCCGCGAGGATTCCCTCCCGTCAAAACGACGTAGACAGTAACTCGGACCCAGTTCGGATAGGTCCGGCCCAAATTTCATAGCTGATTCAACAAGAAATGATCCAATACATCGCTTTACAGCTGTTTATCATTATCCTGTCATGCTTCAACCAATCGCACATCGCTTATTTGACGGACAACACCAAGCGAGAAGTAGCTGATAATTTCTCATTTAAATTACCGCAAGCCAGTCTGTCGACTCTGTCCTACGAGATCACTCCTAATTTTTAGGGAATTTGCCCTTATAATTCCAAATTAAAAGTTAATTAATTAATCTAAATAAATAATTAACCTGAATAAGAATACGAAAGACAAGGTGATGGTAACGTAGACCTAGCATAGCATAGGATTTAGATTCGATGATTAATTTTAGCTGAAATGATTACTTTTACTGTACATTTTATTTTTCAAATATTTTATATAATCCCCTTTTTAATTTTGATAATATTAAAAATACTATTTATGTTCTTCTTCTCTTCTTCACTGCTTCACTTTCATAAAGTGATATCAAAGCCAATATGGCTTCAACTAGCTCAGCGATTCCATCCTCCTCTTCGACCCATCCTTCCTCTTCTTCCATTCCTATTTTCCCTTCTCCTCCTTAAATCAAACCTTTACCATTAAGCTAGACAGTACAAATTATTTTATTTGAAAGGTTCAAATCCTCAATATAGTTATAGCCAATGAGATTGAACATATTCTCGATAGCTCCCACAACCCTACCTCAGTTCTTAGACAACATTTCTCTTCAGTTGAATCTAGACTTCACCATCTGGCAAAGATACAACCGGTTAATAATAAGTTGGATATTCTCTTCTCTTTCAGACAATCTTTTTCCACATATTATTCATTACACCACTGTCAGTGAGATTTGGCTTGCTCTCGGACAAATGTTTGCATCATTCTCTCTGGCAAAAAATCACTAATCATAAGCCAATTACATACTCTCTCTAAGGATGAAATTTCTGCAAAGGTATATATTCAAAAAATTACCTCATTGTGCAACATTCTTTTTGCTATTAGAGAGTCGGTCCCGTATCGTGATCAAGTCCTCTATTTTCTCAGCAATCTCGGCACCGAATATAATGTGTTCGTCACGTCCATCACGAACCGGCCGGACCAACCCTCGCTTGAAGAGATTCAGCCTTCTTCAAAGTTACGATTTCTGACTAGAGAAGCAAAATGTCGCTCTTTCGCTTCCAACTCTGGCATCTCTTCGAGCTAATGTTGTCGTCCGACTGTTCTCTCGCCCTCCATGGCCGTTCCAAACTACCCATTTTTGGCATTCTTCAGTTTTGCATCCAGGTGGTTTCGGGCCAGGCACCGGTTTAGATTCAGCACACATATTTGAATCAGCAAACGGATTTGGATTCGAGAATGGATGTGAGCCAGACAATAATCCAACCTGACCGACCGACCCGACCTAAACCCCACTACAGGCCTAGATGCCAGATTTGCCACAAAGTGAGCCACACGGCCACTATGTGCTATCACTGACTAGACAACACCTCAGGCCCAGCCCACTGCCCAAGCCCAACACCTCAACCCCTTCAATGCCTTTCTGTCCGCTTTTAGACCTCAGCCTTCTGTCTAAGCCCAACCCGCAAATCTCTTCAGTGTCGTCCCTCCCTCTGCTCAAGTAAATTAGACCGGAATCTTGCCATCTATTGCCACCTCTGCAACGGCTGCACCGTGGACGTTAGATACCAGAGCCACTCACCTTTTTACTTCCAATTCCTCCATGTTGCATCATTCCAACCCCTATACTGGTTCCAATCAAGTTCTCACCGCTGATGGTACGTCTATTCCAATTCTTAATTCCGGTTCCACTGTTATTCCAGCCATTGATGGTTCTTTGAACTTAAATACTGTCTTTCATACTCATCTTCTTGCTCATAACCTACTTAGTGTAAATTAATTGTGTCGTGAAACTCAGTTTATGTTGAATTTCATTCAGACTATTTTTTTGTAAAAGATCAGAGTTCTCACCATATTCTCCTCCGGGGTTCCCTCTGTAATAGGTTGTGCTAGACCCCTTCGACCCCTAGAGCACTGTCTTAGACCGCCTTGTCGTTAGCTTATGCTCTTCCAGCAGAGAGCCCATTCGAGCTCTAGCACCATCGCCTTTCCATCCTTCTGTTTCTGTTTTGAAGAATGTTTTGTCATTTTGTAATATTTTCATTCTAAATATGCATTGCCCAAATTTTGTGTACCTCGTCAAATGAGCAAGCATCACTAGTTGCCTTTTCCAATTTCCAATTCTCATGCTTTGTCGCATTTTGATCTTGTACATAAAGATATTTGGGTCCTTCCCCTGTTAATTCCACAACTGATGCTCAGTATTTTGTCTTATTTAGTGATGATTGCACCCGTTTCATTTGGCTTTACTGTTTAAAATAAAAAAGTAAAGTTCACAATACTTTTGTGCAATTTCATAATTTCGTACGCACTCAATTTGGAAAAATCATTAAATTTGTTCATTCTGATGGCAGTAGTGAATTCCAATCTCTCTCCAACGTTTTTAAATATTTTAGAATTCATTATCGTATTTTATGTCCATATACTCCAAATCAAAATGGTTGAGCTGAGCGAAAATATCGCTATGTTGTCAAAACTGGACTTGCTCTTCTTTTTTATTTCTCTGTCCCTCAAAAGTTATAGCCTTATGCTTTTGCCAATGACACTATTTTAATAAATCTCCTACCTACCCTAGGTTTAAATCATTAATCTCCTTTCGAATGTTTATTTCATTACGCTTAATCTTATTTAAACCTTCGTGTTTTTGGTTGCTTATGCTTTCCTCTCTTTCGCCCCTTTAACCGCTATAAATTGCAGCTCGTTCTCTCCCTTGTGTCTTTTTAGGTTATAGTCCTCAACATAAATGCTATTATTGTCTAGACCATATGTCTAATAAAATTTTCATTACTCGCCATTTCACTTTTGATGAATCCACTTTCCCTTTCTCTTCAGTTTTATTCTCAATCACTTCCCAACCTACACTGTCTATTCCAATTGTCTCCCCACCTTTCCCACCTTTATCCTCTCTCCGCACAAACACCCTACCTTCAACCTTATCTCCCACCCCAACACCTCCTCTTGAACCTCCACCCTCTTCTCCATTACTCGAACCTAATACCACTGTGAACAGACCAGTAATCACCATAATGACCATTCTATGAGGACTAGGTTCAAGACTGGTATCTTCAAACCAAGGGTTCTATCTGCTGAATCATCTGTTGAACCCACGATTTTTCTCCAAGCTTCAAAATGTCCCCTTTGGATGACAACTATGCATGATAAAATTACGGCTCTGCACGAGAACAATACTTGGAAGCTTGTTTCCCTATCACACGGTGCTAAAGTTATCAGCAGTAAGTGGGTCTTCAAGATTAAGCTAAATTTCGATAGCTCTGTCAGGTATAAGGCCCGATTAGTGGCCAAAGGCTATGACTAGACACATGACATTGACTATCACGAAACCTTCAGCCCAGTTGTTAAACTCACTACCATTCTTACTACTTTATCTTTGACTATCTGTTTTGCTTGGGTGATTCGACAACTTGATATCAATAACGCTTTTCTTCATGGTGATCTCACAGACACTGTTTTTATGCAGCAACCACTAGGTTTTGTGGACTCCCCTCATCCCTATGTTGTTTGTTTGTTAAAAAAGACTCTTTATAGTCTTAGCAGTCTCCTCAGGTCTAGTACACAAAATTATACAATGCATTGTTAGCTTGGGGTTTCTTCGCATCCAGATAAGATACTTCCCTATTCATCTACTAAAAAAGCTCCTCAATCATAATTATGCTAGTCTATATTGATGATATTATTTTCATTGGTAACTCTCCTTCTCTCTTGGATCATTTTCTCACTTATCTACGTTCAGCTTTTGTTGTTTGTGATCTATGCTCTTTATTTTATTTCCTTGGCATTTTCGTACAAAAAAGCCTATGGGGTTAAGTCTATCTCAATCTTGTTATATCTGGCCCGATTCTCTCACAACACTCAGGCACTCCTATCTCTGACGAATCTCACTAACGTAGTATTGTCGGAGGGCTACAATATTGTTGTCTTACAATACTAGATATTGTCTTTGCTATGAACAAGGTGCCTCAATTTATGCATGCGCCCTCCAATATTCATTGGCAGGCTATAAAACAGATTCTCTGTTATCTTCAAGGTACATCGTCTCTCAGCATCTCTTTCTCGCTTGCTCACTATTTAAATCTGACTTGTTAACAGATGCTGATTGAGCTTCTTTTCCTGACGATCACAAAAGTACTAGTGGTTTCTGCATATTTCTTGGCCCCAACCTTATATTCTAGTTTTCTGCAAAGCAAAAGGTTGTCTCTCGCTCAAGCACCGAATCTGAGTATCGCAACATTGCTAATATCGCAGCGGAAGTTCTATAGATCGAATCTCTACTCAATAAAATTGATATGTTCTCATCAATTGTGCCTATTATCTTTTGCGATAATTTGAGTGTCATGTACCTTGCCTCTAATTCGGTTCTCCACTCCAAGTCGAAACATATTAAAATTGATTTTCTTTTTGTTCGTGAAATAGTGGCAAACAATTCATCGATAGTTAAATTTACTTCATCTACAAATCAAGTTGTCGATATCCTTACCAAGCCTCTTCCCTCTTCCACCTTTCTCGGGTTTACATTCAAGATCTTCGACCTACGACTTTGCTCTTGAGGAAAATGTTAGCATAGGCTTAACATATAGTTTAGGTTTGATCATTACATTTTAGCTTAAATGATTACTTTCATTGTACGTTTTATCTTTCAAATATTTTATATAATCTATTTTTTAGTTTTGATAATATTAAAAATACTATTTATCTTCTTTCTCTCCTCTTCTCTTTTATTGTTTCACCTTCAGCTTCTTCATTTTTAACGAATTATTTATTTATTTTATCATCTTAAAATATTAATTGATAAATTAAATAATGATAGATATAATCAGTACAATAAATTAATTATTTGTGTAAAGACAAGATTAATTGAGAAGGAGATTTAAACCCGATAACTGATGGACACATTCAAGGCGAGTGCTACACACGTACCAACCACCAATTGAATGTGGGTCCCACCTTGTTGCAGCTTTCACGTACAGCTTTTTTAGCCGAGTCTACTAACATG
This sequence comes from Begonia peltatifolia, assembly GCA_022433055.1. Classification (NCBI taxonomy): domain Eukaryota; kingdom Viridiplantae; phylum Streptophyta; class Magnoliopsida; order Cucurbitales; family Begoniaceae; genus Begonia; species Begonia peltatifolia. Next base: position 3,223,519 of record CM039518.1, read on the forward strand.
TGCTCCCCCAACGTCATTCTGCGATCTCGCAACTTGGACTCGAGAGTACTCTCTCACTCGCGCACACTACGCGTGAGTTCAAGCTCATCCACTCACCTGAGGAGCTGTAATCACCGACTATGACAGCCGAAAAGCAAAGAGACAGCGGGGTGCCACGTCCCCCATTGACCACGTGGCAATCCACTAGTTGTTGAGTGGAGGACGAAAGTGTGGTCGCGAAAGCAGCGGATAAAGGGTGTTTGCCAGAGCAGAGTATTTAATGAGTTTATGTGAGGCTATTTTTACGCTCCTCGTTGTTGTTGCATTTGCAATAAGGTGGAGCTTCGGAGAGTTTTTAGAGGGAGAAGATGATGCTTTCTAGAGAGAGAAAGCCAGGTTTCTGACTAAATCTACCTGTCTCGGTACCTTTACAGCGGGCGGTTATGGAAGAGGGAGTGGAGAGGGATGCGCAGATGGAATCGGAAATGGATGATCCGGTAGATGAGAATGGAGGGGAGGAGGTTCTCGGGTCTAGTTTGACGATGGAGAAGGTCGCAGCAGCCAAGAAATTCATAGAGAATCACTACAGGGCTCAGATGAAGAACATTCGAGAGCGGAAAGAGAGGTATTTCGGATTTATTCACCACGCTTCCGCTTCATTAGTTGGAAATTGTGGGAATTAAAAATTATTTTGACTTTTGGATCACTTTTCTGAGTTGATATAATTTCGGTAATGCGCCTGCTCAACTGTTGCGAATGTAGCGCAACTTAGATCTTGCAATTTTCTCGTACTTGTTGATTTTTTGCGGGAGCAAAAGTGGGTGAAAAGGAATGTAATCCAAATTTTGGTCAAAATTGATAAGAAACTTGACTTCACTTATCTTCCTTAGCGTATGTCCTCCTGATAATTTACCCATTCAATTTCTGTTTGATTGCTGCTAAAGAAGAGTAGTTCGATATGCAACGTAATAATAGGATTTTTGTTTTTCTTTAACTCGTTCACCAGTCCATTAAAACGTGTAGACTATATTAAGAAGAAATAAACTAGGCAATGCAGAGTGTTTGTGCTGAACGGCATAGTAGGCCAGAAGTTGAAGATGCTTGACCATTGGAAGTTGAGGTTCTAGTCTATTCTACTTGAAAAGGTATTTCCTGATCTGCAACTTCTTGACGTAGTTTATTTGGCTACAGGCGATGGGTGTTAGAGAGTAAATTAGCTTCCTCAGCTGTGCCTAAGGAGGAGCAAATGCACCTTATCAAAGATTTAGAGCGAAAAGAGACAGAGTTTATTCGACTTAAAAGGCACAAGATTTGTGTGGACGATTTTGAGCTCTTAACCATAATTGGCAGAGGAGCATATGGCGAAGTAAGCATGATACCATGAGTTTGAGGAGTTTATGGTTGTTTTGTGCTTCGTATGAAGCAGCTAACAATAATCATGTGATGCTATGTTTGCATCTTCTTTGTTAATTCTGTTCCTCCTGAAATGCAGGTGCGATTGTGTCGGGAGAAAAAATCTGGCAATATATATGCCATGAAAAAACTGAAAAAATCTGAAATGCTCATGAGAGGACAGGTGATCACAGAATCTTATTAGTTTTTTGTTATGCCATTTGTGCCTGGATTTTCAACTCAATCGTCGACAGTATGTTCTTTTCGATCTTATATCATCACTCTAATAAGACTGTTATTTTCAGTTAAACAAAAACCAACTCCTAGCACACATCTAATGGTATTACTTAGCGTAATAATTTCTTATATTTTGGAAATATTGACCAGATTTATTATTATTTTTGTCCAATTGTGACTGTCTTTGTACTCCAAGGACACGGTTCTGTTAAATTATGTGTTTTATGCTTTTCTTCTTCTTCTTCCTTTTTTTTTTTTAAACTTGATTAGGTTTAGCATGCACCTGCATGTGCTACAATACAAAATTCTGTGGTATGAGTCAGCATTTTTGTTTGAACCTAAAAGGAATTTAGTTAATTTGTTTTGGGTCATTAAAAACAAATCTGGTTGTCCTGATGTGATGCCAGTGTATTATATTATTTAGTGACACATTAGTGTTCATTTTCTATTGAGGCTCTGATAATTGGTCGAGTAATTTAAGTTTCATAAAAATTTTGCCTCTCCTGTGACTCCAGTTTATATGTCATGGCATTTGGTGTATGTTCCCCAGTATATATACTTTTATATTGTGTTTTGACTCATTTGTTTTTATTTCATATAGGTGGAACATGTAAGAGCAGAAAGAAATTTGCTAGCAGAAGTTGCCAGCCATTGCATAGTTAAACTTTACTACTCATTTCAAGATGCTGAGTTCTTATACTTAATCATGGAATATCTACCAGGTGGTGACATGATGACTCTTCTGATGAGGGAAGATATATTAACTGAAAGTGTTGCTAAATTTTACATTGCTCAAAGTGTCCTTGCGATAGAATCTATTCACAGACACAACTACATTCACAGGTTTATATTTTTCTTTTGCTAGGATTTTCAATCATGATTATATGATCATCTCCTTATATGTGAAGAGTTTCAATCTGAGAGCTTTTTCTATTATTGTTTTCTAGAGATATAAAACCTGACAACCTTCTTCTGGACAAAAATGGTCACATGAAGCTCTCAGATTTTGGTCTCTGTAAGCCCCTTGATTCTTCAACATTGTCTGCTCTGCATGAAAATGGAACAATGGATAATGAAAATTTGGCCGAGCCAATGGATGTCGATGGTTGTGTTTCTGCTGACAACCAGAGTAGTTGGAAGAGCCCACTTGAACAACTTCATCGTTGGCAAATGAACAGAAGAAAGCTGGTATGCTGCTGTGCTTATATAATCAGTACTTACTGCATTTAGATCAACACGGTTTCTCCTTAACCTCATGTTGAGCTTTTGCTTTTTTCTTTTGATATAATAACCCGTGCGTGTAGTTTGTGTAATGACATTTAATTTTTAACTTTTCTAATATTGGAAAAGGCATTTTCAACCGTGGGAACCCCTGATTATATTGCTCCTGAAGTACTATTGAAGAAAGGATATGGAATGGAGTGTGACTGGTATGCTTACAATAATATGTTTGAAAGTTATTATCTTCATCTCTCGATTTGTGATACATGAAAATTCTGAAAGTTGTCATATCTTGCACATCTCACTAATTCTTCATGGATTTTTATCTTTGGTTGGGCTTGTGTAGTTGTCTAATTAGTTTATGGTGTTTAGTATAATTTTGGTGATTCTCATTGCCCTTTGATAGATAGGTTTCTTTTTCTGTCTATTTTTCTCAGGGTCTATGAAATAGTTTTGCTATACTACTTTTTCTTCCAATCAAGTTTTGATTGCATTGATTTTCCTAATAGCTTCGTGTCTCTCCAAAATTTACTTTGAAGCTTGTTACTTGGGCTTTGTTAGGTGGTCTCTAGGTGCAATAATGTATGAAATGCTGGTTGGTTATCCACCATTTTATTCGGATGATCCAATCACCACTTGTAGAAAGGTAAAGTTCTGTATGCAGATAGATAAACTGGTTGCAAGTGTTGTCATTTTGTCATTTGAGTTGTATAAGTGAATGCATTGTGCTAAAGTTCTCTACCAATACTGCTAGATTGTTCATTGGAAAACCCAGCTAAAGTTTCCGGATGACGCAAAGTTGACACCTGAGGCAAAGGATCTCATATGTCAGTTGCTATGTGATGTTGATCATAGACTAGGCGTTGCAGGGGCACACCAAATAAAAGTACGTTTTTTTATTTTGAAAAAATGACAAAAAAAAGAGCGAACTTCAAGTCTATTACTCCACTCTTCATCTTTGCTTGATGTATAATTTGTTACAGGCGCATCCGTGGTTCAAAGATGTTTTGTGGGATAAACTTTATGAAATGGATGCTGCCTTCAAACCAGAAGTAAACGGAGAGCTTGATACCCAGAATTTCATGAAGTTTGATGAAGTAAACTCATATTCTTATAATCTTTACACACTTTTGCCATCACTCTACGCATTATCTAATAATTTACTAATTTAATCATTTGCTTCTCTACTATCAGTTTCAAAACTCATCAAATTTGTTGAATTTGTTTTTAGTTGGATCCTCCCACACAAGCAAGATCTGGTTCAGGACCGTCTAGAAAGGTTGGTCTTTTTTTCAACTTTTACATTGCATTTGAACTTAGTCACGTATCAAAATGCTATATACTCTAATTTCACATTTTAATCTTACACTTTGATATATTTTTCGTTCGCTTGTTGAGTAATTTTGATCAATCATTTGTTGAGTATTTTCGATGGATTATAAATAGTTAAAATACTTATCACTTACATCAATAAATAAATGACACGTCAGAGTACATAAATAAATGTAAAATTAGAGTACACATGCTGTATTATTCCCATCTAGATGTTAAATTGGATGGAAAAAATAAAAATAAAAATATATAGTTATTGAAGTTATATGTAAAGTTGCAAGCTGTTGAGGCATTGACTTTTAGAATACAGGAATAATAAAACTGATGGAAGATAAGAAATGTCATTTAAACGTCTCATGGATCTCACTGTGCATTTTCGATTCAGATGTAGATATATAGATCTAAATAAGATATGTAAAAGACGGAGATGTATTAGATCTAAATAAGATATGGATGATTTGACATCATCTTTTTAAATTTAATAGTTGTTATCTACATCTTAGAATGGTTTTTTTTTTAAGTTTGAAATTGATCTCTAAATAATATAGATTCCTAGGTATAAATATAAGGATGTAAGATGTTATGATTATGAGAAACAATGGGAATTTTCCCTGTCGTCTTTTCTTTTGAAAACTGTTTTTCTTGTACTTGTCACTAATTTTATATCATTGGCTTTTGGATAATCCGAATGAGTGTATCCATAAAGAAAGAAAAATGGAACAAAGTGGAACGATTATGTAGAATAGCAACACTAGAGTAATAATTTATGTATTTGTACGTTGACCTTTTCAGCTGCTCTTGACGCCCAAAGATCTCAGCTTCGTTGGGTATACATACAAGAACTTCGATGCTGTTAGGGGAAATCGCCAGTCATGTGGTAAGACCTGTTAACATAACTGGCCTCATTTCTAGTAAATAATTCCTCTCTTTTAAACTCCGCAGATCGTAAGAGAAGTACGACCCCTCCAGACTTGCCATCAAATAACATTATACATAGTAATAAATCCTTGCCTCTTTTCTCAGGAATTTTATGGATTAAAATATTGAATTTGATTTTAATTTTTTTGTAGATGATACTCAAGCAGATTATTCATCTGAGCTGCTAGCCAATAGAACTGAAACAATTCAACTTTCAGGTGATCCAATGTTGCCATAGATATGATCTTTGAGTTAAATATGAACAGGGCCCCCGTGTCCTTGGTCGACTTCTCTAAACTCTGGTTTAACACGGACTTAACAGCCTTGCAATCTGGAAAAGTTTGAGCCAAAAGCATAGAAGTACTTGAAAAAGCTTCATAATTATACCCCCGTTAAGGGTGGTGAATTGAGTGGAAAGATTTTGTGTACTAGAATAGAACTCAGTTTAGAAGGTCATCGATATTCTATCCTGGCTGCCCAGGTTGGCAATGGTAAACTTGCCTTCTCTTGTGGCAGTTTGCAGTTCGGTCAGAGTTTTGCAGATGGCATATTCGTACTCAGTAGGAGTGTCTTTGCGTGTAATTAAGGTTGATGTTAAACAACTAATTACTATGTCATGATGCCTCGCAAAAATTGCATGCTTTTTTATTCAAGCATTTCAGAAAAAGCTTTGGCTAGTACTTGTAGAACTAGAAATTCTCTGGTGAGCAAATGGATATATTTGTGTGAGTGCTAATTGTAGGATTTGATTTTTGCCAATATTATAATATTAACAGTTATGAAAATGATCGCTAATTTAAACAGCTGTGTAGACGAAAACAAAAATTTATGCATTGATAGGTAATTCTAGTTGTATAGTCTTCCTGGAATCTTGCATTTTAGGTTATTAATGTGATCCTCATTGATTAGTTACTTTAGATTTTAAATTCAAACATGATGAAATGTTGCTTATGCTATATCAAATATAGTACATGTGATCTGGTTAGTGCTTATAGCCAAAATAGGAAAGTTCATCGAACCATGAAGTCACAACAATCTTATCCATGTTTTTCCCTTTGGTCTTTTTTTTTTCTGGGTCTAAACTTAGACCTTAATTTTCAATGTAGTATTATTCATTTAATTGACCTATAAATTTCTGATGGTTGGATGACTAAATCTTACATCTGATATATAAAAATAAATACCTTATACAGGAGATTAGATTTTTAGGACAAGGCGACTGAACTTGTTTTGACTAATTGTTTTGGTACTTTATTATGATATTAGAATATAAGTTTAAAATGCGAATGACTAAGACAAAAGGATTAATCCCATTTTAAAAAATCCAGTTGCAAGCAACGATTGAAAAAAAAACACCCAATGTGAGTTTGAATTTTTCAAATTATAGTGTTAATTATTAGTCATTCTTAAAGAATGAAAATGGATGATAGTAGCATTCCACTGTTATCTCACTTGTGAAATTACCTACAACAAAAACTAACTTGTCTTGTTAGCCAATTCTGAAAATCAATTGTTTCAACGGAAATGGCTCATTATCACACCTTTGCTCCAGCACAGAAAAATGAACTTCACTTGATCGTACAAATAAAGCGCAAGGCATTAAAAGACCAGCAAGTAATTTCCTTACACAATTTGAAAAGAGCAGTGTATTTTGTTTAATTTAACGAAGAAAGGAGAAAACCAACATCAAATGACACTAACGCCACATTGTTTTATTAAAAAAATATGAACGTAGGGAAAGATAAAAACTTCTAAACTAATTTTATTATCTTTGAAGCTAACTCCTAGGAAACTTATTATAAATTTATTGGTCCTTGTGCACATCAAATTCGGAATATCGATCCATTTCACGGTTGAAAGTTATCTGGAAAACGTTTCATCTTGATAACCACGGGAGAGTATGTGTTACCTAGAGTTTACTCGTTGCCAAATTCTTTACCACCTCAACAAGAACATCTTCATTCCGAATGCTTTGAACCCATTTTGTGTTAATGTGAACTCGCTCGATGCTCTGCTTTAAAGTTCTAGAAATGGAAGGCATCTTTCGGGTTGAAAAAAACTCTTCGACTTCATCAGCCTTCTCAAAACAAGCAAACTGCCAATGGGCATAAAGACAGGCATAGCATTAAGAATAGCTTCACTTATGACATGGTCATAGCAACATTACCATTCAGAAGTCAGGAAGCTAAGAAAAAAGTGCAGTATTCAAGGGAGGTAAAAGAGAAGGATTCAAACTAGGACAAACCGGTGAAACGACAGTGCTGACAAAGCGAGTTAATAGAAATCCAGAGCCCCAGGTTTTTGTTATGTGATTCCAGTTATCCTGCATTGCCGTCATTGTCATTATCAAAGGAATAAGAAAGGAGATATTTGATGAATGAAAATATATGTATGTATGTATGTTTGTTTACACACGGAAGTGAAACACTTGATGTAAAAAAGAGTGGCCGCGTCCAATCACAAAAGCTAAAGGTTAAATGTATGATTGGTGTCAAATAAAACACAAGATCATTTTTCATTATGATGCAGATGAGTTTCAGAAGTGATCCAAAACACTTCAACCATTCGTCTAAAATAACGTGTTTTTATTTTCAAATTTGCATCTAAACATTCAAATTCAGCTAAGAAAGTTGTTCCAAAATGTCATGAATGGCAATTTAGTTAAAAACAGTCCAGACCCACTAGGAGTCTATGCCTCCAGAAAACTAGTCGAAGTAGTTACCTTCAACCATGTCCAAGCTGTTTCCCGTCCTTCAGGGCTAACAGCAAGGCCAAAAACAGCATCTTGACTCCGGACCTGCGTGCAACAATGGATAAGATCAATGATGTTGACCATTGAAACAGATTTAACTATATCGTAAACTATATACAAAAAAGGAAAAGAAAAGGTTGGACTACCTCTGAAGACAACAAAAAGTTGAGAACCTCGAGAATAATGCCACAACTTTGACAAGATGCCAATGAACCTACAAAAAAAAAACATGAGTAAAATACACAAATAGTGCCAAACAAACAGATTCAATCTGTGCAGAGGAACTCCGGTTGCATTTACTTAGAATCCTTGTTTTCTCCTGGCTTAGATCAGTTTCTCTGTATATCCTCAAAAGAGATTCATAGCCAGATCTATTCGATGTACAGACACCGCGCATCACAGCCACATATGCAGCCTGCAACAATTGTCTACGATGTCAAGATCAGATTAACAAAAGGTAATTACAACTTTATCCTTTAGATTCAGCAAACCTTTCTTGTGTCAGGAGGAAGAAGTGGCGTATTTCTATCGTCCAAAAATGCATAGAAACGCCTAGTTCCTTCCTTTATAGTCAGGTCGTGTCCAAAAAGAGCAAGTGCAGTCAAAATTTCTCCTCTCAACAAAGCATCAAGATGGCTCTCTCCTTGTTTAGCTTCCCAACCAAGTTTTCTATTATAACATTATTCACTTTAATATGAAAGTAAAATAAAAAAACTACCATTTGATTTTTTTCAGTGCTTGTGAATATTTTTAACAAATTAAATACATTTTTGCGTCTACCAACTACAAGCAACATCATCAGCTTGTTTCTTCATCTCACAGATGTAAAAGAAAAATAGAATTTTGGAGACATATTCCCTTCAGATGTAGGGCAACATATTCCCCTTCAACACTCAAGGAGAGACCAGCACATTTTCAATTAAAAAAACCAAACAGTGTAACTTGGCCTCCTATTAGTATTTGTTGATGTAAGGCCCACACGACAATCTTCAAGGATTGTATCAAGTCACTTTTCCATCTAGTTATATCAATGTTATTGCAACAGTGATATAATGACCCGATAGGATGGTATTTGAGAAAGAAAAGCTTTTAATATTATTTTGTGAGATAAGTAGTCACTCATATATGAGACAACTCAACAACGGCAATATGAGTCCTTGAAGACTCTTTTCCAGTCAGAGACATAGACATTTAAATAGCAATGGCAATTTCCCAACATAAACTCTTTGCAAATCCTAATCTAACTAAAATAGATGAATAAACTTACTCTGCTGGAACCAGGAAGATGCTAATGAAAAACTGTTTGATGTTGCCCAATAACTCAGGGACTGCATCAGCTGCAATTGTTGTGATTTTATAACTTATCTGTTTGCAAAGGGTACCAAATCAAACCAAAGCATAAGAATAAGGCATACCAATTGAAAAAAAAATATAGAGGACAGGGATATGGAAGTAAAAACTTACAGTAATTAAATTAGAAAGCACGGTATACTCTACTTCCTCTTTGTAAGCATCCATCAAGGTAAGCAAAGAGGACAGAGACTGCTGCCGAGCCATACAAAGGGCAAATGAGTCATCCAGAAGGCCTGTTAAAGGAATCATTTGTCGTTAGCCATTTCCTCTTGCTTTTTAACAAGGCAAGGCTAAAAAATAGATTACCAAATCTGTCTGTTGCTGACAGGATATTGTTCTTTATAGCACATCGAAGTCTAGATGTAAGATCTTCGTCATATTTCACCCTATAAAAACCAGTCTGACACACATTAACTTTTATCCAAGCACATGTTGAACTATTTACGTCACAGCCACTGGCAATTGAGCAACCAAGGAATTTCTTTATATCATAAGGCTCGGACTTCTTTTGCAACAAAAAGTTCTTTCGCACATCGTATGAGCCACAGCACAATGTTATTGGGACAATCCATTCCCCATCCCCAAAGGATCCACTTGCCAAGAATTGTGACTGCCGTTTATAAGATTCAGATTCGGATTCAGATATGAGAACCCATGAGGTCTAAGATAATATATACACGACTAAAACCAGACTAATCTCAAATCAAATGAGGTTCAAGAAAACCTGTTCAAATTCAAGAATCTGGTCTTTGAGTTTGACAGAGACAACTGGGTATCCTTGTTGCTTGGTCCACGAATTCATAAGCTTGTTCACAGGTTCACCTGATCCTTCCTCAAGAGCAGCCCATAGATCTTCCGTCTTTGCATTGGAGAAAGCATACCTTTTGATATATGAGGCAAGTGACCTCTGATTGCATGGTCATTTTGTTAAAACTCAATGACTTTAATAATTCATAAATGATTCATAAGCAGAAGTACAAATGTAAACACAAGGGCAAACATTCAAAACATCTGTCCTATACTTTCTTATGGATTCAAGCACCGTCAGTTATAAACTAAACTGCAAACACTGCTTCTTAAGACAATCACTTGTTTTACTGGAATGCGAAACAACCAAACTGTAAAAAACTAAAGTGGGAAAGAGTTTTGAACAGGAGTTAAGGCCATCACAATTCTCTTTTTCAAATCCATACAAAAATGTCATCTAAATAAAACCACGAGGCAGAAAACAAACTCAGCTAGCTCTAGAAAACAAAAACATTTGACAGAAAAATCTACTTAATTTCAAATTTTATCTGTGAATATTCAAAGTTGACTGACCAATACAGATAAAGACACTCTACTTTCCGCCCGCTTAACCAATAACCAATCAAATTCTACCATGAATCCCATTGTTATAACTCCTTGTATGGTTCAATGTAAAAATTACATCCATAGCCTAAGATATTTGGATGGTGTTCTGTCCATAGTGGAGTGGAGTGTATTTTGTAGTTCTCTTTACTTCTTTTTACATATTGTGCATCATTCTACTTCCCTTCATTGAAAAACAATATTCTCCAAACAAAGTTAAACAAAACAACAGGAGGTTTCAAACATAGAATTTGTCCCCAATCACTTTTTTATGGCGCGAAGGAAGAGAGCTTACAGTTGAATAAAAGTAGATTGGTGATTGAATGAAAATGTTAAATATCTTAAGGTTCGTTATAAAATTAAACAACAAACATTTAAAAAGCAAGAGGTCAACCAACAAACCTGAAAACATTCAGCACCAAGGTAACTCTGAAGCATTTGAATAACAGAAGCACCTTTCCTGTAACTTATTGCATCAAATATTTCATCAATCTCCCTGGCATGATTTATATCCACCTGAAGTAAAAATTCACTTTTCATAAAAAGACAGCATAGACGTAAGTGTAATGATGGACAAAACATCATCCGTAGTTAGCCTCAAATAGGGCCATTTGAGACATATGAAAGCAGCAGCACTTTAATTTCCCCTCATAATAAAGGAAGCATAATGGTAATCAAAAACCAATTTTGTGCCCCCTCGTACCAAAAAAAGTCAAATTAAACTCAATCAAAAGCTGTATAGTTACCTACCTCTATTGGGTGTGACTCTGCAAGCCCATCCAGTCTAAGACCCTCGGTTGTTTCGCCAAGAAACTGAATCCATATTTTCCACTCTGGAAACAATCCATCAGTGGCTAAATAACTCACCTAAAGACACGTAAATTATGTGACTTTTGAATAAATTAAGTTCTGCAAAGGATAGAGATGTTTGAACAAAACCAACATACCCATGTCGCGAAACCCTCGTTTAACCATAAATGAGTCCACCATTCCATAGTTACAAGATTCCCAAACCACTGATGTGCCAGCTCATGGGCCACAACAATTGCAACCTTTACAATAATAAAACAGTTATTGATATCAAATACACACACCAGACGACTAAAAATGATATTAATAATACAATATTATTTCTAAACCTGTGCAAAATTTCATCACCCCATATTCTCCAAAGCTAATAAAGGTTCAGGATTGGCAAATTACCCTCTGCTTGTTGGCTGCTGCTGAATGTTGATCGTCATAGAGCAAAGCAGTTTCGCGGTAAGTAACCAAGCCATAATTTTCCATGGCCCCAGCAGCAAAATCAGGAATTGCAATCATGTCCAATTTTGGCAGAGAGTATGGCACAGCAAAATATCTGTAGTTTAATTATTATTTCTGAATACCAAGCATTGCAGCACAAACCAAGAAAGTAAACTATAACTAAGGAGTTCACTATCTGTAATAGCAAAACATACTCTTTGTACAATTCCAGAGTCTTCACAGCTACATCTAATGCAAATTTGCCTTGATTTGTCTTCCCAACTTGACAGTATACTCGAACTTTCACTCCTGTTTAACACATAATTTATACCTCTTAAAGTAATGGCCATACCATGAAAAAACAAAGTAACTTCTAATTGAATATACCATCAGATGTATGTTCTTCCACATAATCAAACAAACCAACTACAACTGCCACTAGATATGTTGACATAATCGGTGATTCTTGATATGAAACTATCTTGAAATTGCCATTCACTTTTTCTTCAATAATTGGCATATTAGAAAGAGCTACTAAGTCGTGCGGCACTTCCAAGGTGATCTTGAACATAGCCTGTGATACCAAGTCAAAACGAATTAATCAAGAACCCAAAAGAATGCACTTGAATATTAAAACAAGTCAAATCTGTCACTAGCAATCTCTTAAGCTATAATGATGAGCACAATAAGTGTGATGGTTCTAATATATGAGCCTTAGTATGAGCCTTAATAGAATTTTATTGACAACATTATTAGAATTATCATAAGCTTGAGGTTTAACTTGAGTAAGTAGTATGCTTAAACAAGAGTTGGGTTGCAAAGGAGAAAGGAGGAGATGGAAACACCTTGCAGGCAGGCTCATCCCAGCAAGGAAAGCATCTTCTGGCATCAGCAGGTTCAAATTGGCTAACAGCCATGTTCTTTCTTTCACCATTATGCTCGTAAGTGCTAAAAGGCACAGAAAACAATTATTGTCAGCTAAATTAATTCACATGGAAGTGCATTCGACCTCATTTTTTTTCAGAAGAGTGAAAGAATGGAAAGAAAGCAAACTTTTTTATGACACCTTGCATCGAATGAGAGGAAAGGACATGCAAATTATCATTGAAATTCCATCTATGCCTAACATGATTATTGATTGGGATTAAGTTCCTAAATATAATTGCTCCACAACAAACAAAACTTTTGATTCGTTACCTTTTATAGAATCCTTTCATTTTATCGTTCAAAGTTCCTTCAAACTGAATGTTCAAGACTCCTAATCCTACTGGCAGGGTCTCCGCAAACTCCAAGACCAAAATCTCATCCTCTTCACACGTTTCAATAGATGACGGCCTTAACATCTAATCCAATGCTAACAGAGATCAGTATAAATAACAACTAATACATAATTAAAATAAACTCACTTTTCTACCATAAATTTATTAAATTAACAATAATGCAAAAAATTGGCAAATGTTTAACATGTCTAGTTTATTCACGGTCAAAAACTAATAAATCATTGATCGTAAAGATCCCAGATTTCTACGATCATCAAATAAAAAGGCATTACATTCATTTCAAACTTTCAAAATAATTACGAGTCGTGTACATGCACCGCATAACTCCTAGTCTGCCATTTTAGAAACAGCGCAGTTCATTTACTTGAAGAAAGCTTAAAACGAAAATCAATGAAGGAAAACTAAAACATAGAAGGTTGAACTGAGATCAGTCTCTTATTCCACTGCATCTTTTTTTCTCCAGCGATCACTTCAAAAGAAACGCATCTCATGAAAAGATGACACTTCAAATCGAATATCGCGACAACGAAAACAACGAGTAAATCAAACAAATACCTTGGAAGAGTTTCGATCGGTGATTGAAACGGAACCATTATCAATGTATAGATCGGCAGCGTTTAGAACAATAAAACAGGACTCAGCGACGATGTCGATATCGATGGAAACAGAACCGTGGAATTTACAGTGATGGAGGTCCGGTTTGAGCCAGATACCATATCGTTTCGGGACGGCGAAACTGGGAAGCCGAGGTTGGCCTTTGAATTGCTCCATTCTTGGACTAACAACTGACGATTGAGAAGGAGATGCAGATAACAGAGCGACTCGCAATGAGAGTAGCGTTTTGGGGCAAATATATACCTTGTCTCTGACCTTTTGATTACCGTAGGTGAGTCTTGAGAAAATTACGATTATATTCCGTTATCTATCTTCGTTTATCAAATTTTAATTAATTAGATTTAATCATTTTTTAAATTGATTTAATTTAAATACAACTTAATCAAATCAAACTGTTTTATTCTATTTAATAAACAAAAATAATTCTATACTTTTATGAGAAAATTTAAAAAAAAAAGATGCAAAAAGATTAGTAAAAAAAAATACTTAGTAAAATTCAATTATATCTCTCACGTGTAGAAAAATTTATATATTAGACCGTAAATTATTTTTTCGACAAAAATCAAATCTATATTAATCAATTTATCTGTTAAATCAAGCATTTATATGTCATGTTATTAATTTTATTAGTTGTTTTAACTTGATTTATGAAATTTTTCGGTAATTTTTAATCTAATTTTTCATCTTGTGATTGATGTAATTCGAAAACTCGAAAGAAAAGTCTAAGTTGCATTATTAATAGAAAGAAAACAAGTTAAGTCTAAATTAATTTAGAGTTCATCGAATAAGTAAGAAATCGAATTAAAACTTCTTGTTAAGAAACAGCGTGATATAAATATATTATATTTAACGAATAAATTAATTTTTTTAAAATATTATATATATTACTTTTTATTTATTATCCTGATAAGTTTTTTTTGAAAAGCAGTAATTGAACCAATTAATAAATTTTACAAGTTTAAATTATTTGGATTTATATCACTAAATAGGAAATGACCAAATGCTAATTGCTTTCGGTGACCAACAGAGACCATAATGAAGCTTCAAAACCTTAATCTAGCCACCGGATGGTTCATCTTCCGAGCACCGACCACCTTATTCTGGCTTTTGTCTGGTTTTATTTCTTTTTGAAGAGGAAAAGTGCGACCATCCATTCTTCTCCGTCGTTGTATCCGAAAAGTTCAGCGACAGCGATGAAAAACGTTCTCCAATAAACCGTCCACTTCACGGCGGCCGCGTTGCCGTAAGTCGATGCCATAATCGGTTTTATCGAAGCCATGTTCTTGTCCATTCTATTCAGCCACTCTTCGCTGTAAGACAAGCGGGTAAGCATCGAGATTCAATCCGGCCCAACCGCGAGATAGTTCTTACCTTGTTCGAGCGTAATGCTTCCCGTTTACAAGCCAGTGATTGACGACGGAAACATCATCCTAAAACATCGGAAAAAAGGAATAAGTGAAAGGGTAGAGAGACCAGGTTTAGCGGCAACCTGAAAGTCCGATCACCTGAAAGTAGAGGAGTAGGTTTGCAGAAGGCATAGTACCGCCGGTGAAGAAGTATCGAGTGATCCAATCGTCCTCGTTGTTGTCCTGCCGGCGAGGAGAAGAATAAATGCGAAATCAAATGAACAGTCCAGATTAAAGCTTAGGAATAAAATTTTACCTCGAAGTGATAAGCAAATGCTTTGTGGCAGAAATGATGAACAAAGAGAAGACTATCCTCTTTCATCCATTTGGATATTTTCTTGAGAAGATCCTTGTAGTTCTTCATATGCTGCACAGTGAACATTACCAAAAATGTAATCAACAAAATTAACAATTTAAATAGAAATTTTTTTACCTCGAACATTTCGATGGAAAATATTCGATCGAAGACAGCTTCCATTTCAAATTTACTGATATCCGCAACTAGGATCTCCAAATTGTCCAGACGAAGATCTCTGCCATGAACGAAGATATTAAAGTAAAGAGAAGCATCGATTTTACTACTTCTATCATCCCGTCGCCATCTTTTCGGATTCGAAGCACATGAATGAAATATTAGATGATTACTTACCGACTCTTCCCATCAATGTAAGCTTTCTGGGTTGTCGAATTGCAAATCCCAGTGACCCTGCAATTCCTGTAGTTCTGAGCAATATATAAAGAAAGTGATCCCCAACCACACCCAACATCAAGAACAGTGTGACCATCCTCAAGTTGCGACCTTTCACAATACAGCTCAAGCATTGCTTTCTCGGCCTCCTCTAAGGTCTTTGAATTATCATCGAAGTAACAACAGCTGAAACAGCTTACAGAACCTCAATTAGTTTTCTTCGTTTATAATTATAGAAACCTCGTACCCTATTTTGTAATCTTATCCAAGATTTTAAGAAATTGCTGGGAAAATTCAGATAAATGTACACAAAAGATTGATGCTGCTGTAAACTATATCTATTAACTAGCAAATTGCTCGCAAAGCCTGCTTGTTAAAAGTGGGGTCCCGCTTGAGAAAACAGAAAAAACGAGGGGTACCCGTTAAAGTTTATTTTGTTAATGTATCATGATTTAAGAGCTATTCGTTAATGATCCTATAGTTAAAGTTTTTGTTATTAATTACACTAAGAATTAATGCTGAAGGATAAGGCAGAGGAAGATTTGTAGAAGAAGAAGATGAAGACAGAGATGAAGGCGAAGCTGAAATTGACAACAGAGAAAGAAAACAAAATCTTTCTGTATATCATCACTATTGAAAAACACTCTACATATACATTGCAGAAAACAAATGATGAAATGAAAAGACAGTTAACTACCAATTACATTTGAACTGAAATATCATTTCGTTTGTGAGAGCATCAGACAGTTGATGTTCGGACGGTGTAAATTTTATCAATAATTTCTTTGGTATGACCTTTTCCCAAACAAAATGATAATTGATTTCTATATGTTTGGATTGAGAATGGAAAACATGATTGAAAGCAAGGTACGTGGCACTTAGGTTGTCGCAAAATATAAGAGGTACCTTGGTGGAGATGATGCCTAATTTCTTTAATAGTGAATGTAACCATAAGATTTCTGCTGCGTCAGTGACTACATTTCAATATTCTGACTCAGTACTAGAACGAGAGACGACTTTTTGCTTGAAGGAAGACCAGGAAATAAGATTCATTCCAAGAAAACACAGAAACTACTTGTACTTTTACGATCATCTGGATAGCAAGCCCAATTTGTATCTGTATAACATGTCAAATCAAAATTCAGAGTGGGCGCGAATAAGATATCTAAAGATGAAGTGCATTTGAGATATCTCAAAATTCATTTAACTGCTTGCCAGTGAGCGTCTCTAGGTGCATGCATAAATTGTAAGACCTTATTAACAACAAATGTTATATCTGGGCGGGTAAGACAGTATTATTGTAGTCCTCCAAGTATACTATGAAAGAGAAAGTCATCCCGTAAAGGAATTCTAGAGTTGTTAGATAAAATTGGACCTGCAACCATTGGAGTTGTAACTGACTTGTAGAAAATCATGTTGGCACGATAAAGCAACTCAAAAATATATCTGGACTGAGAAAAGTTCATACTCGTGGGAGTGTGAGTCACTGAGATGTCGAGAAAAAAACACAGTGGACCAAGGTCTTGAACTCTGATCTGGACTGAGAAAAGTTCATACTCGTGGGAGTGTGAGTCACTGAGATGTCGAGAAAAAAGCACAATGGACCAAAGTCTCGAACTCTGAAGTGGGAGTGTAGATAGGTTAAAAGTTGATCCAATAAAAGTATAGAGTCACTTGTCAATATAATGTCATCGACATAAACGAGCATAATGATAATTGAATTATGCATGCGATGAACGAAGAGTAAAGAGTCAGATTTTGATGCTGAGAAACCTCAATTGATGAGTGCATGGTGTAGCTTAGTGTACTAGGCCCTCGAAGATTGCTTGAGGTCATATAAAGCTTTGTGTAGGAGACACACTGCCAATAGATTTGAAGAGTTGATGAAACCTGGAGGTTATTGCATATACACTGTTTTTGTCAAATCCCCATGTAAGAACGCGTTGCTTCTATCAAGCTGTCGAATCGTCCATTTAAAAGAAACATCTAAGGACAGAACTATGTGCACTGAAGTTAGTTGGGCTAAAAGTCTCATCATAGTCAATACCTTCAGTTTGGTCATAATCTTTAGCTATGAGTCTAACTTTATACCGAGAAATTGTGTTGTCTGAATTCGGTTTAATTTTGAAAACTCACTTGCCGCCAATGGTTTTAGCACCCTTGGGAAGAGGAACTATTGTCCAAGTATTTGTTTCTTTTAGTGCTGAAATTTCCTCCTTCATAGCTATTAGCCAATAGGTAAATTTCGAGGCTTGTTGAAAGATCTTGGGTTCATAAGAAGATTCGATGGAGAAGACTTTTGGTTTAAAAATACCATTTGTAGCTCTGGTGCACATAGAGTGCTCTTTTGGATGAGTTGGAAGAGGTGGCTAGATAGCTATGGTCAAAAGTGACCGGGAAGGGGAAGGTTGGTTAACAGGGAGAAGGTAGAGTAGGTTATGGTGGGAAGAGGTGTGGGTGAGATGGATTGGTTTGTGGAAGAGGTCGAAAAAGTAAATGAAGGAATTTGACGAGAAATGTAGTGTTTTTTTTATTTAGGATCTAACCATAGATATCCTTTATGATGATGATTGGTCCTAGAAAAACACAAGGAAGTGAACGAGATTGTAGCTTATACTGAGTGATGGGTCGTAGGAAAGGAAAACACCGACATCCAAAAACACATCAAGATGAATAATCTAGAAGCAAACCAAGTAAACATTGAAACAGAGATTGGTAGTTTAGGATAGGAGTTGGAAGCAAGTTGATTAAGGCGGTAGCTATGGAGAAAGCATATGTCTAGAACTGTTTAGGAACTGAAAAGTGAAAAAGTAAAGCAAGACCAGTTTCGACAACATGACGATTTTTCGTTCAACTCGACCATTTTAATTTGGGATATATGGACACGATATACGATGATAGATGCCCAAAGACGAAAACAAATGCGTAAGAGATTGAAATTTGTCATCCCAGTCCGATTGGACGATTTTGATTTTAGCACCAAATTGAATGTGAACTAAGTTATAAAAGTGCACAAAGGTATTGTGAACCTAACTTTTTAATTTCAACAGAAAGAGTCGAGTGAAACGGCTACAGTCATCAACGAATAGAACAAAATTACGTGCACCAATAATAGATTTTATGGGAAATGGATGTCAAACATCAAAATGTATACATCAAAAGGATAACAGGCATGTAAGTCAAATAGAGGAAAAGACAAGCGATGAGTTTTACTCATTTTACATTAAACACAAAACTTATCTAATTCAGTTTGATTACATTTCAAATTGCATGTTTTTAACACATGCTGCAAAATAGGAACAATCAGATGCCCTAAACGAAAATGCCAGAGTTGAGAAGAGGGGCGAACTTGAGCTGACAGCTGTTCGGACAGAGATCGAACTGGGCTGGGGATCGGAAGATGATAGGGGCCGTTACTAAGGAAACCCCGAAGTAGAGTTTGGTGAGTATCACAATCCTTGACAAAAAGACAATTATGATGAAATTCCACAAAGACAGAATTTTCACGGGTCAATTTAGCTTCACTGAGCAAATTTTGAGAGATATGCAGAGAATGACAGACATTGTGTAATCTGAGTGGATGATGAAAAGTAGGAATAACTGTAAAACCGAGTTGAGAAATTTGAAGAGAATTATCGTCAGCAGTGGTGACTTGGGAAGGTCTATTGTACGTCTGGAGTTGGTGGAGGTGGGAGGAGTCTGGCGTGAAATGGTGGGTTGCACTAGAAACAAGGAGGAAGATAGGGGAGCGTCGGGAGGCAGAGACGGTGACTAAAAAGAGAATTTGTTTTGCGATGTCGGGGCAAAGGAGAAATTGGCTTGAGAATAGGATGGTGAGGGTGAGTGTTGGGCTCGGGGTGCAAGGGTTTGGTATGACAGATTGAGCATGTGGTAGCAATTTTGGACCGAGTAGCCCGGTTTGTGGCAAATCTGGCATTTGGGCCTGTTCGGGTGCCAGGCTTATGGTTGAGAAAAAGGAACCATTTCGTGTTGCTGCGGATGAGATGCAAAAGGCGAGTGGAACGGTGTGTTCTGTCTAGAAGCCCACTCTAGTTGAAAAGGATGCTGAGAGACAGCATTAGCCTGCATTTGGGTAGGCGTTGGAAGACGGCTTTCCAGGCGAAAGTCATAGCTTTAAAGGAGATTGTGTATTTTCTCCAGAGGCGGCTGGTCGGGGCAATTGGTGATGGAGGTGACAAAGGAATTGTATTCACTGCCTATGTCATTCAGAAAATAGATGACTTGTTGATAAGTGTGTATTTTACACAGTTATTCATATTTTTTGTACTTGATTCGATAAGTTATTCTCAAGTGTTTGAAGAAATTTAATGTTTTTGCTGTAAGTGTGTAGATAAAATAGAATTAAAAATTTGAAGGCCATTTTAGAAATTTTCATCGTTTTAATCTCAACCGTTGATTGTGGATTGCGGGTCTCACACAGAACTAGAGTTATAACTTAACTTAGAGGCCAAAAGACAAGCATCCATAATTCAGAGAGATCGTTAGAGAGAATTCAGAAGCTGGAGAGACAGAAACCGAAACAGAGCAAGAGATTCGGGAACTGGATTTCAGCATAGTTTTTCTTTTTCTTTCTCTTCTGAATTATGATTATCTTTATTATTCTCGCTGTCTTTCTTTACTCTAGTATGAACTAATTTTATTTTCTAGGGCTACGATGTAGCCGGATTATAATCGTTTAGTTTTTTTTTTGTTTTTTTATTTTCTATTCCGCTATTGTTACGAGTAAATTATTCTGTTCTTAATGTTTGCAATTGTCTAATCAATAAAAACATGTTCGTAGGATTATTTTGAGATTGGGAGACTAGAAATAATCGTGCACTGAATAATTTACCATGAAAAGGATGTTAGACTATGGATAGTTAATACGTTCATGTGGTAATATAATTTCTTGTTATTAATGTATTCAGTTAATTGTTAGAGTTAGAGACTGAGAGGTAATAATCCGTTAGTTAAATAAGTTTGTCGTTACTCAGGAGAGACTGATAAATAATATCGTGAAATTACCATCGACACATAGGAATAGATTTTAATGAATTGAATTAGGAAGATTAAATATGATTAATTTAGTTGAAATCGAAAACCCTAAATCTTTTCTATAATATTTGTAAAAATCATTTAAATTTCTATTATTTAATTAATTGTCATTGTTTATTTTACGTTTAAATCAAAAATCCACTAAAATCCTTACTCATAATAAATTAGAATTAATTTGTTTGATAATTAGTAACAATAATTTTCGTGGAATCAACTCATATTTATATACTATATTACTTGTGCGACAAGTTCACGTGCGTCTGCGGTATTTTTCGCAACACTTGTAGGGGATTGGTTCTCCGATGACGACCTAAGTGTTGTCGATGGAGGTCATCTTTTAGATATAAGCTGTGGCTGAAAGACCATCTTTTGATAAGGAGTGAAGGCGACTTCCGAGATCAGTGATTTTGGCGAGGGATGAAGAAGTGTACATTCGAGCCAGGGCCAATCAGACCTCACTAGCTGTTGTAAAGGAGACGATTTGTGGGAGAAGGTCTTCGAACTGGGAAGCAAAAATCCATCTCTAATGAGCCAATTGTATCACCGCCAAATGATGAAATCTGGATTAGGCTAAGACGAGAGAGAATCGAGGAATTGTGGAGGGGATAGACACGAGTTGTCCAGGAGAGGGTCGATACCATTTGCAACGACTATATTCAGCAGTTGAGCTTTCCACACCATGTAGTTATTGTTGTCTAATTTGATTGTGAGAATTTGATTTACAGAGAGAAAAGAAGGCAAGGTTGAGGACAGAGACGATGTTGGGGAAGAGGGAATCGTAAAGCTTGAAGATGCCATCTTAATTGGTTCCGATACTAAGTTGAGTTTTGGGAATGAAGATGCTGAAAGATAAAGCAGAGTAAGAAGAAAAGAAGATGAAAACTGAGGTGAAGGCGAAGTTGAAACTGGCTGAAACCGATGACAGAGAGAGAAAACGAAATCTTTCTCTATATCATCACTATCGAAAAACACTCTACGTATACATGGCAGAAAACAAATGATCAAATGAAAAGATAGTTACCTACCAATTACATTTGAACTCAATTATATGAATTTTCTCTAAACAACAACGAGCTAAAACAAAGCAGCAGGAGTCTCAACAGACCAATAACCCTTTAGAAAATCAAGGAACAAGATAATAACAACTACACCAAGTCAAACCCCACAATCTGCAGCTTTTAATCAGTCCTCAACAGAAATGACACTAAACTGTGTGCTGTTCTAAGCTAAGCAGCGACGAAAAAGAGAAATCTACAACAAAGAAAATACCTGTACTTTAGATTCTCCCCCAACACCAGCTTGAAGAAGGAGGTTGGTAGTTCATAGTGCTGGACTTTTGGTTCGTCCGTCTGGATAGCTATAGGCATTTCCTTTAGAGCTGCACAGATTTGAACATAAAAAAAGCCCATCTGGCCTCAAATACAAAGCAAAAACATTAACAGAGAGAGAGAGAGAGAGATTACAATGCGCGAACTGGAGAAGGTTGGAGAGTTGGAGCTGAGAGGAAGAGCAGTAACAAGAGCGAAGACGACTGGCTAAAAGCAAGCGAGTTAGCCTTCTAACAATGGCGTCCGGTAAGTAATTTCGCTCCAGTGAAGCGAAAACCAAGCGGAGTGTAGCATCGTAGGGTAGCTGCAGTATCTCAACCATCGTTCCGGAAACAGAAGTACAGACGACAGACGACGTTACCTTACTTTCTCTGTAAACACCTTGAACGGCGAAGCAACGAAATGATGAAGACTGCAATAGCTTTTACTCCACTTGCTGTCCTGTCCGTTGTTTTCGGCGTCTCTGATGCAAATAATTATGTTTGTGGAAGGACAAAATTGTTGGATGAGTACGGTCGTCGGGTGGATAGGATGAGCTTTTAAAATCTCCGTTCACTCCATGAGATATTAATACAACGTTGATTTTGGCAAACGCGTTTCATCTTATCTTAACAATTGAAGTCACAGGGGGAAGCATGCGTTTCCATTGGGTTCAATTTTGTTTTCTTACTTTAAAAATTTATTAAAATAAATGAAAAATTGGAAAAAAAAAAAAACAATTCATAAATAGGAAAACAGTTTAAAAACTTTGGGTGCTTGTAACAGGTTTAACAATATTGAGTCATGCACAACTACGAAATACACAAGAACACGACTAACACAATTGAAAAATAAATTTTGATGAGACATTAGAAAATATAATTATTAATATATTTATCGTTATTTCACTTATAACGGGATAAAGTAGATTTTCCACCGAGATAATACGTGAGCATCATCTAAAAACCTTTTTAGTTTCTTTGACAATTATATATCTATTGTTAACATACTACTTAAATCATTTGTATCAAAAATATTATTGGATTCGGAAAACATAAAGTACACTAATCAGTAAAAAATTATTTATAGCTTAGATAATGACATAAATCAATATATCAACCACGTGATTTAAATTAGACATTAATAATATATTATGACATAAATTATGGATATGATTTGTAGAGATTTTTTATTCGGAATAAAGATTGGTGGGAATAATAATAATATTGTCGCTGTAAAATATACAGAATACTGATCATGATAATTTTCAGAAAAGATTATTTTTGACAGTCTCTTTATCTTTATATATAATTAACTTTCCAATTAAGTTCTTAGAAAAGTTTGGAGATATCATAAACGCTCTCACTTAAAATTCAGTATTTTAAACAAAATTTAGTTACATAGTACAATTATACTATTAAATAAGCGGTACAAGAAACGATAATATATGCGATCTAAAAAATATCAGGAATATTTTTCTGCACCATTTAAATATAACGGCTAAGAAGTAAGAGAAATAATAACTAACATGAACACCGAGAATTTTTACGTGAAAACCCAAATAGAAAAAAAAATCACGAAGATCAAGTTCAGAAAGATCTCACTATGAAAAATATAATTTACAATATTTTTATAGATATTGAATGTTCTACAAAATTTTCATTAAGAGAAATTATCATTCTTAGATCTCTTAATGTGCATAAAATTACCTTATCCACTTTTCTCTCCCTTTAAAAAATCTTCATTATTTATCTTCTTATTTTCAGAGAAGATTTGTCTCTTCTCTTTTCTTCGGATGATTTTTATTTCATCGGTAACTCTCTATTTATATAAAGAATTCCTCGTGCAAAAAAAAATTTCAATATTCCTTCTACATTTTATACATGAGATACATAAGAAAAATTAAAATTTACTTTAACATTTTATAAATAACGTGGGTCCCTCGTCGTAACAGAGAGACCCCATATTTTTTAAGGAATTTATCTTTGAAATTGGCAAAGATTATAGAAAATTATATGAGATTACAATTCTATTTTTATCATTAAATATTTAGTTGTACAAAATTTTCTCTAAAATACTTTTTTCAATGATTTCTTATTTAATAGAAAGAATCCTCGAGAGGAAGGTGTCAATCCATTTACTCGAAAATTGCCACAACATTAACGCAAAAACTAGTCTGATCATCCTCTTTTGGTGATTATCTATTCAGTTGGTGCTTATCGAGTTTTCTAATTGTTTTAGTTGAGAAAACTAAAATGATCTTTTAATTTTTTGGATTTTTGAAAGTGGAGTTTCGAAACTCTTAAAGTTGGAGTTTGAACAGCCCTTTATTTGATTAGGATTTTTCGAGCAGTATTATTATGGATTTATTAACCTATGGAGCTAGATTTCTAGTATCATCTATTCTAAAGAGCCTCTAGAGGTCTTGGCCAGTTTTCAGCCAGTTCATAATAAATTTTTGCTAAAATTGAAACCAAAATTTGAAGTCGTGAGGGCTGGATTATTGAATAGAGATCTGGTCCCTTCATTAGATGTCTGTCTTGGTGAATGGTTGCACGAAAATTAAAGAAATCTTCTTACACAATCTATTATTGGTGAGTCCAAGGAAACATCTAAGATCGTCGATGTTGTTTACGCTGCACACGAGAAAATTAAAAAAAACAAAATCGAGAAAAAAAGACAAATACAATGTTTCGGTTGTAAGGAGTTTAGTCGTATTGCCGGTATTAAGCACAGTAAACAAAATTGTCGTGTTATTAAGAAATGCCTTGTACAGAAAATTGATGAGTCCAAGCATTTCGGGTTGTTGTTTCTGATCCTAGCAGTTTTGGTTATGGATTTACAACCACTACCACCAATCAATCTGTTGTAACTCTAGAGATTCTACAACAAATGATTATCTTAACATATTCTCTGCTCGTGGATTTCATGGTCGAGGTAAGATTGTTTCTTCTCTTTAATTTGTTAATTTGGAGCATCCGATCATGTGATTGGATCGTCTAGTTGACAACATACTAGTGGACAAAATATTCGAGTTATTAATGGCAATAATCTCCCTCTTATAGCCACTTTTCGTCGTGTATTTGTCTCTCTTAATTTAATTATTAGTTTATTTTTTGCTGGTTAGACTGAGAATAATAATTGTGATGCGCATTTTTCTCGTGATGATTGTCTTGCTTTATACAAGATCATGAAAGAGATTACGAAAGTACCTAAAATCAGAAAATTATTTATGTTGTATTTTATTATTTATTAAATTTAATTGTCATCACGCGTAGAAAATGTGAAATATTTAACGTCTTATTAATGCATAGTCTATTTTTCTAAAGACCTAAAGAATAAATGTGGTTTTGTTTTATAACAATCAATGCATAAATTATTAATTTCTCGGTTCGAATAAAGTTTCATCGTAAAATATCAATCAATCGTAATTCAAAATATAAGTTATTCACACTAACAAAAAAAATAATTATTATTTTGTTGAGTTGTTATTTTTAATTAGGTTGGATTTTTTAGTGGATTTTTCAAAGCCTAAAATTTATTGGTTCAGTTTGGTTTGTTCTATATTTTGAATATTTAGACCCAAAAACCGAACCAATTAAGTTGGTTCCCAAAAAATGGAACCAATATTCGGTTCTTTGAACGTTGGAACCGACCCGATCTTGTCTAAATCCATTGGTTCGGGCCTGGTTTCATGTTCCGAATGGGTTTTGA
Organism: Begonia peltatifolia; assembly: GCA_022433055.1. Lineage (NCBI taxonomy): Eukaryota > Viridiplantae > Streptophyta > Magnoliopsida > Cucurbitales > Begoniaceae > Begonia > Begonia peltatifolia. The sequence continues at coordinate 3,249,360 of CM039518.1, forward strand.
ACTCAGCCAAGACTCGAGGGGCTGTGGGCTAGATGAGGCCCAGTGGTGCAAGTGGGGACGGCGCAATGTATCGATAGCACGTGGAATTTATTACCACCTAACACGTCATTACCGACCTCTTCAGCTTCGTCTAGTCCAATCTCCAAAGTGGGGACTAGTCTCCCGTTTACTTTTCCCCTGAATATTGGAATGTACAGAAGAAATCACGCATTTCTCGTGTAAGGTTTCCATTGGGGCCTACAATCATTGTCTCCTATGACAATATCTCTCCATTTCTTCTTCGCTTATGGTGTTCTCAGTTCTCAGAAGCTAAATCCGATTGTTGATTTTATTCTCGTCTTTTGTCTCCCCCGAACGGAAGCTTGATTCGCGTAAGTCTGTTAGGGTTATTGTTTGTTAGCAACTTGTTTGGCAATAATTCTTATCCTGAAAATATAATCGTTGTGTAATTTGAAAACGTATGTTACTTTAGCTGATGGAAACGTGTGAGTTGGTGTTGAAATGATTTGATATTTTGAAACTATGTGTTTTCATGGTAGTTCTGAATTAGATTTTGATTCTTGTACAGGTTCCGCGTAATTTTTAAAGGTATTTTATATCCGAGATCTTTGTTCTGCTCATCGCACTATTCGTTTGGTTCAGTGCAGTATCCAATCGTAATATTGATTACCACAATTACTTCGAACCTGGTTCATTCAGTTAGACTGTTTTTTCTAACAAAAAAAGGATGTTCTCAAAAATTGATATCAGAAACAACGATTATACTGGACATTCAAACAATGGTCAATTGCTGAGGGAAATTGAGGCTATTAGCAATGCTCTTTATTTCCAAAAAAATCCCCGAAAAGCTTTGTTATCTCCTGCTGATATTCAATTCCAATCTTGTCACAAAACGCGTTTGTCTGGGACAAAAGAAACACTAAACCAGGAATTCCTTGGGGAAGATGTGTCTCATGAGGAGAGAAAAGCACCATTTATGTGGAATTGGATGAAGCCCTTGAAGTCCCTCGCCCACGTTGCTCATAAAAAATTTAGTTGTTTATTTAATCTGCACGTCCATTCAATAGACGGACTGCCCAGTGATTTCAATGATGCTAGTTTACGGGTGCACTGGAAAAGAAAGGATGATATATCACAGACTCGCCCTTCTAAAGCTATCCAGGGCGTGGTTGAGTTTAATGAGATTTTAATCCACAAGTGTTCAGTATATGGTGGAAGAAGTGGGCCAAACCATTCAGCAAAGTACAATCCTATACGTTTCTTGATTTATGTTTCTGTTATTGGGGCTCAAGGTCTTGATATTGGGAAGCATTGGATTGATGTCACGCGGCTTTTACCTCCTACTTTGGAAGATCTGGAAGGGGAGAAAGGCTCGGGTAGATGGACAACAACCTTTAAACTCTCTGGCAAGGCAAATGGTGCCCTTTTACATGTTAGTTTTTGTTTTTTGTCTATGAAAGATGGCTTGGCTAAACTTGGACAGTATGAAGTGCCAAAACTCTTAAACTTGATACAGAACAAATCTAATGCAGCAAAAATTACTTCAGGGTTTGGGACTACTAGGACTGAAATGGCTCAGCCAGTTAGGGGCGTATCGAGCAGTTTGAGCTATGAATCTGTTGTCCCACCCCATGCTGTTGATGAGAAGAACTGTCAGGAGGTCTTGCTGAATCCAAGCTTGGAGCTCTCACAGTCAATTGACTTCTTATATCAGAAACTGGATGAAGGGGACTTGTGTGGTTCAGCAGACTCCGATTTTGAAATTTTAGAGCAGCTAAGTGTGGAACCTGAGACAAAATTGGAGTCTGAAAAAGAAACTGATCAAGATTACGGCGAAACTGAGTTTACTGTCGTTGACTGTGGGATAGAAATAGATAATGAGAAACAATGCAAATTTGATGAGGTTGCTGATAAGACCATTTGTTCAGTAAACAACATTCATTCTACAGATCTTGATATGGTGGTGAGTGATGACATTGAATCGATTCTGGATTGGCTTGATTCGCCTTCTGAGCACACATCAGTGGCCCCGTCAGTGGGGAGGGAACCTTCATCAGTTATGAGTAAGCTTCAGGAGCGAGACAATCACACAGATGAGAAAGCAAGTTACCCAGAAAGTAAAATACTAAAAAAGTCGTCTAGCTTAGATGATGTCACTGACTCCGTAATTAGTGATTTCTTAGGCATGCTAGGACTAGATTGTGGTTCTTTTAGGCATTCTGTCTGTGATCCAGAGTCTCCTCGGGAGCTATTATTAAGACAATTTGAGGAGGAAGCCTTAGTTTCCTGCGACTCCATTTTTTATTGTGACATCCCTGACGAGATGTCAAAATATGGCAGTTGTGATTTATCTGAGTCTAGTTATAATGAGAGTTTTGATTTTGCTTCAAGTAATCAATTCAGTGAAGAGCACAAAGGCGCTAGCCGGTTAAGAAATAGAAGAAAAGGTCAAATTCTTGAAAACTTGGAGACGGAAGTCCTGACTCAAACATGGGGCATGGATGAGGATATCCAAGACTGTCAGCATTATTGCGCTGCTGGATTTGGAAGTCCAATTGAGCTTCCCCCAGATGACCCACTGAAATTACCTCCTCTTGATGAAGGCTTTGATTCCTTTATTCGGTTGAAGGGTAATGGTTTTTTGAGATCTATGAATCCGTCGGTTTTTAAAGATTGTAGGAATGAAGGAAAGTTGATCATTCAGCTTTCTTGTCCAGTTGTTCTACCGGCAGAAATGGCTTCTAATTTTATGGAATTATTGCACCGTTTGGCTTCTATTGGACTAGATGAGCTATACATGAAGATAAATAAACTAATGTCCTTGGAAGATATTAATGGAAAAACAGATGCTGCCTCTAGCTCAGTGGGTTATGAAAGGTCAGCAACGATGTTGTGTTTGATTTATTAAGTGTTACTCATTCTCATTCCTTTCTTCTTTTCGATATTTTCATGAACTCCAGGCTGACCAATTCTCATTTCTGTTGCAGGAAGCCTCCATTGCAAGACAAATTATCAATTGATCATGGATCATCAGATGGGAAGATAGAAGCTGGAAAATTTTCTGGTGAGTGGAATTATAGTGAGATAAGAGAGGACTATGCTTCTCCGGAAGAGCTTATTTATCTGGCAATGGATAAGATTGAAGTCCTTTCTGTTGAAGGGTTGAAAATACAGTCGAACATGTCAAATGAAGATGCACCTTCACAAATCACTTCATCTTCTAACCACAAATCATTAGTTATTCGAGAGTTTCTTGATTCAGTAAATGCTCAAGACAGAAACAGCGACATTGAAGGATTAATGGATCTTTCTATAACCTTAGACGAGTGGTTAAAGCTAGATTCTGGATTTATCGGTAACGATAATGAAAACCATGAAAGTGTGATGAAGATTCTCGAAGCTCACCATGCAAAAAGCATTGATGTAGGTCAAAGATCAACCAGAGACGCGAAGGTGGGCAAAGCATCGAGTAAAGAGGCTGGATTATTCGGCAACAACCTCACTGTGGCTCTAATGTTGCAGCTTCGAGATCCCTCGAGAACCTTAGGACCAGTTGGTATTCCAATGCTTTGTCTGATTCAGGTTAAAAGAACCTATATCGAAGAACTTGTTTTGACTAAAGAGAGGACCGATGAATCCAATAAGGGAGAAGGAAGTTATATGTACAAGTTCAATGACATCCATCTTCTGGGCGTGAATTCTAAGCCTTCAAACGAGCATGTTTGGGGGACGACAGCACAACGCATGTCCGGATGTCATTGGTTGCTCGCCAATGGAATGGGTAAGACCATTGAACTTCCATTGTCAGAGACAAAAGGTATGGGAAGATCATCCCCTACAGTGACAGAGATGCAAGAAAAAGATGTTTTATGGAGTATCTCATCTCGTGTTCACGGAAAAGGAAGCGCTTTGGAAGAGTTTGTCTATGGCACTTCACATAGTCGAAACCCTGATATCTTATTTGAAAAATAAAACTAATGGGTTAAATTTAGCTTGTAGTTCTCAATAAATCTTGCAGAAATAGAGCATGTTCTTGGCAACAATTTCCCCCATGAATGGACACATTTCGTATTTTATCCGTATAGAAAAAAAACTACATGTTCAATGTTTAAATATGAAAATATTATTTGCCATTTTTTGGAAAAGAGTAGTAAAAGTTTATAATTAGGTCAAAGAAGCCGGTGTTAAATTTGAAAAAAAAAATATATATTTTAAATATATTAATTATTATTTGACATGATAATAAATTTTATAAAATAAAAAATAAACTTATCATTATTTGAGTTTATCATTTAATTTTATATGTTGCTGTGATATTTATATTTTAATGTTTAATTAAATTAATCGTAATAATTGAAATAAGTTATAAATAATTAAAGAAAATTAATTGTAGCATAGCTCTTTCCTAATTAACCCTTCTTAGTTACATGAGACGGAATTGAATTTCTAATACAAGCCCCGCTTCGTTTCACTCAGGACTTTGGGAGTTAGAAGCCAATAGCCATGGTGCGCATGAAAGATTCAGCTACCTCCGCCGTCGATAAATCAGGGAGTCGGCAGCGGAGCAACGTCCAGCGTTCGGCGTATTTCGCAAGGAGAGAAGCGGCAAAGGTTTTACGATGTGTTCTTCAAGGAGACGCTCGTCGCCGAGCCCTTGGTTCCATCAAGTCGCTAGTTTACAGTCCTTCTGTTAGGAATAAGAAGGGTACATTTGCTTTGGTTTGCCAAACGCTTAAATGTAAGTTCGCTGCAATTTCATTATCTGTATACAAGCCAGGGAATTTGTCGTTGATGCTTTTCTTTTAGAACAATATTAATGGGGGATAAAATTGTGTGTTCTTAGATCTCCTTGTAATCAAGGAAGTATGCGAAGCTACTGGCATTTTCAGTAAGAAGTGGAAGGTAATTTTAGCGTCTTCTGTTTTGTGCTGGCTGGACACCAGTCGAATCTACACATTCTAGTTCAGGAGTTCTATTCTTTTACAAAACACTACCATTAGTAAGCTCTTTTATTATTGGAAAGCAAATATTCATATCAGTTAGACTGTTCTGCTGCAGAAGCAAGAGGAATTGATCTACGTAATCACGTATGATATTCTTTTTGGCCAGGTAATTGCCTTATATATTCATGGAAACCGAAGTTTTCTTCCTTTAAGACTTGGTAATTTGCATTTTTTTAGAGTTATGTATGAGAAACATCTAAATAATGATGTCTACAACATACAATGGCTTTTTGTGCTTGTGATACTGATATAATTACGTGTAGATGCAAGGTGTTTGGTGGTCTTGATTGCATAAAAGGCCCCTATAGTTGAGAAAATTTTGATGTGATTCTTTAGTTTGACTTTGCATTAACTCTAACTTTATGTTTAATCTTTCCAATCTATAAGAATTGTTCCTCAAATTTCTATTATTGCTGTTAGTTCGAGCAACTCTATGTTGGAAGTGATTACCTGTGTATTTTGCATGTAGATAGATAATATTTATCTTCTTATCTGAAATTTAATATCTAGGCAGTTTCCTTAGTTGGTGATGTGGAGAAAATCCTCATTCGTCAGAAAGATGATTTAGAACTGGCACTAGCAAAGATTTTAGTCAAGAAGAAAGTGAATTGCATTGAACAGTTGATGGCTCTCTACGAAGCTCCTGGTATCTCTACATCTTATTACTTCTATCTTTCACTTTGATGTTGCTATTTCACAGCCTCTTCTGTATATACTAATTTTACTTTTATGGTTAGAGTTGTCAATTGTGTTGAGATATTTCTGCTTATAATTTATTGAGGACATCTTCTAAAAGAGTGGCAATTTGCAATGCAGATGTTTCAAAGCCTTGTTATGTTCGTGTAAATACATTGAGGATTGATGTTTCTTCTGCATCACAAGAATTAGGGGAAAAATATGTGGTATTTATCCAGTATTTCTGAGTGATGACCTCTTATTTTTCATTATCTGTAAAAGCATTCATATTTTGATGTACTTGTTTTTACCCGGCATTCAGTGAATCATGTCATGTAATTATTATATTGGCACTGCTTGTTAAATAGGTTGAAAAGGATGATGTGGTTCCTCACTTATTAAAACTTCCACCGAATAGTGATCTGCATGAGCATCGTCTGGTGAAAAATGGAAGTATCTTTTTACAAGTAAGGCTCCTGGAATGATAATTATCATGTTAAGAATTGCAGAAAACAACCAAAATTTTGTGTGTAATGTTCTTAGAAGGTTGCATCTATGGTAAATTTTTTTAACGGGAAAATTGTGCTAACTATTACATAGATTATAAGGTAATAATGTTTAATCCTTGTGTAGGGAAAGGCAAGTTCTATGGTGGCAGCAGCGCTTGATCCTGAACCAGGATGGGAGGTAATAGGTGCTAGTCTTTGACTTTTGCTTTACGGTTATAAGACTAGTTATTATATTGCCTTTGGTTTCTTAAGTCTTGCTCAGTACCATTGTATTGTTTTAAATTCTGCTATCCTCTAAAATCCGTATGAGAGAAATTATTGTTTAATAAAATATCTATTGATGAAATAATTTTTTTGGGTTCTCTACTGGTATGGATATCTGCCTTTAGTATGTTTTTTTATCAATTGGCAAATTCGTCATAAAAAGTAAAGATAATAAATTTAGCCTGAATGGCGTGCACCTTTGTTTGGCAATAGTTTTGAGTATTTTCACATCTTTTAACTTTAATGTTATTTGGTTAATTTTTCTGTTAAAAATTTTCTATTTTTAGGTTCTTGATGCATGTTCAGCACCAGGAAATAAGACTGTTCATCTTGCTGCTCTCATGAAAGGAAAAGGAAAGATTATAGCATGTGAACTGAATGAAGGAAGAATTAGACGTTTAGAAGACACCATCAGATTGTCTGGGGCTACTAGTATCCTCCCAATAGTACTTTCAATATTTGAGGATGTCTTGTACTCAATCGCCTTTACTTCACTCTCTTTTGCATTCTACTATGCCATAGCCAATTCCTCTTTGTGAAAGTTTATGGAAATCCCTTCACATTTTCTCATTGCAATGAGGTGGGATCATATACATCAATATTGCTTAATTCTTTCTCGAAATCTTAGTTCTGAAATACCCCAGCCATGCCCGTTCGCCTTTTTTTTCCTCTTAATGCAACTGATCACTTGGTTAGCCTTAACATAATATATAGATATAGAAGTTTTGCATGGAGATTTCTTAACTTTAGATCCAAAAGACTCTGCATACTCCAAAGTAAGCAAAATCTGTCCTTGCTAATGGTGATTTCATATCCTCACTCTATATCCTAGAATAACTTCCTCGTAAGCTTCATAATTGAACCTTTGTCTCAAATAATAATGTGTTTCAGATTCGTGCAATTCTTTTGGATCCTTCTTGCTCTGGTTCTGGAACTGCAACTGCAAGATTAGATCATTTACTACCCTCGCATGGTACGGGTATGTTGTCTTCGAAATTACAAATCAGTTATGTATACCAATATGATTTGTTCTGCCAAAATTTTAAATTATATTGCTCTTTAACCTTTTTACTTCAATTGCCTAGATGGTTCTGCTTCCATTCCTGACACACAGCGATTGCACAAACTTGCAGCATTTCAAAGAAAGGCTTTGACACATGCATTATCCTGTAAGTTAAGTTCTTTGTGTTAGAAACTAATAGTTAGTTTATATTGCATGATTTTCCTTCAAGAAACTTCATAGTCGTGTATTATTCGAGAGTTTAGAAATAATGACTGATGCAATTAGCAGTGAGGTCTATATCTTCTGCTCGTATAATAGTTGCAGCCTTCACAATGTAACGACCAAAAATAGTTAACGATCATTCCCATGTAATATTGTCTTGGCTAACTGCTAGACGTACAATTTGCTTTTACAGTTCCAGCTGTGGAGAAAATCATTTACAGCACATGTTCCATCCATCAAATTGAAAATGAAGATGTCATTCAATCCGTTCTGCCTCTAGCCGAGTCCTATGGTTTTCAATTAGTGAAACCTTTTCCCAAATGGCAACGGCGAGGGCTCCCTGTTTTTGAAGGAGGTCAGTGTGATAATTGAGACAATAACCATTGACATAAACTGACTGGCAATCTCTAACATATCCATTACCTTATCATCTAACAGCAAGCAATTTGCTTCGAACCGACCTCGTCGATGACAAGGAGGGCTTCTTTATCGCGCTGTTTGGAAGGCAAAACATACACAATTCCTCAAAAAAGTCTAGTAATGGCCGAAATAAATCATCTAAAGTTTGTCATGGGAGTAAGAGCTCCATAAGAGGTAGGATCAGAAGCGCTGGAATACCACGTCTGCATACAGGGTTGTTTAGAAAATGGATGTACAGACGTAGAAGTTGGAAGAAAGACTCCAAAAGTCTCGGGCGATCAAAAACAATAAATGAAACATAAGCTGTAGAAGGTGGTTCTGTTTTTTCCAAGCAAGTTTTGTCTCAATTGGAATCGAAAATCGGAGCATGATTTTTATTTAGATTAACTTGATTTTCAACTTATTTCTTATGTGCCATTTATCATGTAATTTTAAGGTTACTCTTTTTAGATTTGGATCGAAATAATCTTGAAAATAGGAAAACCGGTGGTTCCTGCAACATTTGATTACATTCAGGGAAGTGTTACGCACCAAGAACAGTAATTAAAACCATATCTCTCACTTCAGACGTCCATATGATTATTCGCTCTCCATAGTTATTTGCGTTCTTCTTAAGCAATCTTCACCTCAATAGTCTTCGGTTTCTTCGGCTCCGGCGGGGGCAGTTTCTCAATCGTGACAATCAGAACTCCGTCCTGGCACACTGCCGAGATTTTGTCGGTGTTCGCGTTCTCTGGCAGCACAAACTTCCTCAGGAACTTGCCTATCCTCCTTTCCATCCTCACATACTTGGCTCCCTCTTTCTCCTCCTCCCTCTTCCTCTCGCCGGAAATTAAGAGCACATTGTCTTCCTCAACCTGAACCTTGATGTCTCCGGATTTCAGCCCCGGCATGTCAATGATAAAGACGTATGAGTTAGGATACTCCTTGATGTCAGCCGGAGTAGCAGCGACGGCATTGGCGTCGCGGACGTAGGTTCGGGACGGAGCATTAAACAATACATCGGAGTCTTCACTGGCATCCATCAGGTGCTGAAGGGTGGAGAAAAGAGGAGAATCCAATCCCATCACTCTGAAATCCATCTTCTCTTTCTTTATCGTCTTTAACGAAACTCGATCGCAGCTACAAATGATTCAATGCAGATAGGTGGAACGAGGTCAGAATTTATAGATGACGGAAATACTGAAGCTGCCATGGAGGTTCTAGATGGCTCTACGGCGATTCCAGAAGTTTCTAGTATAACCGGTAACGTTCTCCAACATTTATTTAGACGCCGGGTAAAATCCAATCATTAACTAATAAATTAAATTTTAAACTATTCAAAACCTAACAAAATAACATCCGCCGGATCAACTCTAAAGAATGGGAGATCGTTCTCTCTATGCCAGGACCGCAACTCTGATCTAAGGAGCGGTGACCCCAGTTCTTTTTTTTATTTTTTATAAATTAATTTTAAAAAAATTTCAAATAATATTTAATTTACTTAAAAATTTTATCACATATTCAACATATTATGATAAAATAATCTGAAAATTTTCGTAATTTTCTAATACTTATACGATTTATTGTAATTTTAGTAAAATATTTTATAAAATAAACATAAAACAATTATAATAAATTGTAAAAATGTTAGAAAGTTACGAAATTTACAATATTATTTTGTAATGATGTGGTGAACATCATAACAAAATCTAATATCGTTTAGTATTTTTTTAAAAATAATTCATAAAATAAAGAAGAAATTAAGAGTATTTTAAAAAATATATCAAACGATATTGAATTTAATTAAAAATTTTACAAAATGTTCATCACATGGTAAAAAAATATGGAAATTTTGGTCATTTTTTAACATTTATAAGATTTATTATAATTATTTTATGTCTGTATTATAAAATAGTTCACTAAAATTACAATAAATTGTACAAGTGTTAAAAAATCACGAATATTTTTAGATTATTTTAATATGATGTGGTAAAATTTTCAAGTAAATCAAATATTGTTTGATATTTTTTTAAAAATAATTTATAAAATGAAGAAGAAATAAAAGGTATTTTAAAAAAATATCAAATGATATTTGATTTATTTTAAAATGTTCACCATATCATACTAAGATAATCTGAAAATTTTTGTCATTTTCTAATACTGGTATAATTTATTATAATTATTTTACGTTTGTTTTATAAAATAATTTAATAAAATTACAATAAATCTTACAAGTGTTAGAAAATTATAAAAATTTTTAAATTATCTTATCATAATGCGGTGAATATGTGGTAAAATTTTTAAGTAAATCCAATATCGTTTGATATTTTTTTAAAATATCCCTAATTTGTTCTTTATTTTATAAATTAATTTTTAAAAAAATCAAACGATATTGGATTTATTTGGACATTTTACAAGTGGTTCAGCAGATCATGTTAAGATAATCTGAAAATTTTTATAATTTTTTAATATTTGTACGATATATTATAATTATTTTATAATTAAAGTTTGTTAGATTTTTTATAGTTTAAGTGTTGATTTATTAAGATTGTCCGTTTAAGAGGTTTTAAAAAAAAAAAATCCAAATTTAAAGATTAAATTAGATTTTACCCTTTATATTATGCTATGCAAGTAATTAAAAAATAAATTTTAGATAATAAAAAATTTCAAATAAATAAATTAAAATGCAATAAAAAAAAAGAGGTGGGCTTGCCCTTAGGATCAGGTAATTGTGTTGGCCCGACATGTATATAAATGAGTTAGTCCTATCTCACCAGAGACAGAACAAAACGAGTCAATTTTTTCGTTAACAAAAATAACGTGTCGGAAATATCACTATCACAATCACTACATTTACCTAACTTGATTCATTGAACACGCAAGGAGAAAATCTAAATTTTGACCAAGGTTGTCAATTGGTTTCCTCAAATTTTTGGATATGTTTTTATATTTCTACAGGTACCCTTTAAAATTTCATAATTTAGTGTCTTGAATAACATATCTCAAAACATGTAGGTCTATAAAAGCCTTGCTCTTGGAGGCCACGATAAAAAGTCACGCAACTTTCATATCATAAAGTCAGATGACTCTTTTAATAATATTATAATCATAAAAATAACAACTCAATGGCCCATAGTTAATGGATAATGGTAGGAAAGAAATGCAGAGGAGAGTCTGGTTCTTCAACCTTAAAAAGGGTGTCCCACAGCCTCGAGGTCAGGCTTAGATCTCGAGAACTCCTCAACTTGATACTCAACACGTGTTCATTGTTCTTGATCCGTAAAAAAATCCACCCATTCTGGCTTGTTTATATGCTGAAGAGTGAAGCATCTTCAATGATCTACTTCCTTTACAGTGTTTTCCTGATCTGGGTTTTGATTTTTTGATGAGAGATGAATAAGTAGTGGGGGGACAAAGAGGATGACCATCGATTTTCTTGTGAGAATGGCCATCGATTCTGGTTTTTGATTCGGGACATTTCAGCCTCTCTTTTTTGGGGATCCAATCTTGGTCCGAAATCTGTTTGGTTAACAGGAAAAAGAGGGGAATCACTATATACCCATTTTTCTGCTCTAGTTTTTGTTTCGATCTTTGGAACTTTCACTATTTCGGCCGATTTCCTGCTTTCATCGTCTTCCCTCCGGTTTCCTCTCTTTGTATTTCAGATAGCTTTCCTAGTTTATGTATGGAGGTCGAGAATTATTGTTTTGATTTCTTTCGTCTGTAAAAGCTTGATGGTGGAGGGAAGAGGAGTGCGAATCTAGTTTTGGATCGATTATAGTATTTGATAGAGGCAAAGATGTGCTTAGATACGGCGGAGGATGGTTCAGCCGCAGAAATTCACCTTCCAGCTGAAATCGATTGGCACATGCTTGACAAATCCAAGTTCTTCTTCCTCGGCGCCGGTCTATTTTCCGGTGTATCTGCTGCACTTTATCCAATCATCGTTTTGAAGACCCGTCAGCAGGTTTCTCTCACCAAGCTATCCTGCTTCAAAATGTCCAATTCCATCATAAGACATGAGGGTTTTCGAGGGTTTTACAGAGGTTATGGTACCTCTTTAATGGGAACAATCCCAGCTCGAGCTCTTTATATGGGGTCGCTTGAAATCACCAAGAGTAGCGTCGGCAGTGCGACTGTCAGATTTGGGTTTTCAGATACTTCTGCCATTGCGATGGCTAATGCCGCCGCAGGGTTGACCGCAGCCATGGCGGCCCAACTAGTTTGGACGCCAGTTGATGTAGTGAGCCAGAGACTAATGGTTCAAGGGAACAACAATGGCGGTAAAAACATTGTCCCTTGTCTCAATTATTGCAGATACAGCAATGGAATCGACGCGTTTAAGAAAATCATCAATGCTGATGGATTGAGGGGTTTGTACAGAGGATTTGGAATGTCAATAATGACATACGCACCCTCCAATGCTGTTTGGTGGGCTTCTTATTCAGTCGCTTACAAGCACATACTGAATGGTCTCAGGCAGCACAGGATTTCCAAGAACGAGAATAGCGAAGTCGAAGGCAGTGGCTATGGCTATGGCTATGTCTGGTTTAAGCCGGATTCGAAGACGGTGGTCGGAGTTCAGGGGCTAAGTGCAGCAATGGCGAGTGGAGTCTCTGCAATAATTACAATGCCCCTTGATACGATAAAGACGAGATTGCAAGTATTGGATGGGGAAGAAAATGGGCAGAGGCGGCCATTAACGGCATTTCAGACTGTAAAAAACATGGTGAAGGAAGGTGGATTAACGGCTTGTTACAGAGGGTTAGGACCGAGGTGGGCTTCCATGGCTATGTCTGCAACGACGATGATCACCACTTACGAATTTGTCAAACAGCTTTCAGCTAAAAATTAAGACGGCGGTCTCAGTTCACAAACTGATAACCCATTTTTTGTTCTTCAATTTCAGCTTGTAAACATGTGCAGAAGTAACAAATTTTAGTGGTCGATTGAAATTCTCGGTCTCTTTTGCAATAGAACTTGAGATTATATTATAATAATGTATTTCCTTTCCTAGCTAATTAACCAAAAAAAAAATCATTAAATTATAAAGCCATTAATAAATTTATCTTTAAATTATACTAGTTAATAAAGTAATCTTGTCTTTTTATTTCTCTTGAGAAGTGGGCTCCAGCACCCAGACCCCAAGGAGAGGGCTACCATCGTGAGAACCTGCTCCAGAGAACAAAAACAGAGCGGAAGAGAGCAGACTCCAGCTAAAGTTGTAGCAAGTCCAGCAATTTAAACAACCATTCGCTTCTTCAGCATTTTGGGCAGTCTTGCATCGAGAGTCCTTGACGAGTTGTACAATCTTCATTCTCATATCCAAGTTCAAGAAGAGAGACGAGATAGAGAGATCAAAAAGAGCTGGAAGCTTCACTCCCCGACCAAAGTGTTGAGTTTCCTCCCCATATAAAATACTCCTAGAGCAGGCTTTCACTGTTTTTTTGTTTTCTAGAGCTAGCTCACGCGGCAGGAACCTTGTTTCAAGAGCAGGTGCCCAACCTTGAGAATTTTAATGAAAAACTGAAAGGTGGGTTCTCGTTAAGATTGTTTTGTTAATGAAGTATAGTTTAAGGATAAGTTAATTAACTAATATAATTTAAATACAAATTTATTAGTGACTTCCTATTTTAAGAGTAATTTGTGTTTTTCAAAAGAAACAAAGTGCGATTCTCTCTGTATCTCTCTTTCTCTTATGATTTTGTAAATGTATTTCCTCAAAATTATTAAGTCGGATGAAATTTGAAGCGAGGTTGAGTTAGAAAAAGGGCGAAGCTATCTTGGCCCGACTCTTTCAAGAGTTGAAGGGACAGGAGTTAAGGACTCCGCTACTCGTGCATTGCAGTGTGGAGTGGAGCCACGGCTCTGTCAAGATTTTCTTTTGGGTTGCAGTCAATTAGTAGCTAATCGTTAAGAGGAGAGAGAGAGACCCAATGATTAAGAAATTTAAGAGAGAGAGAGAGAGAGAGAGAAATTTGGAGGAGTGGATGATCATGGTATAAAATTAAAGGAAGCGGTAGAATAGGCCAAAAGAGGGAGAGAGGTTTTTAGGAAATGACACAAATACCCAAATGCCATTTAGTGCAAACCAAAGGTTCATCCCGGATTTACCCAATCTTATTTCGCTCTAACTTACCTTTTTTGGGGGCATTTGGCCTCCAAGAATAGGGGGTGGCTCTTTTGAGCATTTTGCCCCTGCGGAAGACCATTTCTCTTCCTTCAGGACACGTGTCAAATATCTAATAGGTAAAAGGATCACCTGTCAGCTACAAATTGGTGTCCACACAACCATGCACATGACGTGTCATTAGTTTCAGAAATTTCATTCAAAATTACTCTTTTTTTTTTTTTTAGAGTTTTTCATCCATTTCAGGTACCCAATGGTCAAACTACGATGTTTATGAACAAACTATAACTATCCAGACAATATCTCTAAAAAAAACTTTATTGTAACCTGAAGAAAACTTGCGTGGTAGATAGAAATCTAAAATTCAGAAAACAAGAAGTAGAATAGACATGACCTAATCGGACTTTGTGCAATCTAAGGATGTTATTGTCGTGGTCTCTTGTTACTGCAAGACGGGCATTTGTAATGCTTGATGTGCTCTGCTCTTGCTGCGGTGATCTTAACACATTTTCCATGGAACCACTTCTCACACGCGTCACAGCAGATCCAGAATTCATCAGTTCCATCGTTCTCATCACAGGCTCCACATAAAGTTTCTTCCTGTCCATCACCATCTTCCTCATCCACGACTTGCATTGGCAGTGAAAGTTCTTCCTGAAAATCAGTACATTGCTGCATTGTCAGCCAACAAAATGCAAAATTTGGCAGAGGAGCGAAAATCTATGCTGAAGAGTAATGCTTAAAATACTCCAAACTTGGTCCATGTAATGAGATTTCTAAGATATATGGTCTCGTTTAAAAAGTTAAACTGTTTAGCTACAATAAATGCCATGAATTTTTTTGAAGAAAATGTTAATGAGTTCAAGCTCAGTCTTGAGCAAAGTGAATACCAATTGAGGTGTAGTCTACTAACTCTTTTTCGTTTCCGATGTAAAGAAAGTAGTAAGTCTTCTCAAACCTTTGATTTGGATATAAACTTGTTGCGGCTGTGTTTTGAAACTGATGCCTTCGTCTTCTTTTGTTTCTCCGCTAACTCCTTTAGAACCTCAAATATTGTTGGAAGATCGTTTATCATATCAAAAAGACGCATCCTGCACAAAATTTAGCAGTCGAACAGTGAAATCTAAGCAAGAACAATAAAGTTACAGAGGATGATAAATGTATAGCATCAACATATAGCATTACCGATCAGTTTGACGAAATTCAAACCTAGCACCGTAGTAAAAGGCTACAGAAAGTAACCATGAATCACTGTGGACAGCAACCAACGATGCCCACTCCTTCGCATGCATCCCATCTCTGGCAAAATTAATTCCCAGTGCAGGTTCTGGAAGCTCAGAAGGCACTTCTTCGGCAGGTAAACTGACAGCCCAATTCCCATCGGGATATCCATAAAGGCAGAGGTTTTCCCTCTCTGCATTCAGAAAATCTCAAAAATATCATCTCATCAAAATCAAGAATTTCAGAAAGTGGTATTGTTTTCACAAAACTAACAATCATGTACAGCAAAGTTATGATTGCACTACTCATATAGAATGATTGGTACTATCTTGAGTATTTGATTGTTTAATGTCCAGATAAAAACTAGATCGACCTACAGTTTAACGTAGACTGTTTCATAACTCTGCAATTCCCAGCAATCCAGAAAATTGATCATAACTTAGCATAATAATATTTTCAATGCACAGACTTTATCTTCCTCCTTCGAATAAGGAATTTATGAATACACATACCTAACCGCAAAACCGACGTGCGCTCAAACACACAGATAGATTCTAATTCAACAGTAAGACATTCATAACAAAGCAGAGCAACTATTCATAATCCAACGAAATACAATACAGAAGAAAAACGAACCGGGATCACACAGCTGATAACATCTTTCAAAATCTGCGCGAAGAGAGACAAAATTCAGTCTGAACTCGCAAATAAATGAAAAAGAGAGGACTTAATTAAAAAAAAAAAAAAAAAAAAAGACATACCAGTAGTAAGAGCTTTAATCATGCCAGCCCTGCGACCTTTAAGATCCCGAAAGATATCCTCAACCGTAAGCGCATTAGGCGAAGCACCGTTTTCCATGTCTTCCAGTTCCACCCTACAAAGACCTCCTCACCAGTCATAACTAGAGTTTTACCGCAACAAAAGAAGATTGAAAAACTTACAGAGTGAAGTAAAGCAGATTAAGAACGGGTTCATTCAATTAGAAGAGAAACGAGATCAAGGAGTTTACGTGAGGAAGAAGCTTCCCGAATCTTGATGAACAGTGTATTGGGGCGGGGAAGTATAAAAAAAGGATTTAGAATTTAGGGCTTTATATTTGCTTCACTGGATCTGTTTTCCCAAATCTATTTGCATTTCATTTCAAACTGACACCACAACAGAAAAAACCAGATAAGTAGGGCAAAAACGTAAAATAACTAATTAAAATAAAATCAATATCTAAATGATTTAATGAAAATAGAAAAATTACTTTTATATTTAAATAGATTAAAATCTAATTTCATTCAACAAAAATAAGATAGTTATTGGAAATTCTAAACTCTAAACTAAATAAATTAACTCAGATTTCACAAAAATAAATGAATAAGAATTGTGTATATATATATATATTTTTTTTTTTTTGAGAAAAAATGTGAATAAAATAACATGCATATTAAATTCAATGAGAGACGAATTAATATACATAATTAAAGAAATAATAATTATATATCAAATATTGTGTAAAATGTTAGTTTGCTTAATTTTTTTTTAATGAACCACAAAAAAAAATCCAATTTTAATCTGAACCTTATTTTTTGTTGACGAAAGATTGCCCAATTTTGAAATAAATTACAAATTCAAATATAATAGAAAATACCTGGATAGATATGAGTCATCAAGATAATAAATTTACAATTAAATATAAATATGTAGGTAAAGTGTTGAGATGATTTGGATTTAATATATTATTGAAAGAAAATCAACATCATTATAAACAGATGAAAAATTGAAATAATTAAATTGAACGAAAAAAATAAGAATTCAATAAATAATTAAGAGAAATAAAAATATTTATAATAAAGTTTTTTTGAACGCTAGCCAAGTTTCTTATCAACTAGTGTCAATCGGGCCTACAAGTAATTTACAATGTGTTGCCCTTGCATGCCAAATGAGGAAAACAATAACACTTAGTCCACTGGCTTCATTCTCACTGTTGTTACTTTCCATAAACAATATATATGTAATCAAACCTTTCCATAAGGCCTTCCACGGCGGCCGCTCTTGGGGCAGGTACTTTTCGTGATGGCGGGACAAGTTATCGTTTTCCTACCTCACGAACAGGGCGATGGAGATACTCATGCCGATCGCTAACTGTCATCTTCCTTGTTCTTTGCGTCTGCACTAGCTAACATGACCGAGAATTTTATAATCATGTTAGTCTGTTATAAAGTTTATAAAACTTCATATTTTATGACATATCAGACGTAATGAATACAAGTTTTATAACTACAATCTTTACTAAAAGAATTGAGAGTTGTATCTATCGAGGTACCCATTATTTTGTGATAATTTAAGTGTAACGTACTTCGTCTCCAACCCAGTTTTACACTTAAAATCTAAATACGTAAAGATCGATTTTCACTTTGTGCATAAAAGAACCTTCGAAAAGACTTTGTCTGTTAAATTTGAAAATCAACTTGTAGATGATCTCTCCTGCCATAGTCATTTTCAATTTTTTTTTTCAAGACCTTTGGCCTACGACCTTACCATTGCGCGGGGACAACAGAGTGTGTGCTAATGTAAGTTTTAGTTAAGTTGGTTTTCATTTTCAGTTTAGTTAGCATATTTGTTTTTTTTGCAATGCTCATCGCGAGCCCTATTGTATATGCATAGAAAATAGGTTTCGATAATACAAGTAAACCGAGAAATCATCAAAACTCTTCTGTCTCAGTCCCGCCACTGTCTTCATCTTCTTCATCCTCACCTTCTGTGTTCAGTTTCACCTTCACTGCACCAATCTCAACTAGGTCGGACCTGAATTTCCAGGGCGTGGAGGGAGACGTAGCAGCCGGGGAGGAGGATGCTGTAGTGGGTGAGGCGGCGGAGGTTGGTTTGACGGCGGGGGTTGTTGTTCATTGCTGTTTTGAGGAGTAGCGTTATCATCCCACCCCATTCCAACGCAAAGGCTGTCGTAGAAGAACGACATAGGTTCTGGAACTGGACAGTAATCAGAAAGAACATTGTTGACGTTGTATTGTAGTAAAAACAGCTTGATTTCGTCCATATTGTTGTTGCAAAAACTGATTAAACGGTTAAAAAAAAGTCAATCATCTCGCCAGAAAAAATTAGATGAAGCCAAATTTAAATACTTACTCAAACATTTGATACTGAGAATTGGAAGAATCTGGAGAGAGGGTGGGTCGATCTTCGAAAATTGCATGACTGATCAAACCTACTTTTCCATGGATCTCCAGTTTTCTGAAACGTACGCCTATTATCAGTAGAAAAATGGAGTTATTTGTTATGAAAGACTGAAAGGAAGGGGAAAGGTTAAAACTCACCGTTAGTATGAACTATTTCTCTCAGAACATGGCAGCAACTACAGAAGAACGGCACTGGTGCAATCGGCCAAACCAAGAGTTGCCTCATATCAACGAAGCTACTACCAATCTGGGGTTGCACATTCTCCGGCGGTGGATTACTCGTTTCGCCGCCTCCTCCTCGACCGTCGACGTTTGAAGGACCAGCGGCGGAACTCCCTCCGGAAATCGGTTGATAACTGAGCCATTCCCATCCGATTTGATCAAATAAAATGTCAGAATCCCCGAGTTCCCCCTCCTCTTCGAACGTGGGGACGAAACTAGAAGGATCGGCCAAGTTCGCCAGATTGACCGAGGTAGGGTTCTGATCAGTCATCATATTGAGAACGTAATCGGTGCTAAGGCCGTAGTAGGAGGGGTCGTCGTAGGGAACAAACTCTCCTGGATCTGCCATGACCGACGTTGAATCGCCCTGCAAGGAAGAAAGTTATTGTCGTCTTTCTCAATCGCCGTGACAATGGAAGAGGTGGTAGAAACGGACAAGCAGTTAAGTCCCGCTGGTACTGGGAGTAGCGACTGTCGGCCTTTGTACAGGTGGCTGTTTATGATTGGAGAAGTGAGAACAAATGTACAAACAAAAGGAGGTAACGTGGTAGACCTAGTGTGGTGAATTGTCATACAATGCCCACTCATAAAGTGCCAAGTGGAAACTCTTCATATACGCTTAGATTTCACGAGATAACGTGGCAAAAAAAGGTGGGCCTGAGTGTCTCCGAACCTGGAAGCAAATGAGTGAGAGGAAGACGTAAGCGACGAGTTTAAACCCGAAAGAGATATCCAACCATATGAGCACGCGTGTCAGACAGTAGTGAATGATTCACGTGCTTCTTTGTTGCTCCGACGGCCCGACAGGGCACTTTGCACTGAATCAGGTCGGTAATTCAATTGTACTTGTCGGACGGAATATCAGGCATCATATTGGGTCATGGGTCAGTGTACATCCCGGTGGCACCCACAACATATCAAAGATATATTTTTAACTAGTGATTTATTTATTTTTAAATTAAGAATTTCCCTTCGCACTAATCTTATATAAATAATATTCATAGTTTACAAAAACAAATATAAAATTGGAAATCCAAACAAACTACATTAAATAAGAAAGAAAATAAATGTGATTATATAATTATAAAATCTAATAAAATAGACCACTTTGAGGTTCTATAAAATGAGTCACAAAACAACTTTAAAACTCTGAAAATGCTAATAGAGTCATTGATGTCGGCATAAGTCACGAATCAACCGAACACCCAATCACATCCTAAATGGGGTTGTAATACCATTATTATCGTTTTATCTTAAATATATTTGTTTAAGTTTAAACGTAAATATATACGAAAAGTCTAATAACACCGCATTAGATTGGACAATCCACTTTGATATTAAAACAAGAAAACCAACTATAGATTCATGTGTATAGTCACGTGTCTCTAACTTTATTTACACTTGATTACACTTTTATGCGTTAATGCTTACTTGGTTGAAATCGTAGAGAAGTCAAAAACTAATAGAGGAGGAAGACAATGAAAAATACCGGCAGGGAGAGAGAGAGAGAGAGAGAGAGAGAGAGAGAGAGAGACCGTAATGAACGAGAGGAAATGTGATCGATATTTCAAACTAAAAATACAAACTAAACATAAGAAGCAAGTACTTAAGTACTCTAACATACTTAAGAGATGATAGGGGAGAAATTCAGTACTTTAAGGTAACACCATGAATGTTAAGTTAAATTCTAACAAGATTTCGACTAATTATACCGTCGATATTTCACGATCAATGAGAAGTGAACCTTTTACGATAAAAAATGAATATAGAAAAATATACGTTCCAAGCCAACATACGTGTACATTTGATTAGAAAACAAATGGATCTACAATTGGATTCTTGGTGAAAATAAGTGAAAATGGATAGACTGCAAGGGCCAAGCCGTGGGTAAGTTGAAGAAAAGAGAAGTAGGGTTGAGGAAGCAGAAGAGACAAGTGGGGAAGATGAAGCAGGGAGCACGTGAGGTTGGCAAGAATAATGGGGGCACCCAGATCTTTCTATCGCCATGCAAGGCCGCCATTAATGCTCTTTCGTCGTCTTCTTATCTTCCGTTTTAATCTTACTCACACATCCATACTTAGTTTTATCTCATCTATTTAATAAATAGTGGAAAACAAAGTGCACGGTTCCTACGTATAACTTCAAATTTTGTCCCCAATGCTACTTGAGGAATTAAACTTTGATTAAATGTTATCCCTAATAAATTTACTCTTTCAATTATCCCTTTAATTTAGATTAGGTATAATTACACAAATTGAGATGTTAATTAAAATAATATAATTTAATTATGAGAGTGTCACGAGTTGGGAAAAATACAAGATAATATGGTCTTTTTAAATATCTGGTCAAACTGGGACCCATTAGCGTATTGCAGTACGCAGATATTTTGAACGGATAAGACTGTATTTTATAATTCCCGTCTTGATCAACGGCTCCAAGTTCAAGCTGGAAAAGTGGGCCCCAGGAAGGGCAAGGACGTTATTTTTGAAAACTTAAAGGCTGATATTAAAAGTTACTGGTAGATTGTACTTTCACGGGTCCGAAGACCTATATATATCTACTCTTGTTCCCTGGCACCTCCATCTCTACCAACCTCTCTCTCTTCTCTACCCTGGTTCTCTGAAACTAAAACAGAGAACTTCTCTCAATCCGATTCCATCTTTTTTTCTGATCTTCCGTCTCTCTCACTCTCTCAAGATTTATCGCATTTTCTCTGCACAGGAAACAATGAATAAGCTGGCGAAAATGGCGATACACGACATATATAATCGAGAAAGCAAAAACCCATCTTTCTCGTCGGTTCTTCTCGACGAAATCTACCGCTCCATGGACGAAGGAACAGAGAGAAGTAGCGAGGATTTGAAGTTTTTCCGAGAAACAACTACAAAGGAGCACAGTAGAAGAATGGGGAAACTTTGTGAAGATATGGTGGAGGAAGAAGATACGAAAAGGCTTCGTCGAGCTAGTTTAATCGAGACATGGATGGAGAAGCATGTTTCTGAGAAGGTTATCAACCAAGGGAGACAACATTTGACGGAATCCGATAGAAAATGTCAGAATCATTCCGATCACGATCTCGATCAAGACGGGGTTCTGTTCAGTTCCACTTCAATTTCTTCCGACTCAAGTTTCGGCGGTTTCTCATCCTCCGACACAGAATCCATACGCGGTCCTAATTCTTTGAAGGCTTCATGCTTGGCTCCTACATGGCTGAAGCCCATCCGGACAGGTGTTCATTCGCGACCGGAAAAATTAGAGAAAAAACAGAGAGCTCCGCCTTACGAACACGGAGAATTCCATATGTTTGAAGGATATCGTTTAGAAGGAGATACAGAGAAGAATCGGAATTACAACGAAAGTATGATCAAATCAAAGTCACGAGCTATAAAGATTTACAGTCAGTTGAAGAAAGTGAAGGATCCGATTTCACCAGGCGGTCGCGTAGCAAACTTTCTGAACTCTCTGTTCACGACGAGAATGGCGAAGAAGACGAAGAACGCACCGTCTAGCAGTACATCTACGACGTGTTCCTCTGCTTCTTCGTTTTCTCGGTCGTGTCTGAACAAAAACTCGCTTTCTGCAAGAGAAGGGTTTCATAGTGGCGGCGACAAACGTACTGTCCGGTTCTACCCTGTAAGTGTTATCGTCCCTGAAGATTGCAGACCTTCTGGGCATAAAAGCTTGTATAAAGAAAATAGGTCATCTTTAATGGCGGCTACCGTATCAGACGAACGAAGACATGGACGGTTATCGAGGAGAGAGGAAGAAAAAGAGCTTCAACTCCATGTGAATGAAGCCGCAAGAGAGATTCAAAGAGATTTGGACTTCCACAAATATGACGACGGCGAAGAAGAAGAAGACGATGACGCAGAGAGTTGTTCTAGCTCAGATCTGTTCGAGCTTGATCACAACGCGATGATGGAGCTTCCAGTTTATGAAACAACTCGTTTCCATACAAATCTTGTCATGGGCAAAGGCTTGTAAATGTAATTTCTAATTCCAAAACATGAAAGACGACCACCCCAGTTTTAGTGTTTTAGTTGTTTTTTCCCTAACAATCCATGTCTGTAAATTCTTTGAGCAATTCTGATACAGAGAAGCTCAACTCATCTGCCACGCCATTGTTGCGCAAAATGAGAAGAGAGGGAGAAAGGAGAAGAGGGTGATTGTTTTTTTTTTTTTTAAGAAAAGAAGGAGGTGGGGATCGAAATGAATGCTTTTGTTTTCTGATGATGATCAAAACCAAACACATTGACAACGACAGATAGTGGTACGCGAAAGCCAACAACAGAAAAAAGAAAGAAGAAAAGAAAAAGAGACTAAAGCTTCGACCTTTGTGTTCTGTGTCTGCAAGTGTTGATAATCTGCTGGGTACTTGCAGAAGATGGGGTTGAAAAGGGTGGATGAGGTTGGGGGATCCCCAGGGGAGTTTCTATTCTTCCTACCAACTTTCCCTTTTTATCAGCTCAAACGCAGAGACAGGAACACTGCAAGATTCCGAGGCAAAAAAGAAAAACCAGTGCGTTTGAGTTGCATTCTCCGACCGTCAAACACAACAAAACGAAGCTGTCAAGTCCTCCTTTTGGAAGCAAATGGAGCTTCATGGCCTTCTTCAAATTGGGATTGTAAAAGGCCCAGTTGCTTAATATGCGAGGACCTAATTCAATAACATAAATACGAAGGAAAAGATAACATCATTACATCAACTTCAACACTCCCACAACAACAGGATATTACATAATATTTTCAATAATTTTATTTGTCAAATTAACAACAATACTTAACAACTGGAAATATTCAGAGTTTATTGGTTAGATTGACTCCATATCGTTAGTTAAAAGGGTTCAAAAGATATTAAAATCGGTCCGAGTTTGAAAAAATTCAACTCATGAAGCATGATGAGTTTTCTCGAACTTAAAGAGCTAACCCAATAAAAAAAAACAAAAATTGAACATGTTTGTGAACCACAAGTTAAAAGTCAAATTAAACCCGTTAAATTAGTTGAATAAATTTAGCGAACCAAACAAATCGAATATAACGAGCTACAACCATATATAAATTTATGCTATGTTACAACTTATATCAATGTAGCATGTATATTTTTTATAAATTTACTTACTATAAATGTTATTTACAAACTTATTATAATATTACTATATATTAATATACATAATTATTGACATATTTAGAAAAATATATATGACAATTATATAAAAAAATTATATTAAATGAGTTTGTGACAAAATATAACCTCGTTTTAACTCCTGACCTAGAAAATAAACGAGTCACGATCACCAATAATTTTACTTTATTTTCACTAATACTATATATATAACTTCATTTTCTTTTTTTAAATCTTAGAAAATTGAGAAAATTAAAAAAGTAAATTAAGCAGGCTCAATACCCCGGTTCAAATCTGGGCCTCAGCCCACAATTGCCATCTCTATGGTTAGTCTGAACTGGTATTCTTTAGAATTTTGAGGTGATTACCAAAGTCCCCCACAACTTATATTTTAATTCGTTTGTTTTTCTATTAAAATTTATTTATGCAGAAACTTGGTCTTAGACAGTGAGATCCCACCTTTAGTCCAGAGACAATGACTAAGAGCGGGACTCCCTCCTCCAAAATCAGGCTCCCAAACAAACAAATTTATCAGAAAAATTATTTTATTAATACAACTTAGTTTAACAACGAATTTATTAATTAACGGATAGTTTTGAGAGTTTTTTTTTTTTTCCGGTAGTTTACACAAAGTCATGCATTAATGTAATTGTGGAGAAGCAGACAGGCTAGAATTAATGTCCCGTGATCGAAATGTATGAACATTTTTTTCAGACTCATTGCGGCCCTCCTCTTTTTCTTTTTTCTTTTTTATGCTTTTAAAATTTTAATTTTGAATTCATTGTCCTGACTCCTAATCAACTCTTGCTATTTACGCATAAGTGACTCCCAAGTAAGTGTTGTTTAAAGGGCAGGCTGGCTTGCCAGCCCCCTGTTCGACCTGCTACTGTAGCGGCAGGTTAAGTTTGGCTCGGTTCGCTAGACCGGAGTCTGGCCCGATCCCAAGAAACGGGCCAAGACAGGCCGGGCTCGTGAGTCCACGTCAAAAGTCTGTCATTTTTGTACGTCCGTCCGTCCGTCCATATGTATCTTTACTGCACTGCCTTTTCTGCGTAAGCACCTCGAGAAGTGAAGTGAGTTTCTGTTCCTCTTGATCAGGTTGTTTTTGTTTGTTGTTTGTTATTCTTGTTCTTTTCTCCAGCTGTAAGCTTGGACTATGGCGATTCTAAATTTTCTGTCCAGTCTGAGTATGGCTTTTCCTGCTTGGAAAGAAAAAGACGTACTCAGAGGTCATTTTTGGTTTTGTTTGGTGCAAAAGATGTCAAATTTATCGCTCTCAAATTGAAACTCTTGACAATGGGAGTGTGAAGATCTGACTCTACTCTTAGAAGATGTGATTTTCATGAAGATTTTCTGAAACTGTTTTATTTTGCAGGTATGATGCTGATTCTCATCCTCGTCGATCAACTTTACTTTTGCTAAAACCTTTGAACTTTGATGGAATATACGAAGGAAAGATATCCAAAAGGTGGCGAAATAAGCATGCCAAAAAAGAAAACGACGAACGGAGGTGAAGTGGTAGTAGAAATTCCCACCGGAATGGAGATTTCTCCGAAGCATATTACAGAGTTTGAGACTACAAATCGGTCTGCGTCAAAACTAGAATCTAGGGTGGAGCCAAGCGCTCTGTTAACGAAGCCAGTTATGAGTAGCTCTTCCTCGCCGGAGCAACAGAGGAACCCTCCGAGCTCGAACAAGCCTCCGACCATCCCCGACTCCAACGAAACAATTGTCCAAAAAAGGTCCCTAACAAGGACTGTCTACTCTAAATTGAAATCGCAATTTGTGGAACAACCTTATGATTTTTCTTAGTTCCCAAACATTTCTGGAAGTATGCTTTTTTCACCATTAACTTTCTTCCTATTATCCTTAATTACAAATCTCTGTCCCAATACTTGCTTGGTTCAATTTGTGATTATTCATCACGCCGTATTTTTGAATGTATGTGTTTCCCTTTGTTTCGACCTTTCAATTAGCATAAACTAAGGCCCCGTTCATTCTCTGTCTTCTAAGGACCTAATCATCACCACAAAGGCTAATTGTGCTCAGATCATCGCTCCAACAAAATATACATTTCTCGTTCATATTACTTTTGATAAATCTAGTTTTCTATTCTTAAATATTAACCAGTCTACTCAACAACAATCCACGTTCTATTTTCTTCCCATCTCTCTACACTAACCAAACTATTTCACCCACATTTCCTCCTTCTATACCCCTTTCTCCCCCCACGACTATGGAACATCTTTGTCCCGTACCCTCACCCCCTCCCGAACTTGGTAACCATTCTTTCTCTTCTACATCACTTGCGACTATTCCCAATCAGACTCTTATTTCACTTTTCACCAATGAGCATCTTAAGCGAACAAGAGCCACAAATGATATTTTTAAACCGAAAGCTTTTTCCATTGAATCTTCCTACAAATCCAAAACCTTTTAACAAGCTTTTAAATATCCACATTGGTTAACTGCCATGCAAAAGAAAATATTAGTCTTAAACGAAACTAACACTTGAGAATTAGTTTCACTTCCAAAATGAGCCAACATTATAGGTTGCAAGTGAGTCTTCAAGACTAAACTAAATTCAGATGACACAATTTGTCGATATAAAGCTCAACTAGTGGCAAAAGGCTATGACCAGACTGAGGGTACTGATAATGATGAGACCTTTAGATTAGAGGTAAAACTAACTTTAGTTCGCACCGTTCTCTCGTTAGTCATTTCCTTTAGGTGGATTATTAGACAACTTGATGTAAGTAATGTTTTCTTACATGGTGATTTGACCGAAACAGTTTATATACAACAACTTCCAAGTTTTGTCAGCTTCTCTCATCCATCTGTTGTATGCCTCTTAAGCAAAGCTCTATATGGTCTCAAACAATCTTTAGGGCTTGATCCACCAAGTTATACACTGCTTTAATAAATTGGGGTTTCTCAACATCAAAGTTTGACTCTTCACTATTTGTACGTCGCACACATATCTCGATTATTATTATGCTAGTTTATGTCGACGACATTATCTTGACATGTAACTCCATATCTCTGTTGGACCAGCTTTTAGCATATCTACATTCACAATTTAAAGTCCGAGACCTTAGACCTCTATTCTTCTTTCTCGGCATCTCAATCACCCACACTCCTACTGGTATGAGTTTTTCACAATCAAAATATATCTCTAAGTTGCTTCACAGAGCTAACATGACTTTCTGCCAGCCAATTCTGACTCTCATGGTTGCAGGACCATTCTTATCCAAACATTATGCAATACTACTCCGTGATGACCTTCTTCACCGTAGTATTGTTGAAGGTCTACAATACTGCTGGCTTACTCGTCCCAATATAACTTTTGTCATAAACAAAGTTTCACAATTTATGTATGCACTTTCTGACGTTCACTGGCAAGCAATTAAATGGATTTTGCGATACCTTAAAGGTACTTCATATTTAGGCATCTCATTCTCGCATTCTGCGAGTTACAATTTGACCTGTTATACAAATCCAGACTGAGCTTCTTGTCCAAATGATCGTAAGAGCACAAATGATTTCTGTATTTTTCTAGGTACTATTCTTATCTCTTGATCCTCCACTAAGCAAAAAGTTGTTTCACACTCCAGCACCGAATTAGAATATCGAAGCATAGTCAATGACCCAGTGGAAGTTCTATGATTGCAATCATTACAAAAGGAATTGGGAATTGTGTGCACCAAAGCACCTCTTATACTCTGTGACAATTTAAGTGCAATGCATCTTGCTTCCAAACCGGTGTTACACTCCTAATTCAAGTATGTGAAGATAGATTTTCACTTCGTTCGGGAAAAGGTACTACAAAAGATGTTGTTGGTCCAATTTACACCATCCAAAAACCAACTTGTTGAGGCGCTCACAAAATCTCTTCCACTATCGACATTCCTTGCCTTTTTATTCAAGATCTTCAGCCTATGGAATTGATCTTGAGGGAGGATGTTAACGTATGTACTTACACTGTTCTCTTAGAGTTCAATTCAATTGTATTTCTAGTTTGTTGTCTTATCACTCTCATCATTTCTTAACTAAGATATACATGTAAGGGTTGATTTTTTCCAATGTGATACAAATACAATAGAGAAATAATTTTGAACTCTCCTCTTTTACTCTCTGCTGTCGATTTCTTCCATCATTTTCTTCATTACCTTTTTCTTCCTCTTCCGCAACTTCATCTGCTTCCTTAAATTCCAACTATCCCAACATTGATTTGAATATGTTTGAAGAAGACATAGTAAACTCTAACGAACGAATGACTTTAAGTTCTCAATCCACAACAGTAACCCCGAAAACGCCATCAATGAGGCCATTGAATGAGTATGATAAGGAGGCATAGATATTCAAGGAGGTGGAGTTGAATAGAGAAAAGCATAAGAGGCTGAGTAAAGAACATGGTCGAATGGGTTGGAGTTATCGGCGTCGCGGGTTGCCTACTGGCAACCTTAATAGCTCCGCCATTGAAAAACATAGTGCTTTGGGGTTTGGAGAGTTGGAAATGGTGTCTTTTAATGACGATTACATTTTGTAGCCTTTTGGTCATTAATTGGTTCGCCAACTTCATTGTTTTCTAGATTGAAATGAACTTTTTGCTGAAAAAGATGGTCTTGTATTTCGTCCACGGCTTGAAGAAACCGGTCCAAGCAACAGTTTGGTTAGCCATAGTTCTTCTAACGAGGGTGCTTTTGTTCGATCGGAATGTTCGTCAATCAAAAACCACCAATCTGATTTTACACGATATTACAATGACGCGATAGATATGAGAAAGCTTCACAAGATGAAGCAAGAAAAGGTCTCTGCTTGGACGACGAAAGTGCTGGTAGATACAGTTACAAGTTGGGAGCTTTCTACAATTTCTGTGGCGTTGGAAGAAACTGCTAATCATAAAGAGGATGATCAAGTAGACAGTAAAATTACCAATGAAATGGAGGTGATTGCCACGGCCTATAAAATCTTCACAAATGCTGCTCGACCCGATAGCAAGTGAGGAGATCCATTTGAATCACTTCAAGAATGAGAAAAAGAATTACTGTCCTGTTCTAGCATTTCAATTCGATTTTCGACGAGGTATATTATTAAGGTCTAATTTATTTACCATTTACTCTACAAATTCCATTGGTTTTTTTTTTAACCAAGATTATTTAAACGTATTTTATTAATGTCTAATTTCATTGTCCACACTTAACCCATGCTTATATCTTGTAGAACTATCTAAACATGTTTTATTAATATCTAAACGTAAGATTAACTAGACATTTCCATGTAATATCTAACCTTATACTATTTCTATAGAATTCTTTTAGCATATGACTAATGTCTAAATTTCATTATTCTTTACATAACTCACTAGATATTTATTACTAATGTCTAATTTAATTTATATTGATTACATTCCTCCGTATGTATGAATTATTTAATGCATATAAGTAAATATGTCTAGACGCATGATAGACTTACCCATTTTTCATTCTTATACTCAACTATATGTATTGAGGCTGAAATGCAAATCTCACACCACTTGTGCCATAATAAGTGAATCAATGTAAGTGTGTGCTCCATATTATTTACTTGATCTTATATTTATCAATTATCATATTAACATATTATGTGAATGTCATTATACATTATTCATATTGTTATGTGATGTGGATGCTGATATACATTATCTATAATCTCAACATGTAAAACAACACATATACGCACATCCTACTGACTATTTTACAGTAGTGTTGACACGTCACAATATACTTCTGGAGGACTATGAATTTGCAACCTAAGAGAGATTCACAGTCACTCTCTTTCTATATCACACAACATATGATCAGTGAGATGTATATTAGGCTCAAATGTTACCAATCATACTTCCCGTCATACTATTTACATATTTATATAATACATGATTTAATCATTCTCACTGTGCATACATTGAATGCATAATACATACTAATAATTCATGAAGTATGAAAATACAAATATTTGTTAAATGACAAGTAATATGATGCATAATGCATAAATGATTTCCTTACCTTTGTCTAGACACCTAATAAACATGCCCAAATAGATATCTTTTTTCTATTTCAAATCAAAACCAAGCATTACAATTCATAAATGCTATTTCTACGCAATATTGATGCATTATTCAACTACCATCAATTCAACACTCAGCTACATCCATATGAATCACTTACATATTTTAATTAACCATCAAAACCACTTCTTTTATATAACACATTCTCAAATTAACATTGGATACTAATATAGAATCCAATAACTGAACTTTTTTCATTAAAGCTTTCAACATTATCTTTACTTTAGGATCCCAACACATTCAATTACTAACCATAAAGCATGTCAAATTCATGCAAACATGTACCTTTAAACCCAAATTTCAACTCACAGCAAACTAATTTATCCATTTTATTATTTACAAATATCACACATAATCAAGTTTAACATGGAGATCATAGTTTCCTTTTCCAAAAATCACTTCAATATCATTCTCTTTCAATCATTTAAACTTTATTAATCTAATAACATCAAAGGTCATTAATATGCAATTTTGATAATTTCAAAGTTTTATCTCTAAAATCTTCATTTTCTCCACTAAACTATGTCTTTTTCAACATAGTTTAAAAATTACTAAGATTATAGACTCTTACCTCTTGAAGCCCTTATTTCTTCAACTTTATCCTTTGATTCATAGTTCAAATGGATGCTCTCGATGAGAAGAGAACTTTTCCTCAAGAGGTTGATGGTTAATTCTCACTCTTTTCCCCTATTTTCTTTCCTTTTCTCATCCTCCATTTCTTTCTTCTCCCCTCTTTGATCTCGCACGAAATGGTTGAGTTTTCAGCATTCTCTCCCATTTTCTAAAGAGATCATTGGGCTAAATTATCATTTTTGCCCATATAAAAATATTATTTTACTTTTATTGCATGATTTATTACAAAAATATTATATTTAATTATCTTTTAAGCATAATTATCTTAATATAATTAAATAAATTAGTCTTCAGCTAATTTCCAAGATTAACATAATTAATTAATCTTAATTACACTTTAATGACATAATTATTCACTAATCCAATTGTGACATGTGGGAGAACCTCATTGGTTGTCCAATTTATTACACGGCCACATACTTTAAAATGTTAAGAACATTTTCTCTTCAATGACGTTGTCCAAATTTTCACTCTAAAATCTAATTTAGAGTGATTTACCAAAACAATGCATTTTTTCGATAAAACTGATTCAATCAGTTTTCAACATGTATAACTTTCATTACGTATGTCCAATTGTTTCCTTTCGGAAGTCATTCTCTTTCTTTATGTGTCTAATTTATCATTGTAACTATTCATAATTATCCGAACACCATAGCTATTGCTATTAAATTTACACTAACATGTGCTCCAATAAAATAATTTTCTTTTTAATCACAAAAAATGTTTTATATCACTTCCAATCATATTTACTTTGATTTGATTGTGACTATTATAGTTAATCTTAACTAGGGTCATTACAGATTAGGTGGTCAAAGTCGGACCCTTCATCTTCTTCACTTGTTAGAACCATAATTTGCACTCTTTCTGTGCATTAGAGCTGCAAAAGAAACACAGATGCACAAACGTGTGAAAAGGTGATACAACAGAGTAATTTTTTTAATATTGTGCAGGTGAAGGTTTACCAAGGGAGAAAAACCCTAGCACATGCTTTAAACAACACGAAAACAGCGGTGACAGCTCGGAACCATTGCCATGTGGCTTCTAATGATGGAAATCACAACTACAAAAGTACTCATTTTCCTCTGTTCCCAGCTCGTAGTGGCCGTTTTTATGTTGGGAAACAGTTGCAAAACTATTTTCGAGGCCTTAATCTTCGTTATGCATCCATTCGACGTTGGGGATTGTTCTGTCGTCGATGGCGTTCCTGTTAGTTCCATTAACCGACTTTTTCATAGGATTTCTCTGTTTAGGAAAACTTGATTGGTGATTTTTTTTGACAGATGATGGTGGAAGAAATGAATATCCTAACAACAGTAGTCTTGAAGCTAAACAAAGAGGTGTATTATCCCAAGTCAGTTTTGGCAACAAAGCCTAGATATGGGTGACACTCTGCAATTCTGCATTGATTTCATGACACCATTGGAAAGGATTGGAGTAATGAAAGAGAAGATAAAGAGGTAAGACTGACCAGTAAAAATCAAAATAATTTTTTTTAATTGGTTGATTTTTCTTCTTTTTTGATGACAACTGGTTTCCATTGCAGTTATTTGGAGAAAAATCCAACACAGTGGCATCTAACACATAATTTGGGGGTGAAGGAAATTGAAAAAGTGAATGAGATTGATCTAAATGTCAATCACACGATGAACTTCCAAGCCTGGGTGGAGAAGAACAAGAGAAGAAGTGAACTTGTCATTGAGTTGAAGAAAATTTTCGATGAATTGAATATTAAGTATAACCTACTGCACCGAAAAGTTCACATCTCCAACACTGAATCAGAGAATTGTTGTTCAACCTACTGACTATTACAAGACTCTATTTTTCACCCTCTATGATATTGGCTTCTGATATGGTTCGAAATGAATCGGTCGGGTTTAATATTGGCATTTTAGTCCGATCTATTGTTGTAGAATCAAATATAAACTCAAGAACAAGACAATTTCAATATAGTTTTCAGACTGATGGCAAATCAAGAAGTCGAACAAGGAATCAAAGTATTATGCAAGAATCGTTACTCTTTAAAGAAAGAACACTGACATCAATCAGAGATTTATAGAAAGATGAAATTGAACAGCCTAAACAAACCAATGGCGATGAGGAAGACAGATATGAGAGAAAACATAAAATACCTGGTTGAGATTGCTTAGCTTTCTTAGTCGAGTTCACCCAATAACTTGGCATTATCATTGTCATCTTCAACTTCCTAGACGAGTTCAAACCACAACAGAACAATAAAGTTTTAGTTCCCCCTCAAAAATCCATTAACTCTTATGGTTAAATTCTAACATTTTCCATACTAGAGAGAAATGCCAGGCAAACTTGCAGAAACAACAAACAATCTTCCTCTCTATCTCTCCATCTATCTGAGCATTTATCATCAGCGGCATCATAGAATGAATTCTTTTTCGTAAAACTTAAAATCATTCATTCCTATTACAGGCCCAGACACAGTGCAAGAAGAAAAGAAGAATGGATCATGAACCCTGACAAACTCCAAGAACCTTTCATGTTAGCTTTGTTACTTCAAAAAAATGCTAAAGATAATAAAACACACAGCACAACCCAGTTAAATTATAGAAGATATAAACGACAGTAAAGATTGGCAGTCGTTGCAAGCATGAAGATACCATATGTTGGAATACATGAATTAAATGAGAAATCTAATAAGCAGCCTGATTTCCTCAAAACGAAACGTCTAATTCTTCATCGTCCAATCGGAATATTACCAGAATAAAATCAGAACAGGAAAAATGGCATACCGAGAAAATTCTCGGTGCTGAATATCCGCGACTAACTCATCAATCTCATCACATTTCCCTGTCGAGGGGAAGTCAGACTACCACCTATTCTCTCAGGGAAACAAAACGAGTTAGTAGATTTGAAGCCGCAAGCTACGCCGTTCCCGCAGATTAATCCAGAGGCCCAAATTAAAACGACAACCATAGTGTCGGGTTATAAGCTTCTGCTTTCGAGTCCATTAACCAAAGATTCAGGCCTTCAAAAGCCCTTGAATACTATACGATGTCGTTTTTCTTCTTCTTCTTCTTTTTTTTTTTTTTGTAATTTAGTCATCCTTGACCTCGAGGAGAGGAAGAAGTGATAACGCAGCCAGACTCCACCCAACGAACTATTGGAATCACCACAGTTCTTCCATTTTGAGCATGGCCAAGAGTTTTCTTTCAAACAACCTCATCTAAATAGAGTCACGGCAAATTACACTTGCCAGATTTTGAATGTTTTAATGAAACATCTCGTGTTATGATGTAATATCTTTCTCAGAAAAAAAACGTAATCCGAAAACACATCATAACAGTTGAATCTTTTTGAATACATGACGTCCTCGTTGATTACATTTTCAGTTTTTATACAATTTGTAAAACTTTGTTTGTTAGTATGATATTGACCAGATGTATAGTCTTGTTATCATATCTTATCCCAAAACTCATCGACGATTCATAGCTATGCAAAAGAAACATTAGCGAGGTAAGAACATTAGTGTGGTTGTTTTCATGGCATAAATAAAAGATTTAAATTACTTGTAAGTCGGGGCAGCAGGAACCAGAGGACGAGGGTCAGACCAGAATCGGGGGATACTTTGTTATTCTATCTCGTATTTTGTCTATTGCTCTTAATCCATCATAACTCTATACATCTCGTCTCTTCCACGTCCCACTTGAGAATATAAAACCAAACCCAGATCTGAAAATATTGTATAATATGTGATGGTTGTAAGGACGTGAACAAGTCAAAACATAAAATATATGAAAATTGTTTCTCTAATAATCAAACTGACATTTTCTATGAATGAAATGGACCCTAAATTTATATTATGGGACGCCACAGTTGTCACTCAACATCTCTTGCTTTGTTTGTTTGTTCGGTAGACTCCTCTCTCTCTCTCTCTCTCTCTCTCTCTCTCTCTCTCTCTCTCTCTCTCTCTCTCTCT
>CM039518.1:3284099-3300483 GCA_022433055.1 Begonia peltatifolia
CTCTCTCTCTCTCTCTC
This sequence comes from Begonia peltatifolia, assembly GCA_022433055.1. Lineage (NCBI taxonomy): Eukaryota > Viridiplantae > Streptophyta > Magnoliopsida > Cucurbitales > Begoniaceae > Begonia > Begonia peltatifolia. Next base: position 3,284,117 of record CM039518.1, read on the forward strand.
TCTCTCTCTCTCTCTCAACTATATATATATATATATATAGTTGGCAGATCAGAATGGCGACATAACTAATAAGATATTGTGTCGAGTCTACATTTCTTGCTCTGCAAATCTTCAATTTCTTATTTGGATTGAAAAGGCATCGTTGAGGGTCTACGTCTCAACAGAAATTTCGAGACACGTAGTTGATTTTCAACAAGATTTGGCAACTTTCATTTCGTGATTAGGAGTATTATTATATCGTGGTTTGATTTGAACAATCTTCATAAGAATCTCTCTCGGAGAAGTCAATAATGAAATTTTCCGAAACCTTCGTACGTCTAAAATTTTGTATCTGCCTGTCCGTGGCCAAAAAATGGATCCAATATGCTAAGAAAGTTGGGTGGCTGTAATTCTAAACAAAACTTCATTCCTCGTCCTCCTTTTTTTTTTTTATGAACACCTTCTAATATTTACCCTTAATCATTTCTTAATTACCTGTCCTTTGACTCATTCACCGAATTGTTTGACTTATTTAACAATATAAGGTGAATCTACTTGTATAAACTATATGAATAAAATGTAGTTATCATCTAAAATACAGTTCAATTAAAGTAATTCAATATAGTATAATGTTTGGACTTTAGAGTATATGGATAATATATATATATAACAAAAGGGCTATGGTTCTCTTTGCTAAATAACTTCACTTTCTTAAGTTTCCAGGGTCTTGAGAGAGAATTTGTGGAGTGCTTCGATAAAAAAGGACGATCTATATAGCGACCAAAAAGGACAGACTAGAATGGTTTTTTTTTTATTATTGTTTGCTTCCTTTATGGGTTATATTTTCTTATGAATATTCAATACAAGTATGAATCAAATGGGTATTTAATGAAACAAATTTCCAGGAACAGTGTTGGAGATTTGACTTTCAGACAGAGTGGTTGGATGAACTTAAAATCTAAGTCATCTTTAATGTAATTCTATCGTGCTGATCTAGGTTAGTGTCTGAAACAGGATTTGAAAACTATGAACTCCTCTAGAGGGACGGTTTTTCCAGTTTTGGTTTCCAAATTCTTTCGTTTACTATTCAGCCCTCACACTTCTTCTTGCTGTAACGTCGAAGAAATTGATAATCAAAATACCCTAATTTTCTCTCTCACCTAATTTGGAAGAGAGAGAAAATAGGCAGGTGTCATTTGGAGACTAATGGGAGACCATGACCATCTTTCCATGGGATGCCCATCATCACTACGACACTACCTTCATCGCGAGGTCTTTAATATATAATATATAGGTAGAGAGGGAGAGGGAGAGAGAGAGAGAGAGAGAGAGAGAGAGAGAGAGAGAGAGAGAGAGGAAAATATTATAATTCAAGTAGGTATGTAGAGAGAGATTAAGTGACGTACAAATTATATAGTGTGTACATGCAAGTGAAGTTGATGAATAAATAAAATAAAAGTCAAATTGAAATTGATACAAAATCGTGACGTGATATGGCTTCTCTCGTGGAAATGGACAGCAGCGGTGTGGAATTCACAGCCAGCCCCCCACCTACTGCACAAGACTTTATACTTTTACCCAAATCTAATCCAACTCTCTCTTCACTTCTTTTCTTGTCACGCTTTTGATTGCCCCCGTCCTTACTCTTAGTATATGCACTTCGATTTCTTCCCTTGTTTACATGAATGTAATTTGGAGGGTCCCTCAAGAAGAAAGAGATATTTTTTGCAAAAATACAAACCACAATTATGATCATCTATTATTCTTATTCGATTCATTTAAGCAATCATTAAAATATCATAATTCTCGAAATCTACAATCATGGTATCTTGTGATCATTGTTATTTTTAATGCTAATCTACACATGATAGATTATGTGATGAAAGTATGCATCCATCTTCTTTTATTACCTTGTATTTGTACAAATACAGCTAAATTGACTGTACCAGATGAATCTTTTAAAATAAAGTTATTTTATCGCAAAGAATAAATTGGGATCGCTACTCGTAGAAAACACAATTTTTTTTCATGACACATTTTTCAACGTAGTCGATGAGAAGCTCCTTACTCAAAGTTTAATAATGAGCTGAAATCAATATTGCTTGAATTATCGTTTTATGTTTAACCATCTTATTTCTAGTGTGATTTCGGTTCAATTAATCTTTATTTTACTTGATAGTTGTCTAGAAGATTACCAGGTAATTGTTTCTAATAATCATTGGGTGGGTTTTGTTCTACATGTAACCCTATTGGTCATTTACTAATAACTTTTTATTAAATTAAAATTGTTTTACCAATAATTATTCAAGCTGTCTTGTTTCTCCCCAACAGTGAAGGAAAGGACAGTAGAGCTAACTTTCTTGGCCACCTGCTATTCAAAGCTTACTCAAACTGACGACTGAGGCAGCTTCCTCCCCCCACTGGTTGTCTTTCTCAATACTTTTTAAGTAGAATAAAATGATTAAAATTAAATTTATTTGTATCATCCTTAAAATATTCGATAATAAAGATGATATTTTTGAAGATGACGTGTTTTTAAAATATAAGTACAAAAAAATAACACGTGCGCTCGCCAAGAACTCGTTCTTTAGGAAGCAAAAACTTTATTCAAACAGTTAAAGCGGTCTTGATTTCAGGATAACTAAAAGAGCAACGATGAGACGCCCAAGATTTCTGTTCTTCCTGGGATACATTCCAACAAATAAACCAAGAAAAAGAAGAAACTTGATCTGATTAGTGGAGGGTTTTCCAATTTTGTCACGGCCAGTGTTGGGGATCAAACAAATATGCAAAAGAATCGAGATCGAAAGAAGCATTCTCGTCTGTATAATTAAACGGCCAATCCTTGAAAATGGGTTCCTCTGATGGAAAACACTGTTGAGGATCAACGTAATATTCATTTATGTGATCATATCCTTCCTCGGGGCCGTCGATACTCAGCTGATTCTCCGACAGATTCTCCGTCTCTTTCTCAGGTCCTCCGTTTGAATCGTCGGAATCGGTGAAGAAACATGGTTGAAGGGGTTGAAGCTCCGATGTGTCTGAGTTCGATGCATCAAAGGTGAGGGGGCTGAGAGTGTGGAAGATTACTCGAGTACAGCGAGTAGCTTTCGTTCTAATCACTTGGTTGAAAGTGGGCTCCGACGGAGATGGGTGGTTAACAATGGAGGTTTTGGCTGGTAGCTTTTTTCTTGATTTGGATTTTGTTGACGGAGGCGGCTGAGGTGATGAAGATGGCGATTGAACTTTCTCTTTCTTCCTCAACGTGGTGTTCCAGTAGTTCTTGATTTCATTGTCTGTTCGCCCCGGTAGCCTTCCGGCTATAAGAGACCATCTGCGTAAAATCAAACAAGTTTAGAGAGAGAGAGAGAGAGAGAGAGAGAGAGAGAGAGAGAGAGAGAGAGAGAGAGAGAGAGAAGGTTTGTTAACCTGTTACCAAGAAGTCTATGGAGTCTAATAATGAGTTCTTCTTCATCATCTGTAATGTTGCCTCTCTTTATGTCTGGTCTAAGATAATTCAACCATCTCAGTCGACAGCTCTTACCGCATCGTTTCAACCCTGCATTTTTTTACAACCCGCCATTAAAATGAGCTTAAAGTAAAATCACAGAAAACTGAAAAAAAAAGGGTATACAACAGAACAAGTACCAGCTCTTTTGGGAAGATTTCTCCACTTGCCTTCTCCATGGGCTTTGATATAAGATGTGAGGATTTTGTCTTCCATAGCTGTCCATGCTCCTCTGTTAAGTCCTTCCTTGGAGCAGCACGGCCTCCTCCCCATCTCTCTCTCTCTCTCTCTCTCTCTGAAGTGAAAGAGAATAATACCAGTAGCTAGTCTTTATATAGCCCACTAATGTTCTAAAAGGCAGGCCCCGATTAACAGTTTCTTATTCGTCAACCACCACGTGTACAATAAATTCAACCACAAAGAAGGGCGATCCATTAAAAAAAAAAGGTTGTATATTAAAAAATCATTTTTTTTATTAAACTATAACATTTGGACGTTTGTTCAATCTTCAAACTATCTAAATCATTACAAAGTTGACGATCAATCACAGGAAATAACAAAAAATATGGGCTTTTTATTATTTTTTTTTGCATATTGTGGTTTAGATGATGATACAAAAACGCCATGAAAAGAGTGTTAGTGTTTGTATTTGTGATGAACTCAAATATGACTCGAGGTAAAGCCTTTCATGGACCACTAAGCTTTTTGTCCAGATAACTTCCAGTTCTCACTGGATTTGCCATATATGGGTGCACTCTCTCTCCCTCTCTCGTCTTCTTTGAGGCATTTCGTCGAACATCTTGAGGGCAAGTCTCGGAGATAACAACTAATTGTGCTTGCGTGTGTTGACGATGGGGCGATGGATAGGACAGGTCAAAATTTGATAGCCAAAGGGAGGAAGATGAATCTTGTCCATGCAAAATGCAAAGTCACACGTCATAATTCTAAGATTTCGATTAAATTTAGCCACCACAATTGACAAAGTACAAACGGAGTTAAGTAATGGGAGTACATTTTCTCGAGATTCCCTCCCAAAAAAATAATAGAAAAATCCATGCAGTTTGGACCATTTTTTACGTCATATTTAATGTCCATACTATGAGGCCCAATAAATTTAACTTATTCCCCTTGTCGCCCTAATGAACATTGTAATGCATGTTATACTAATTGGCCCAATAATATAAATAAATAAATAAAGAAGATGAATGTTTTGACTCGAGGGAGTGGTATAAGCATGTAATAATTTGGATTTAATGAATCTACCATTGATTTCTAGTTAAGATATACAAATAATTTCTTCACTGAACTACATTTAAATAAGTTTGAACTTGTTTAATTTTTAGTCCTTCATAAATATGTGGTTGTTCGTCTTGTTTTGGGTGCACAATAATACGCTATTCGAATGTGGTAGATTGAGTGATTCGTAAATAAAATTTAATTTTTCTCAAATAAAATTTAAACAAATTAGTTTGCACTTCAATTCAACGTTGTTTTAGAATGATGAGTTTTTACCAATAGTATCTGAGCAATACCCAACCCAAAGTGTTGTTGGAATGGGAATGTCGACCCATCAAGAATGGTTAATCGAGCCAGTTTGTCCTGTTATGGGATAAAACGATCAAAGATTAGGTAAACAAACACATGAAGATTGTACAAATCTCACAAATAAGAAAAATCACTCTTTAATGTAATGCAACATGTTTTAAGATACACCTAGTAACAAAATGTGTAGGGTTTAATTGCGAATTTTTTTACCAAGAAGATTTCATTACTTATGATTGACATAACCATCTAGTTACCAACATCACAAGGCCGACTAGGAATAACAAACAAGTCGAGCGAGCCAGAAGTAGTCAAACTTACGACCCTAACGAATTAAATTAATAGGGTCTAATAAGCCGAGTCGAGCTTAATGAGCTAATCTGAAAATATTTTAACTTTAACCTGCTCGCAAGTCATGAGTTGAATAACCCGGACCGAGCCAACCCGAGCCGAGTCGAGTCAGATCATCGAGCTCAACTAGCTGAGCATATATAAATATTTTCAACTTATATTAATATTGTAACGACCCATTTTCTTAGTAAGATATTGTCCGCTCTGGGGATTGGGTCGTAGTCCAATATCCTATCCTCACAGATTTGCTTGGCTATGACTTCTCAGTTGGTCATCCAACATGATACTGCTCTCGTCGAAACACTTTTAATTTCGGAGTTCTTATGAGATCCGTTGTAAATTGTGCTCTAAAACGCGTCTTACTATCTTGGAAGAGTTTCTTTATATATATTCATTTCCATATACCTCCCCAAGCGATGCGGAATTGTGACGACCCTCTATTTACGACTCGGGATTTGCCTACACTCGGCTTACGTCCCGAGATTTGCCCTGCAGTTGTCCTCATATGCACACATTCGCTCCCTTAGAATTTAAATATACCAACGATATTTACTTATTCAATTTAAAAATTAGTTATGTTAAAGCATATTCCAATGTTACAGTAGAAACATGAGGTGTTAGTAAATCACATGTCATTATAGAAAGAATAAAATAAGTGGTAGAGTATCTTTTACACCAATCTAAAATATATAAATTTTCATCTCAAGAAAATTGATAACGTATTCAAAATAAATATTAAGTTCATTTGTAAAAAAAAAAGAATAATTTTCATTTTGTAATTCACTCTATATATCGTCAATACTATATTGTTGATTAAAACTACCTTCACCACCACCACCACTACTGCTACTAGTATAACTCTTGGTATGTGGAGGTCGTAAATAATAACGATTAACATTGAAATATTTTGTTTAATAAGAAACATATAAATTAACAACTTCATTTATTATGTAATCACTAATAATTAAAGGTGTAATAAATAAATTTGTACAAATTCTATTAAGTATAAAGTATACTCCTTTTAATTTAAATATTAAATCTATGATGCATGCATAATAAAAAATAAGAGTTAACCAATTTGTTTGGGGACCACCTAGCTCGGTCCTTGGCGGGCTCGCGAGCCCGAAACAGGGCTGGGCTAGGCTAGGCTCGGCTTACCAACCTCTCAGCTAAACATCTCTAACTAAACAAAACGTGTCATTATAGTAGAAAATAAATAAGACATGTCATTAACAATCAGACGAGTTTTGAATAAATCAAACATGTTGCAAAATAGGCTAAACATGATGAACAATAGAAACTGTAATGACATGTATCATTAGAGTTATGAAGACTCTCAAATAGATTAAGTATGTTGTAAACTAATTTAGAAGAAAAAATTAAAAATATAGAATTGTTGTATTACGTTATAAGTAAGATCGCGTAAATTCATTAAAAGAAATTAAATAAGATAAACGTAAAAAATAAAATGTATTAAAGAAATATAAAAAAATCTATAAAAGATAAGATAAGACGTAGATAAAAAATAAAAAAAAAAGTTAAAAAGATAGTTGACAAAAATATTTAATAAAAGGTTAAAATGTTAATAGATAGAGTAGAAATAAAATCTAACCAACCTAAAATTGACCCTGCAATTTCATCATTTATGCACAAAAAACACAAATTTCACAGTCGGCCCATCATTTCTTCCTAATCTAGGTTTAATTTTTCTTCTCATGCGTCTCTTCTTTTCTCTCCCTACTCTGTTGACTATGCAGATGTTTTCCTATGTTGATGAAGCGATTCTCACCCCCCACCCAAATCTCCAACTTGAGGTTGTTGATTTTCTCTTCTACTCCTTTTTTTTTTTTTCTCTTTCTATATCGATGTAATGTCGTTGATGATGCTTTCCTCCACCCAGAAAGCGATTCTCACCCTTGCCTAAATCTCTTGCTTCAGCTTTTTCATTATCCTTTCGCCCTTATGGCCTGCCAAGCCAACAAATCGGTTCCTTGGCCGGCTAGTTCGTAGATTACATGGTGCTGTCTTTGGCAGGCTAGAGAGCCCAACTTCTGGGTTCGGTTCAGCCCGTTTTATAAAATGGGGTCAGGCTCAATATGTTATTATAGCGAGTCGAGCGGCTGGACTTGAAGCATAGGCCAGCCAGGTGTCAAATTGGAAACCACGCAACTCCTCTGTCAGATCGGTCAGACCTGGGTCTCTCCAAAGACGAAAAGTACTGACCAGAACTGGACACGTCGTCTCAACCCAACAGAGTTAGTCATACCCAGGCGACGTCGGAAGTCACCAAGAATTTGCACGTTTCACACGTGGGTTGGATTCTTTAGTATATTACAGCTCCTTCAGCATAACTCGGCACAGCCAGGAACGCTGAACCCTGTCTGGCAATTATGTAATATTTCTCAATTTTCAATTATTTCAGGTTAATTAAACAGTCAAGAAAGGAAAGCCGCGTCAGCGTCGTGGGATTAATGAGGTAAAAAACAACAATAATTGGAGAAGAAAGAGAGCAACAAACTTTCAAAAACTCCACGGGAAAGTTTGTTTGAAAGAAAGAATGATCAACCCAATAATTTGGAATGGTAGTTGAATCTGAATAGTATAAAAGATGGACCCCCTTTTTCTCCATGGCCTTCGACTGTCGATGGGTCCGACCCTTTATTGCTCTCGTCTCCTATTTAAGATTCAGCCCTCACAAACTTGATAATAGAAAGAATTTAAACCCCTCTCTCTCTCTCTCTCTCTCTCTCTCTAGAATAATGGAGATCCAAACACAGTCATAAGATTAGCAAACTTGGTGGGAAATGGGTAGAATGCGCAGTTGTCGTCTAAAAGAGGGAGGAGTGAACAATAAAGGAGCGTGGACTGTCGGAGAAGACAAGCTACTATCCGACTACATTAAAACCAACGGTGAAGGGAGGTGGAGAAAGGTTCCTAAAGAAGCAGGTCGGGTATTTGGTGGTTGTTGATTAATTATAACTGAGATTATTGAAATTCGCTCAATCTATTATTGTTTAATGCTGTCTTCTTCGTGTAGGTCTGAAAAGATGTGGAAAAAGTTGCAGGCTACGCTGGTTGAATTATCTCAGACCTGATATTAAAAGAGGCAACTTTACCATTGATGAAGAAGATCTCATTTTTCGGCTCCACAGACTCTTGGGAAACAGGTAATAACGCTTTTATCGTATGCTCAAATTCGACAGATGTGTGCAGTTTAACAAAGTGTCTCTACGCTGTCATAGTCGTAGTGATTTAAGCTCAAAGAAGTTGTTAATGGCAGATGGGCTCTGATTGCGAAGAGGCTGCCTGGACGAACAGACAATGAAGTAAAGAACTATTGGAACTCGTCTTTATCAAAGAAGCAAAAGCCTTTATTTCCGACCGTTTCCAAAAATAATCAACCTCCGTTTCCATTTCCAGCCATTATCTCAGACGAGTCTCCGAACGCAAAAAACCCTAGACCCGAAGAATCTACAGGCGTAATGGGCGTTGACGCAGTTCAAAATTACATCGGAGAAGATGCAGAATTCAGTGATGGGCCATCTGGGTTGAACTTTACGATTGGCTTCGATATCGAAGACTTCATCTTCCCGGAGTTTTTCGACTCTGCTGAACTCGACGGCGAGCTTTGTGAATTCGATGCCTACGATGTGAAAACAGAAGAGTTAGATAAGATTGGTTGTGTTCAACCCAACCAAACAGTCTGTATTTCCGAGAAACAAACGTTTCAGAAGTGGAGCGCCGGTGAGCCGGAGTCGGATATTGGGTGTTTGGCTGCAGAGCCAACTGAAGATTGGATTATGTAATTATTCACATATCTTTTCTCCTGCTTTAAAAATAAATACAAGCTTTGGAGTTTGTACCAATTTTAACCAAAGACTGTGCTCTAATTTACAACACATTAAATTAACTAACCCCATCAAATCAAATAATTAAGCTAAAAGTAATAATGACTTACTTTCTAATTCTATATTTTTTCTCTTTTGAAAATGACATGATTTAATTAATAATTTATTTTAATAATTTATAACATATTTGAGTTATTATATTAATTAATAAATTTAACTTATTGAAAAAATAAAAATATAATATAAGGCACTTTGATTTGTCCTATATTTAATATGAATGGCCTAGATTTGGTAAATGTAGAATGCCAAACAAAGACAAGATTTCTGGTTTCCCAAATTAGGTTACGTTTAAACAAAATTAAGAACATGCAGTTATTGGGTTTTTAAACACAAAATCAGATTAACATAAAATAATTAGTCAAAATATTCATTATAAACTTGCAATAATCAAGACAAGATCTGAATTCCACGTGAGTTGGTATGAAAACCTGTGACCATGACGTTGTACAAGGAACACGTGATAAGCATTGTTCTTTGTTTAATATCAAGGTTGGCCAATTACAAACCCTAACTTTTTACTCTATTAATTACAATTAAAGTTAATTCTCCCTCTTTATTGGTTAGGATTAACCACGAGTTTACCTTTATTATATAAAATTACTATTCATATAATAAAATTACAACCCATTATGATGAAGCACCTTTTCCTCGAAGAGACAAGATTGCGCATCTGAGGTCAAGTGAGAGACAATTTTTATTTATTAGAACAAAAACTGCACTGTACTTTATTTATTTAAAACTATAAATAAATAATTTAATTAAGTATAAAGTTTATTTTATATAATTATTATTCGACATTAATGAGTATTCTAAAAAAATAAAATAAAAAAATAAAAGTAGCATTATTCTCTGAAATACTACATTTTATAGCATTTAAAAAATCTATAAAAAAATAAGTATTCAATATAAAATAATTTTAAAAGAAAAATAAATTAACACAAAAATACATACATTTATAGTTGCAACAGAGAATCATTTATTATAAGTTAATTAGGTCATCATAATGTTTGCAGAGGAAAATTAATTTGATTCAATGAAAGTTAAAAAAAAAATAGAAGATTTGATAAACCTGTTTTAAAATAATAATTGCTCTTAGATTAATTATAATTTATATATTAATAAACATTTTTTTATAATAATTTTTAAAGATTAATCTGTATTATTATAATTATTATTGTCATTAAATTGTGAAGTACTAAATTCATCAGATGTAGACGAGCTTCTGTCTGCGAAATGCATCCAAAAACGAGTACTAATTGGAGACACGTGAGTGATGTCTCCAAAAAAGGGAACTCAAGATCACAAGAACACTGCATGTTTTGTTTAGGATTTCATATATTAATGAAAAGTAGTACCATCACAATTTTACATTAATGTCTTCTTGTTTAAATCTATCTATTTTTCTAAACTACTTGTGTTGGGTATGAGCAGATTGGCTGAAATTATGTTAGTGACGGAGTTTTTTCTTTGGAGTTGTTGATGGTCTTAAAATGTACATCACTTGATCATTGAAAATGATGTTTCAATACAACAAAAGTTAGATTATGTATAAATAAAACATATAAAATCTTGTTTGTCATAATACGATATTATCTGTTTTGAGTCGAAGTAAATACTATTGTACTAGAGAGCTTGAAACTTGACAAATAGTATTAGAATTAAAGGCTAACGAGAAGTTTAACTAACGGATACGTTAGACCTCCAAGAGAAGAAGATTGAAGCAACTCGTCTTGTAATGTGAAAAATTGTTTTGGACCTACCCAATATTAGAAGAGTGACACAATTTCACGTCGCTTAGTAAAAATATAAAATATCTATTAAAAGGTGTTTTGAGACAAGACCTAAAAATAAATTTACACAGACATCGACTTAAAACGAATAATATCACGATGGCTAGAGGGTTTCTTCAAAAATTAGTTTGTCAAGCTAATATAGTAAAACTAGGTGAGAAACAATGTTTAAGAGTCTTGGTTTAAATTCTCGTGTTTTGTTTTCACACTCGAGGTGTTGTGTAAATGACTTTTGTCACTTGTAAGACTTGAGATTTTCAAATAGAAGCTTCAAAAGTACCCAAAAAATCACAACACATTTTCCATTTTCTTCTAGAACCATGTTTTGTCAATTGTCATTTGTTAATTTCTTTACTCGTTAAAGGTCAAATTTCCTTTGGACTAGCTTCTAATGAAACATAATTTAACCTAATATTTTCAGTACCTTTTTGTTGAACTAGTACAACTTCTGCCTTGAAAAGCCAAATGGTTTTCCATTTACACTTCGCATTTTTCTCAACTACTCTTCCACAAAGTCAAATAATTAGAAGGCCCTACACTCTTTTACAATCGCTTAATTGTTACTGTGAATTTTCATTTTGTCTTATACTTATTATAAACTTTAATTCAGAAAGTGATAAATAAATATAATATTGATTAAATAAATAAATATATTCTTATTAATTTAGTCCATCTAGATTATTGATTTCAAATCAAGTAACTTTATATGAAATTGGTATTGGTCCATTAAAATATTTTCGATATTCAAATTTGAAATCAATGGGGTATGTTGGTCATCTTTCTTAGAAATCAAAGAAACGCGATCATGATAATAAGATATCACGTGAGCCCATATAATTTAATTCAATTTGAATTTTTTGTTAAAAAAATACTTATAATAATGTTATATTTATTTTCTAATCTTACATCATTGACAAAAATTGATTAATGTAATTAAATTAATATAATAAATTATCAATTATATCGATTAATTTAATTAATGTTTGACTAACTATGGCGTAGATTGTCAAGGAGGGAAGAACAATGTGAAAGCAAATCCATAAATAAAATATACTTTTAGCTCAAAACCAAAGCTTCAAATAGACTATGAAACCCTAATCAACTTGGTTAAAAGAATTAATTAAAAAAAATAATAATAATAATAAATGTTTCACCCACTTTCACAAATAATTGGTAAAAGGAAAGTTGACATTTTTGCGATAACACATTTAATAGAATCCCTAGAAACTTGTCAGAAACCTGCAAGGTTCGTTATCGTTTCTACAAATTACCAGCCTCAATTGCGGTCGATTTTTATTTTTATTTTTATTTTTGTTACATGAAATTTAATAATTAAGAGAATCAATTTTGCAGCCTGTCACACAGCGACAGGTCCACACTAGCAACGTGGATGTATTTAAAATACAGATAAAAAAATTAAAATAAAATAATGGTACAAAATTGTTCTAATTAATTGTATCATTTCATCATAATTGCGGGAATTAAGCTAACCCATTAAGGCCGTAGCTGTGTCAACTGTGTAATTTATGGGCAATATTTTTTTTAAGCCACTTGCAAGTGATAATAGATTGAAAGCAAGGATTTTATTAAATTATATTTTAATTTTAATAAAGAAACCACGTGGGTAGAGCTTCGTTTTAACTAAGATATGTAAATATGATATTGCTTCTGGATTTTTACTCCAGTCCAAACCCTAGTTTTACCCACCCTCTATTTAAGTATCTAGTCTCCATTGCAGCGTATCAAATATTCTAGAGAGAGAGAGAGAGATGGGAAGAACTACAGATTGTTCGAAGGAAGGAGTGAATAGAGGGGCGTGGACAGCTCTGGAGGATCAAGTTCTGAGAGATCACATAAAAGTTCATGGAGAAGGGAAATGGAGAAGCATCCCCATTAAAGCCGGTGAGAAGCTTTTCTGGCCTTCATCTTTTTTTTTTTTGTCTGACGAGGAGGAAAAGCTGTGAAAATTCAGTGATGATATTATATATGGTTGGGTTTTCGTGCAGGGCTTAAAAGGTGTGGAAAGAGTTGCAGATTGAGATGGTTAAACTATCTCAGACCAGACATAAAAAGGGGTAATATAACTCCTGAGGAAGAAGATCTTATCATTAGACTCCACAAACTTCTTGGAAACAGGTTCTCTCTCTCTCTCTCTCTCTCTCTCTCTCTCTCTCTCTCTCTCTCTCTCTCTCTCGTCATAATGGTTACTGTTTGTGTGTAGATGGGCGTTAATAGCAGGAAGACTACCAGGACGAACAGACAATGAAATAAAGAATTACTGGAACACAACCCTGTTGAAAAAGGTGAAAGCTCAACAACCAGCGCAGTTCAAAACTCAACCAAATTCGAGAACAAAAGTCCGGCCCTCAACGGCGATGCCGTCTGAAACTCCAACGGCAGAGAAAGTGACGGCGTCTCCCACTCGGTCGCCCACTTTAGCAGAAGCAAAAACTTTGACAAAAGAAGATCGCTTGACGAACAACGACGAAGAAGACAATTGTTCAGCGGAGAATATCACCATAGATTTCGACGTTGGGGAGCTTCTTTCCGACTATTCGGATGCGGAATTCTGGAAGGCGTTTCAATTCGACAAAGGTTTTGAAAATGGCGGAGAATCTAATCTTTTCTCTGAAGAAATGTTAACAGAATGGATGAGAGTGTAGATCCTAACAATAACACTTCGAATTATTGATCAGTTAATCAAAAGATTATTGGTTCCGAAACAAGTTAACTTCGTCGTCTCCGGGAAAACAGTAAAAATGTAAAATAAGTCCAAATTTAAGATCTTTTATTTTGTTGTTTTGTTCTCTTCCATAGTTTGTCTAACACGATCCATATTTGTCGTTCAACTCAAACCTCGAAACCCGTTTTGTTCTGGAATCAATGTCGAGGTACACGAAATATTACATGATTACCCAGTTCATAGTTTTGTATTTCACGTCAAAGTTAAGACTTGTTTATTAACACAAATCAGTAATTGTAATTAATATTACAATAATCGAAATTATAACTACACAAATATCTTATAAGAGAATAATACTACATTTATAAGGCAGGTATGTCTTTCATTTATAATAATAATTGTACTAAAACGAAATTCATAATGTCAATGAGTCAAATTTCATCAAATTAGAAAGACAAACCAAACTCTAGTGATAAATAAAAGGATAAAGTTCAATTTCAACCCTGTAATATAAAGTTAGTTTACAAAAATCTTCAAATAAAAAGTATGTCCAATCAAAATATTGAACTATTAAAAACAGTTACAAAAAAACCCTGGAGAACGGTCGATACTCCCGAATCAATATTTTCACGTAATGCGGCGGGCCGATCCAAAAACACGGCCCCCCGCATGACTATTTTTGAAATAATCCGGGGGGCCGATCTCAAACCCCGGCCCCCCGCCATTTTGTACGCGGGGCGCCACACAATGACCTCAGCCCCCCTACATCACGTGGGGATCGATTCGGGGGCTTCGCATCACCCCTTAATACGTGCTTTACACATGCCAAAAAGGCGAGGGGCTAAGAATATTACTCCACCCCCCACATTGAAGAAAAATTTTAACGCGGGGGGCCGTGCCTTGATATTGGCCCCCCGCATTTCATCGTGCGATCAATTATTGATCTCTGGATGCGAAGTCGGGAGGTCACAAATCGCCCTCAGCCCCCCCGCGTCCTGGACGCAGGGGGTTGAACTAGAAAAGCAAAGGGTCGATCTCCTTCCTTATTTAAGGAGCTCAATCGTCCACTCTTAATCCACACCTTCCGAAATTTTTAAAATTTCACAAATATTTTCTTGTTTTGTATTACGAGAGCGATGGATTCTGATCCAGATACATGGTTTGAATTAGAGGAGGAAACAACTAATGATGACAAGATGAATTGGTATTTGGGCAAGACTCCTACATGTGGTGACGATGACTCTTGTGAAAATGAAGCAATACAAGTGCATTCAACATCAATAACTCTAAACGATTAGCTTCAAACATCGGTTTTGTCGGACGATGATGAGATTGAAAGCGCACAGGTAAGGAAAGATGTTTCAATGATATTTTTTGTGACTAAAGAATATTCATCTTTAAATAAACTTAAAGATGAAATAAAATATTATTATGTGAAACATGGTCTTGGTATAGTATTCACTAAATTTGAAAGAAGTCGATTGACGGCTAGGTGTTCAGAAGGGTGTGAGTGGCGATTGCATGCTTCACAAAAGCAAAATGACTTTACCTGTCAAATAAAGAGTTTGATTAATACTCACAGTTGTCCGAGAATAGTTGAGAATAAACACGTTAGTGCAAAATGAGTGGCACATGAATATCTGCGTAGGTTCAAAAGTTAACCTAGGTGAGACATTTCTTCTATTGTGGAGACAATGAGAATTGAGCATAATGCTTACATTACACCTACTCTTGCCAAAAGAGCAAGAAGCGTAGCTCGCACACTTAACGAAGGCAATAACGACGAACAATATAAACTAGTCTGGTCGTACGCAGAAGAAATATATAGAACAAATTCAGGTAGCACATTCGAGGTACTTACTTACGATACGGGGAGCTCGTTGATATGCCAAAGAGTGTATATGTGTTTAGCCACTTGCAAGGCAGGTTTGCTGCAGTTTGGTCGCCCTATTATATGTTTGGTTGACTATCACCTTAAGGGCTCATATCCCGGTCAATTACTCACAACAGTTAGTATTAATGCGAACGATGGATTATATCATGTTGCTGTTGCCAATGTCGAAAAAGAGACCGAGGAAACATGGATGTGATTTTTCAAACTTTTGAAGGCAGACCTGCACACTGGAGATGGAGCCGGATGGACGATTGTTTATGATCGACAAAAGGTATATTGTTTATGTTGACTCAGTTTTTCTTTGAAAAAATTTGTGGTGTAATTATACTGTTTAACTAAATCTGTTTTAATATCAGGGGTTGAGGAATGTTGTGGAAGATCAATTTAAAGAAGCCGAACACCATTTTTGCCTCAGGCACATGTGCGCAAACTTCAAATGGCTGTTCCAGGGCAAAGCATACCAAGAAGCGACGTGGAATGCGGCCAGGGCACCCACAAGACGTTATTTCGAATTACAAATGAGAAAATTATATGAGCTTAGCCCGGCTGCCCACCATTCAAACAAAACCACCTAGATATTGGGCTAGTCTCTCTCTGATTCCCAAATGTGAAATGAGCTTAAATAACTTGTGCGAGTCATTTAATGCAGTTATATTGCCTACTAGGGACAAACCGATCCTCACCATATTCGAAACGATCTGAACGTACAAGA
>CM039518.1:3300493-3371728 GCA_022433055.1 Begonia peltatifolia
TTTGACAAGTTAGTGGATGCAGCTGGAAATTAGAGCCCTACGTTTAGGGGAGGTTCATGATTTTAGGTGAACAACGACAACGAGCAATTCGTTGTCGACATGAATACATGGGTGTGTGAATGCACCAAGTGGACGCTTACTGGAATCTTGTGTGTTGTTAGTGATTTTTCTACACCTAACGCAAGTGCACGTGTCGCTAACAAAGTAATAAATAGTAAGTAAAAGTCGATCCCACGAGAATTTTCTTAATCAATTTTAATCGCTATAAAATTATATTAAATAAAGATGAATTAATAAGACAAATAACGTGACGAAAGAATAATATAAAATTAGAAATTACTTAGATATGCTAGAAAAATAAATCAAACAATTTAGGATGATTATGATAATAAAAGCCTTGGTTATGGCCGATTTCCTCGTCACATGAATTTTACTACTGATGCTACAGAAAGCTACAGCATTTCCTACGAAACAGCGAGAATAAATATTTTTCTAGGGTTCTATCGAATTGCTTAGTTAAATTCAACTTAAGGTTTCTTTCGACTTTGAAAGAATAAAATTTGAATTGAATTTCTTTTAAGCCCTATTCTCAAAGCCAAATAAATTAATGTCAACAACCTTGCAATAATTTAATTTATTTAATCAATCATGCATCTTAAAATTCCTATCTACCTATCGATACAATAGGAACATGTAACATCAAATTTGTCCGTCGACACAATTCAAATTAAACAATAAACATCATAATAGATTGTTCCATGAAAAATACATAAATTTTCATAGATTTAAATAAAACACATAACGAGTATTATCTCTACTAACCAAGATTAAAAACTTAGCCTAAAATCATACTAATAAAAATATTCATAAAGAGAAAAATAAAAAGTAGAGAAGAAATTGTGGTATTCGCTCTTCTTTGGAATAATCCCCCTTCAGAGAGTTTTTCCTTCGGAGATTTTGGACGTCGCCCCCCAAAGAGCAAGAGAGAAAAATGAGTAAAAGGGAGAGAGCCAGTAAAAAGAAGAATTTTTGAAAGATTAAGAGAAGAAATAAAAATCTCCATTTTCAGGGAGAGAATAATCTTCTCTCTCCTTCCAAAATCTTCTTTTTCCTTTTTAAATTTTTATTCCCTTTTAAATTCTCTCATCCGCCAACTTTTCTCTTCTTTCTTTTCGCGCCACATCACTTTTCTTTTGTCATTTAGTGCCACATCATCATTCTCTTCCTCTTCTCTTTCTTGTTCATTCATCAATTCAATTTCCTTGATTTTAGGATATTCTCCATCTATCCTTCCTCTCTTTTAGGTCTTTTAAATGTGCAATCCAATATTTCTTAATTCTGTGACCAAAGATAAATTATTAATCCTCATAATCTGATTTAATTGAAAATATATGCATAAAAATCATTAATATCTCAAATTCTTTCCATGTTTAATAATTTATAGCAATTATTATAATTTTGGCCACCTTCTATTTAAATTCATTTAAATCATACGAATTTTATTAATAATAAATAGTATAAAATAATTCTAATTTACGAATTTTATTAATAATAAATAGTATAAAATAACTCTAATTTAAGAGTTATCATGTGTCCATGTCATTTTATGCATATTTTTCTTGATAGTGCAACCAAAAATTTACGTGCATCCATACTATCATTAGGTGACTTACGTGCAGATGTACTCCCAATTTATTCAACCTGTGAACGACCAATTAATGTGGCCGGATGTGCTAGGTATAGGGAACTCTTCCCGTCCACAAAATATCGCCAACCTGATAGGTCCAAGAAAATAAGAGTACGAGATGTTGATGAGCCGTCAAGTTCGAGAGATAGTAGGCAAAACTCGAAGGTGTCGTGTAGTATTTGTCGTCAATAAAAGCATAATAGTCGCACTTGTCAAAATCAAAGATCCACTTCAGGCACTATTACTTTCTAAAATACGTTTATGAGTTTCAATACAAATGAAAGGACGTAGGTATTATTGTAAACATTTTGCTTTTAAACATGTTATAATTATTTTTTAATATAATTTTTATTATGTGCAAGAATTTATGATTCGTGGGCGAGGTTAGAGTAGAAGAGATTGACTACTGTAATTGGTGTTGGAATTCAATTATTTTCATGTAACTTCAAAGTTTTTTTAATTTATAAATATTTTTTATTTGGTTTAAATAAATATTATTTATTTAATAAAATTATATTTAAATACTTTATATAATTATTATAATAATTAATTTATTAACTTATTTTCTATTTTATATAATAATAAATTAGAAGTCATTAATTTGTTTAAATGTATTAATTATATTAAATAATATTTATTTATTATAAAATAATTTTAATACGTTAATTAATTTATTTGTTTTATAATTTATTCATTAATAAATTTGTTTAAATGCATTAATTAGAAGTCATTAATTTGTTTAAATGTATCAAATTAATTATTCTTAAATAAATTGCATACAATTATACTTAATTATTTATTTTATTTTTAAAAAATTAAAAAATTGGACATAATTTTGTTTATTTTATACTCCTCCATAGCTATTTTTAAATAGTTCATGCAATGTGAAATCACAAATATATACAAACCAGACAGATTCCAGTACAAAAAGAATAATGTCCAGACCATTGAAATTAAATTACATAAAATGAAATACAAAATATAAACCAAACTAAACTACTCCGATGGTACATCGTCGTCTTCGTCTGTCATCCAATCCTCTAGCCTCTCAGTGACCTCTCTAATGGACTTACTGAGATAGTCATGTGCTTCAACCACATTTTTCTGCCCCACGGTCAACTTTTCAACCTTGCCTATGAAGAACTCAATCTTTTGCAGCTGCTCCTGATGCATCTGCTGCCGTTCCAGATGCATCTGTTGCTCCTCCCAATGCATCTGCTGCCGTTCTAGATGCATCTGCTCCTCCCGGTTACTGCCAACCTGAGAGACAATTGGCGGCTCCGTCGCGGTAGCAGGGGCTCCTCCTCCATCAGAACATCTCATGTTGTAGCGTCATCGGGCTCTCCTTTCAACATGCAACACCCGACGAATTCAACTAAACCCATCCGAGATAAATGAAGTCTGTCAAATACATCCAAGGATCTAGGAGTTCTAATCTGCTCTTCAACAAGTAGTTAAACTTCATATCGCTGCACAATCCTCCAAATCAAAGTATTATACGGTAGACTTTTGTTCCGTGTCCTCTCGATCTCGTTCATGTGACCTAAAATCATGAACCCAGGATCGAACATCGTGGAGCTGTACATCTTCTCTATGATATAGAGATCCATCCAGTTCACCAGATCCCTATGGCCATCTCTCGACAGCAAGGTGTGGCTGATCAGGTTGTGAACAACCGAGCTTTGACATTCAGGTCCTTGGATATCAGTTTAGCGAATTTTGCAACGTCCGAATTGCGAGTGAATCTCTCTAAGAAAATGCAATCTATCTGGGCTTCTAGCAAAATCACACTCTCGGGAAGCGTGATAGTATTGCACCACGGTACTCGAAGGAAATCCCAACAATTCGTTCACTTGATTTGCATGAACCATAATATCTTTACCGTATAGATATGACTTTAAGATCCCAACCTTCCTAGTATTAGTAAAGTTTGCGTAAAATAAGCGAACTGTTCAGTAACAAGTCTCTCCACGCATGTTGTAGACCTGATGCAAGCCAATCCTATCAAACATCTCCTGGATCTGCAAAGATTCCCAACCAGTGAATTCGACAGTCTTTCCATAAATAATCGATCGGATTGACATATCTCGATCGAATCGCTTTTGACACTTCTCGCTTCGAATATCCATCGAGAAATAACCATGCAGTGGTTGTGGCACTTCATCCGGAGGCCGGTTTGCCGGTGGCCGATTTGACGGACCTGCTTGTGTTGCGGGGTGGGGATATTT
Source organism: Begonia peltatifolia (assembly GCA_022433055.1). Classification (NCBI taxonomy): domain Eukaryota; kingdom Viridiplantae; phylum Streptophyta; class Magnoliopsida; order Cucurbitales; family Begoniaceae; genus Begonia; species Begonia peltatifolia. Next base: position 3,304,409 of record CM039518.1, read on the forward strand.
AAATGAAATTTTCGGGGCCATTTCGGATTTGGGATTTTCGGCAATTAGAGGCTCGGGTTTTTGAATTTTCAGAGATTAGAAAAGTTGGCTTTGGGATTTTCGGATATTAGAAGGCTCGATTTTTGAATTTTCTGTGATTTCGAAACTAGGGTTTCTGATTTTTGGTGGTCGAGCCTCGGCTTTTGGATTTTCAAGAAGATAGTTGGTGTTCTGGAGAATGAGCTTCAGATTTTGAGCTTTACGGTAACAAAAATGACAATTTCAGTGATAAAATCGAAAGATCGGCCCCCTTTCTCGTGGTTTTTAGACGCAGAGGGCAGAAGGAGGGCCAATTTTATTTACACTAAAGCGAATTCGGCCCCCCGCACATTCTAAACACAGGAGCCTCGCATATTTTTCACGTGCAACGCATGTGTATTGCAGGGGGCCGCGAACTACGTTGGGGCCCCGTGTACACGGTTTGAGATCGGGCCCCTGGATTATTTCAAAAATAGTTATGTGGGGACTGTACTTTTGTATCGGCTCACCGCATTACGTGAAAAATTAGATTTAGAGGCTATTAGGCCCCATCGGAGTTTTTTTTAATCGTTTTTAATAATTTGAAGTTTTGACTAGATAAACTTTTTGTTTGAGGATTTTTGTATATTAACCTCGTACTAGAAGGTTGAAAAACTTTACCCTAAATAAAAAATAGCTAAAACAATACAATTTGTCATCATATTAATTGCATTAAGATTCTACTTTAATTATTTCTCTTGAATTTGGTGACTGTTTATAGAAGACAACATTCATGATTTTCAAGTCTTGCTTTCAAGAACTCGACACATCACTGCCCTGTGTTAAAGTTGACGTATCTAACAACGCATAAAAGGATGACTATTTTGATTTTTTTAATAGTTTATTTAATTTGGAATTGTAACAACCGTTTATCAACAAAAAATTATCATTCCAGATTTTTATAGTCTATTCCCAAATATGAAAAATAAATAACCCATAGATGCTGCGAATCAATTGCTAATAATGTAGAAAATATCTCAATTTGTCATTCGACCACACAATATAATGCAAATTTGATGAGTGAATTTTTGACCCGCATTGCAAATATCAGGTGGAGGTGCAGCCATGTGATGCACGACGTTCTCAATGTTGAATTGTTTTTTGCAGCTGTGGCGCTGGTCTTCGTGGTTGTGGGGTTTAGATGTTAAATTATGTGACTAGCTACCAAGCAATCCATGTTTGGCGAGCTGCGCCAATAGTAAATGTGCTCAGTTTTCGTATGCTATAACATCTCTTTTTATTACCTGTAATTGATCAACGCTATCAAAACCTCAAAAATATGCATCAAATTAAGCTTAGAAATTTGAGCCTATTTTAAGTAGAGTTTATCATATCAAATTTTTGAGTGTCTATACACTCAAAAGACTGGTTCTCTACAATTCAACAAACAACACGCAACTGACTTACCCTCTACGATGGAGGGCACTAACTAAATCTATTCTCTACCCATCACGAATAATTTCAAATAAGCATTACTTTCAACTAATAAAACCAGAGTTTTAAGTGATTAATTCACTAAAATCAAGAGAATATATTAAAAGGTATTTATAGCACCAATCCCACCAAATCATGTCAAATGAAATTAATCCACACCAAGACAACAATTTGAAAATTGATAATCAAGAATCCATGGAATTGTGTTTTAGAGTCTAATATTCTCGATTCAAATAATTTCAAGTCAACCTTAGTCCTGCAACAACCGAATGAGAGGTGATATGAGGAATCCTCAAACAATCATGAGATCATAGTTTAGAACAGTATAATTCCTCTAGAAACTTCCACCATAAATAAAGGGTCTAATACACTTTTCAAAAACATTTCAAAACTGACCAATAATCTTTTAGCAATATAGGGAATATAATAAGAATCAATCTTTTCAAAATCAAGGAACTACAACTGTCACGACGACTCGAAGGGGGCTTAACAAAAAAGCTAAGTTAAACGATCAATAGCGGGAAGGTCCACCATCTAACTTAAAACTAAATGCGAAAAATTTTTGTCAACGATCCCAGAACTCTTCGAAATAACAAAAGTGAAGATACAAGCAATAGTATAAATATCAAAAATGAAAAATAATACATGTCTTTACCTGACACAGATCCGATTCACTTCCTACTCCTCCTGCCTTTACCTGTAGAGAGGAGAGTTGTTGAGCTGAGTGACAAACTCAATATGAGATCTTATAACTACCACTTATCTAATTATGTCTGTCCGCTTAAAATCAATGCACGTGTTTTAAAATTTAAAATTAATTTCAATGTTATTAATTTCTTTTCTTATTTATAAAACGATTGATGAGACTAATTTCAAAATAATGCAGGTGTAGTAAAAATAAGTTTACATCAACAATACGATCATATAAAACCAGATGAACAGTAAAAAGCGAAATCACTTAAGGATCCTCCGAATCACATCACAAGAAAAGACCTCGATAACAGCGGATCCTTATAGGGATAAGAGAAAAAGTCAACCAACCAAGAGTAACACAGAAGATCACAAGGCTACCCAATCTCAGAGTTCTTCTCCAATTCTCAGGGGGAGTACCCTATCCAAACAAGTATGATGAGTACCACAGCAACCCTCAAACACAGTTGCATCTTGGCAAAATCTTCTGATACTCTCAGCGTATAGACCCAGTTGAGAGTGTTAGACGATTATCTCTAGAATCAAACTCCAATGACACAACCGAAAAACCAATAGCGTGCGTGAGAAAACCAATACATGAACATGCATGGCAATATACAAATCTCATAATAAATCTCAAATCGAGCCCGTCGGCTAGAGGGAGTAAACCATGATATTTAAACTCTAATAGGCAGTATAAATCAAATAAAACATATACATGCCTAAATTAGGTAGAATGCACATGCTCGTAAAAATCCTGACATCAATACTAGTTGTATCCCACAAAAAATAATATATATGCATGCTAGATTAGGAATAACGCAATAATTATAATAACTCATACCCCTGTAGCGAGTCCGCCTAATCTCGATAGTCGGTGACTCCTCAAAAATCGTCTCGAACTCAGCAAATTCTTCCGAATATGAAAATTAACACAAAGGAAGAACCCCGTTAAAGTAAAAAAGAGTCATAAATGATATAAACCGAGAGTCGTGGCGAAAATGGATCCAAACGGTTCGAATTAACTTTTTAGTCTAAAGTCAATGGTCAACATCAACGGGTAAAAAGTCAACGGTCAACAATCTAGTCAACGATCAAAGTCGACCGTTGACTTTGACCCTTGGTTTCGGGTCGAGTCTGCACGTATCAAACCCGATTCGGGTCGAGTGAGATCGACATGGGTTGGGTCGATCTGACTCGGCAAGGACGAACCCGACCCAGCTAGGCTCAGGTCAGACCCGGCATAACGCAGTTGGGTCCAGGTCGGACCAAGCCCAACTCGGCCGTCGACGGACGAGAGCCAGCGACATTCCGGAGTCAAAAACGCGTTTTTCCGCCCATATTCTGCTAAAACTTGTTTCCAACACATTTCTCACCTCTTTTTCGATTTAATCCTGCCAAAAACATAAAGAAAAACGACCATAATCTCAAATACACGAAAACCCCAAACTTCTCAGGAAAAACTCACTTCGACGTGTTTCTCTCACTCCCGGTCGGCTCAGTCTCCTCTCCCTCTTTCTCTGTTGTTTCTGAAGGAACAAAAAGGTTTCTTCAGAAACCTTATCGTTTTAAAAATTTTATTAATTTATTTAAATTCACAGTTAATAGTTTTTGAGTTTTCAATTTAAATCTTTCTCAAATAATTCTCTTTGATAAATTTCAAATGCTCTTCTCCTGTGAATTTAATTTATTTAAAACGCAAGAATGTCAACTTAAAATTTTAATTAAATTCCTTAATTTTTTCGTACGGGTCATAAGTGACCAAAAATTTGTACATCGTAATTTTTTCAAAATTCGTGCATTCTTGCTTAAATTTACACTTAAAAATTTGCGAAAAATTTATACAAAATTTTATCTTTATTAAATTTTGGCAGATTTTACATCTTTTCTCCTTTTTTCTGAATTTTGTCCCCGAAATTCGCAATAGGTAATGACTGGAGCAAACTTGCCGGCCGCTAGTGCTCGGCTTTGACCTGCTGACAGGTTATACATCTGACCACAAACTCGGCCACCTCTCTCTTCATACCGATCCACAATACCCCAGATAGTATCTAATCGTTGGAGAGCCATCGGGAGATGGGTAACGAAGTCCATGATAACCTCCTCCCACTTCCACTTCCACTCTGCAATGGGTAATGACGGGAACAAACCTGTCGGCCGCTAGTGCTCGGCCTTGACTTGCCTACAAATCATACATCTGGCCACAAACTCGACAACCTCTCTCTTTATACTGACCCACCAAGTCGCCTTAGATCCTAATACGTCTTTGTACTGGCCTGATGGATAGCAAAACTGGATCTGTATGCCTCCTCTACGATGATCTGTCTCAAACTGGTGAGGTTGGAAACTGCTATCTTACCATGGTAGAACAAATCACCATAGGCGTTCACTGACCATTCCTCAAGTCGTTTCCCATTCTGCAGTTGTCCCACCTTAGTTGCGAACTCCTCATCGCTACACTGTAGTTGTTTCACCCTTGTGAGCATTGAAGGTGTAGCGGTAGACATATGTCACGCTCCCAGTATCATGATAATGTAACCCAAAATCCCCAATAGTCATATACTTCCACCACTCATGTAGAATTAAATAGGAAATCGAAACACGAGGATACCAGCTCAATGCATCAGCAACTGCATTAGCCTTGCCAGAATGATACTCCTGGCTGAAATTGTAATCCTCTAAATACTTCATCCACCTGCGCAGCCTCAAGTTGAGTTCCTTCTGAATGAATATATATCTTAGACTCTTGTGATCGGAGAAAATCTGGAAGCTGACACCATATAAATAACTCCTCCATATCTTCAAAACAAAGACAATAGAGGCAAGCTCTAAGTCGTGAGTAAGATAACTCTGCTCGTGGAGCTTCAATACCCTGCTAATGTTGAAACGTTCTTGGGTGGTTGTCAATCCACTATAGCCTCAATCTTAGCAGGATCCACTGAAATACCCTCCAAACTACACGCCCCAAGAACTTTACTTCAGTCTGCCAAATATCGCACCTACTACGCTAGACATACAACTGATGCTCCCTCAAGGTCTGCAGGACAATACAGAGATGCTCACGGTGTTCCTGATGAGACTTCCAATAAACCAAGACGTCATCAATAAAGACAACAACAAACCGGTTCAAATATGGGCTGCAAATCTGATTCAAGAGATCCATAAACACCGTTAACCAAGAAATCAAAGTGCTTATATCTGGTTAGGAAATCAGTCTTTGGAATATCCTCTTCTCGAATCTTCACCTAATAATACCATGTTCTCAAGTCAATCTTTGAGAGATACCGTGAACCCCCGAGCTAATCGAAAAGGTCATCAATGCGTGTTAGCGGATATCTGTTCTTTACAGTAACCCGATTAAGTCTCATATAATTTACGCACAACTCCAACGATCCATCTGCCTTCATGGCAAATAAGACGGGAGAGCCCCAAGACAACATACTCTCCCGTATAAACCTTTGCTCTGTAGATCATCTAACTGCTTACGCAGTTCAACCAGCTCTGCGGGCGCCATCCTGTATGCGGACATAGAAGACTTATTTCTACTTTATTTGCTGAGTTCTGAGATTATTTATCGAGGAGTTAAAGACTCCTTTATTACTCCACTGAACGACAGAAGTGGAGTTTCCTATATATGCAGAGCAGTCTGTGTGGTTATCGACGATTGCAAATTTTCTGCTGATCTGATCATCCTGCCTATGAGCCAGTTCGATATCATTCTTGGCTGCGACTGGCTTACAAAGTATAAGGTGATTATAGATTGCTACTTGAGGAGGGTTACTGTCATCTCCAAGGGTGGTAGAGTTGTATACCATCGAGGTCCTAGTGCGGGAATTCTGAACTCTATTTATCGAGTATGTCTTAGAGGTAGTAGTGAGCTGGAACAGTTTGGAGAACTTTAGTCTATGGATCTAGATATTGAAACTGCAGTGCAGGAGAGAGATGTTTCAGTTGTCAGATAGTATGATGACGTAATTCTTCAATTTATAAAAGGATTAATCTTTATGAAAGTCCTTTGGTTTCTAAAGCATTGATATCAATTATAGTTCTTCAGTTTCAAAGAATTGATCCTTATCATAGTCCCTAAGTTTTTAAATAATTGACTATGTGATAAATTATAAGGTCTTTTTTTAAAAAAACTAAGATATTTGATTTTTTTTTTTTAAAAACCAAGATATTTGGTTTTTTTTTTTTAAACCAAGATATTTGGTTTTTTTAAAAAAAACCTGACAACTTTACTATTCATAAAAAAAAAATTAAAAACTATCCTAAATTTGCAAAAAAAAACTCATTCTGGCCGGTTCACTTAAACCGGTCAGCCTCTATTATTTTTATCAAAAAAAACGTAAAGAGACCGACCGGCCTCTATTTTTTAAAAAGGAAAAATTAAATAGAGGCCAGCCGGTTCAATTGAATTGGCTGGCCTCCATTAAAAAAATTTAAAAAAATAGGAGGTCGACCGGTTTAAACCCTATAAATAGGGGTTTCCATTTCCATTCAAATCACAACTCTAAAAATTTCTCCAATACTTTCTTTCGATCGTTTTCTTTATCCGACGGTATTTGGAACTTGATCCAAACGAAAAGAGTAAATTTTTATTTATTTATTTATCAATTACGATGCTTAGATATTTTGATTTTTGCTCACATTAATTTTTAAACTATTTAATTTAATTTTTTATATTTGTTTTATGGTCTTTTTCAAAAAAAATCAAGATCTTTGATTTTTTTTTTTTTTTAAAAACCCAAAAATTTTACTATTCACAAAAAAAAAAATTAAAAACTATCCTAGGTGAATAGACCCGTGGAGACTAGCCGGTTCACTTGAATCGGCCAGCCTCCATTATTTTTTATGAAGAAATCGTAACGAGGCCGGCCGGCCTCTTTTTTTAAAAAGGAAAAAATAAATGGAGACCGGGCGGTTTGATTGAACCGGCTGGCCTCCATTAAAAAAAAATAGGGGGAGGCCAGCCAGTTCAATTGAACAGGCTGGCCTCCCCCACCCTATAAGTAGGGGTTTCCATTTCTATTCAAACCACACCTCTAAAAATTTCTCCAAACCTTTCATTTCGATTATTTTCTTTATCCGACAGTATTTCGCCTTGTTTCGAACGAAAATCATAAATTTTTATTTATTTATCAATTACGATGCTTAGATATTTTGATTTTTGCTAACATTAATTTTTAAACTATCTTAATTTAATTTTTTTATATTTGATTTATTTATGAAATACGATGTTCAGGTAATTTGATGTTTGTTTGCATTAATTCTTAAATTATTTAATTTAATTTTTGTATATTTTATTTCTTTATCAGTTACGATATTTAGGTACTTTGATTTTCGCTTACATTAATTTTGAAAATATTTAATTGAATTTTTTTATAATTCAATATGTTATTTGTTACGATTTTTAGTTATTTTAATATTTAAACGAGTAAGCTCTTTTTTTTGTACGTAAATTATTTATTTTCGCAGTGGTATAATTGTACTGTGTAAGTAAGTTTTGTCTTAGAAAGCTGGAATTTAAATGAGACCGTTTGTGACCCCTCCAGTCTTTCCTGGGTACTTACTTGGAAATGTAATTCTGTCTAAAGAGATTGTCCAGTACAATCTTTACTGGGAATTAACCTGATCAGTACTCTCCACGCTGTATAACTATTTTTTACCATGATCATTTTTACCGTTTTATTGTTTCCCAACAGGAGGTTTGACAACATATTTGCCATGTAATTTTGGAATAGAGACTACGAAAATAAGTTTGAGAATAATTTGGTGAAACGTAAACTTACTCATTGCATGACTGTCGACTTTAGTGGTTGGAAGATGTTAGGGATTAAAGAGATGTTTGACAACATCGGCCTTCACGGGATGTATTCGTTGAAGGGATACGTATGTGAGACAATAGTTCGATTATTCTACGCGAACTTGCTAGCAGCCGGGAGAAATGGAGTTCTTAGTGGGTAACTACCAAGATTCTTGGTAATGAGGTGACGATGTGGCCGCAAACAATAAATCAATTGTTGAAATTTTACGTTGAGGATGCAGATCAATATTATCATGCTTCTAAAGACTGTTCTTTTTCACATTGACTGAGCAAGTCGAGTTCTTACGACGAATTCACATCAATCTCAACATTGAGGTGTTCGTGAAATCACAAACATGAGATTTGAATGTCACTGGTCGAATTCTGCGCAACATGCTAGCCCATACCATACTACCGCGAGATGGACATCGAAATCTCGTGAGTTGCATGGACCTGTATGTGATGGAAAAGCTGTGCAACAGAAAATTTTTTGACTCAGACTTCTTGATTTTAAGTCACATGATTGAAGTAGGTCGGACATCACAGGCGAATCTCCCGCACGGGACCTTGATTATGAAGATCGTCGAAGAATTTGGCATTCAGATACTGGTTGGCGAGCGAAGGATAGCTTCCAAATCTACCGACATATTCGACACTACTCATTTGACTTGAATGGGTCTCGTGGAAGCTAATGACGTTTGAATGCTGAAGAGCGATCAGAGAGCATTCACCTCTCAGGCAGCGCCGATGGAGGAGACTACCGCGCCACCAGTGTCACCACATGAGGAGGCATGTAGCGCATGAGATATGAGAGAATTAATGCAGCAAATGTATGAGGTGCAGCAGTCGAGTAATGAGATGTTGCAGGCAAACCACCAACAGATGTATGAGTTGTGGGAGGCAAGCAGCCATCAGATGTATGAGATGCAGCGACAAATACATCAGATTCATCAGACACACCACGAGGACTTGCAACAGATTATTCAGATACAGCAGAACCAGCAAGAACAAATGCAACTCCTCGTACGAAGGGTTGATGAAGAAGATGCGAGACGGAGGCGCAGACGACGACGAAGACAAAGACACGGAGCCGGAGACGACTTTGATGTATAATTTTTAGTTTTTTCTTTTGTATTTAATGTCATGCAATTCGTTAATAAATGTGATAAAATACCTTTCAAGTAACTCGAATAAGTGTAATTAATTAGAAAAAATTAAATAAATACATATATAATCAATACAATTAATTATTAATTGAAAAAAAACTAAATAAACGAATATAAATAAACATTATTCGACAAAAAAATTAAATGTAGAATTATTCTCGCACTCTCGTCTTCTTTATTTAGTTTTTTCCAATTAATTACACTTATTCGAATTACATGAAATGTATTTTATCACATTTATTAATGAATTGCATGACATTAAATACAAAAGAAAAAGCTAAAAATTATACATCAAAGTCGTTCCCGTCTCCTTCCCCTTCTCCGTCTCTTTGTCTTCGTCGTCGTCTTCGTCGTCGTCGTCTGCGTCTGTACCTCCGTCTCGCATCCTCTTCATCAACCCTTCGTACGAAGAGTTGCATTTGTTCCTGCTGGTTCTGCTGTATCTGAATAATCTGTTGCAAGTCCTCGTGGTGCGTCTGATGAATCTGATGTATTTGTCGCTGCATCTCATACATCTGATGGTTGCTTGCCTCCCACAACTCATACATCTGTTGGTGGTTTGCCTGCAATATCTCATTACTCGACTGCTGCACCTCATACATTTGCTGCATTAATTCTCTCATATCTCATGCGCTACCGGCCTCCTCATGTGGGGACAATGATGGCGAGGTAGTCTCCTCCATCGGCGCTGCCTAAGAGGTGGATGCTCTCTGATCGCTCTTCAGCATCCAAACGCTATTAGCTTCCACGAGACTCATTCGAGTCAAATGAGCAGTGTCGAATATGTCGGTAGATTTGGAAGCTTTGCTCGCCAACCGGTATCTGAATATCAAATTCTTCGACGATCTTCATAATCAAAGTCCCGTACGGGAGACTCACTTGTGATGTCCGGCCTACTTCAATCATGTGACTTAAAATCAAGAAGTCGGGGTCAAAAAACTTCCTGTTGCACAGCTTTTCCATCACATACAGGTCTATGCAGCTCACGAGATTTCGATGTCCATCTCGCGGTAGTATAATATGGGCTAGCATGTTGTACAGAATTCGATCAGTGACATTCAAATCTCGTGTTTGTGACTTCACAAACACCTCAATGTTGAGATTGACGTGAATTCGTCGTAGGAACTCGACTCCCTCATGCAATGTGAAAAAAGAGCAGTCTGTAGAAGCATGATAATATTGATCTGCATCCTCAACGTAAAATCCCAACAATTGATTTATTGTTTGCGACCACATCGTCACCTCATTACCAAGGATCTTGGTAGTTAGCCCACTAAGAACTTCATTTCTCCCGGCTGCTAGCAAGTTCGCGTAGAATAATCGAACTATTGTCTCACATACGTATCCCTTCAACGAATACATCCCGTGAAGGCCGATGTTGTCAAACATCTCTTTAATCCCCAGCATCTCTCAACCATTAAAGTCGACAGTCATGCAATGAGTAAGTTTACGTTTCACCAAATCATTCTCAAACTTTAATTTCGCAGTCTCTTTTCCAAAATTTCATGGCAAATATGTTGTCAAACCTACTGTTGGGAAACAATAAAACGGTGAAAATAATCATTGTAAAAAATAATTATACAGCGTAAAGAATACTGATCAGGATAATTCCCAGGAAAGATTGCACTGGACAATCTCTTTAGACAGAATTACCTTCCCAAGTAAGTTCCCAGGAAAGACTGGAGGGGTCACAAACGGTCTCACTTAAATTCCAGCATCCTAAAACAGAACTTACTTACACAGTACAATTATACCACTGCGAAAATAAATAATTTACGTAAAAAAAAAAAAAGTTATCTCGTTTAAATATTAAAATAACTAAAAATCGTAACAAATAACATATTGAATTATAAAAAAATTCAATTAAATATTTTCAAAATTAATGGAAGCGAAAATCAAAATACCTAAATATCGTAACTGATAAATAAATAAAATATACAAAAATTAAATTAAATAGTTCAAAAATTAATGCAAACAAACATCAAAGTACCTGAACATCGTATCTCATAAATAAATCAAATATAGAAAAATTAAATTAAGATAGTTTAAAAATTAATGTTAGCAAAAATCAAAATATCTAAGCATCGTAATTGATAAATTAATAAAATTACGTTTTTCGTTCGAAACGAGCTGAAATACCGTCGAATAAAGAAAATAATCGAAAGAAAGGTTTGGAGAAATTTTTAGAGGTGTGGTTTAAATGGAAATGGAAACCCCTATTTATAGGGTGGAGAAGGCCGAACCGGCCAGCCTCTTTACGATTTCTTCATAAAAAATAATGGAGGCCGGCCGGTTCACTGTCCACCCATAGGCCGGCCAGAATTGGTTTTTTTGCAAATTTAGAATAGTTTTTAATTTTTTTTTTTGTGAATAGTAAAATTTTTGGGTTTTTTTAAAAAAAAACCAAAGATCTTGGTTTATTTTAAAAAAGACCCATAAATAAATATAAAAAAATTAAATTAAATAGTTTAAAAATTAATATGAGCAAAAATCAAAATATCTAAGCATCGTAATTGATAAATAAATAAATAAAAATTTACATTTTTTGTTCGGAACGAGCCGAAATACCGTCGGATAAAGAAAACGATTGAAAGAAAGTATTGGAGAAATTTTTAGATGTGTGATTTGAATGGAAATGGAAACCCCTATTTATAGATTTGAACCGGTCGGCCTCCCCCTTTTTTTTTTTTTTTTTTAAAAGAGGCCGGCCAGTTCGATTGAACCGGCTAGCCTCCATTAATAATTTTAAATTGGAGGCCGGTTGGTTCAATCGAATTGGCCGACCTCCATTTAATTTTTAATTTTTCATTTTTAAAAAATAAAGGTCGGCCGGTTCAATCGAACCGGCCGGTCTCTTTACGTTTTTTTTATAAAAATAATAGAAGTCGACCGGTTCAAGCGAACCGGCCAACCTCCACAGGTCTGTCCACCCATAGGCCAGCCAGAATGGGTTTTTTTTTTTGCAAATTTAGGATAGTTTTTAGTTTTTTTTTTTGTGAATAGTAAAATTGTTTGGTTTTTTTAAAAAAAGACCCTATAATTTATCAAAAACTAAAGGACTATCATAAGGATCAATTCTTTGAAACTGAAGAACTATAATTGATATCAAAGCTTTAGAAACCAAAGGACTTTCATAAAGATTAATCCTTTATAAACTGAGGAACTTTAATAAGGATCAATACTTTATGAACTGAGGGACTATAATAAGGGTCAATACTCTAAAAACCAAGATACAGTAATAAGGATCAATGCTTTATAAACCGATGGACTCCAATAAAAACCAATCTTTTACAAATCGAGGGACTATACTGAAGATCAATATTATCCAAACCCATGAAATATAATTTTGCACCAAGATCAATCCTTAAAAAACTGATGGACTAAAAAAAGGATCAAACCTATAAAAATCGAGGGACTATAATAAGGATCAATCCTTTATACACCGAGAAATTATAATATTCAAAGGTCTAAATCAATCCATTCGAATCCACGGAATATAATTTTGCACGAGTATTAATTCTTTAAAAACTGAGGATTATAATAAGCTTCAATCCTTTAGAAACTCGCCAACATTATTTTACACATACTTTTGAATCCTCCACCAATCATGAAACTGTAGTTCAATATTAGGATCTATCTGAATCGCTCCATTTTGCATAATTGAAAATGTAGATTAATCTTTTAACAATGAAGCAACAATAATTTGACTTGAGATTTAAACCTGAACCAATGAAGGGGCAATCAATTCAGTGAAAAAATAGCATACTTACCCAATTCCATTGCATGACAATTCTGATCAATCCATCAAAATCTTCATAAGGGAGTATCAGATTTCATAGACCTTTTCATCTTCTGAACAAAAAAATCTTTTTTGGAAACATAACACCAAAAGTAAGGTAAGCCATTTAAAAACGCATTTGACTAATAAAAAATAAATGTCAAACAAAGAATAACAAATGCATTTGGTGTCAATAGAATGTTTGTGGTCCAGTCACAAAATTAAGCAAACGATCTTACATAAGCCACAACAGCATCGCCCATTGAAAAAACAAAGAAAACATGTCATAACAAAACAAGCTCTAGGCATTCCGTTTTACAAAATAAAGAGAGAAGAATAATGAAAAAAAGTGGGGTAATTTAATTAACCGGGACTGAAAGACAGAGAGAGTGTAGGACGGTTGTAGTGACAAAAAGTGAAACAAATTTTCGTCACCTGAGTAAAAATTTAAAAGATTAAAGATAATCGGATCAAAGTATTCATATCATTACTTCTCAAAATCAATTGAAATTCACAACAGAAGATTAGATGACAATATCTCAAATCATCAAAAAGGACGCTTTAAAGATAAGCCGATCATAGTATTCATATGATGAGTTCTCAAAATCAATTGAAATTCAAGAAAGAAATAAAAGATCAATCTCGTCATCAATCTCATCAAACGATAGATGACAATAGATGAAGACGACATTAATACCATCAATCTCTTCATCGTACATTTCTCAGCGAATTGTCCTAATAAATATTGAATTGCGATTCATCATTCCATATAAAGCATAAAAATTCATTATAACAAAGAACAAAGAAATCAGATGAAGAACATCCAAACTAAATCGAAAACACACAAAAAAAAAAAAGAACAATAAAAACCCCTTCTCCATAAATCAAACCAAAACACAAAGAAATAAAGAAATGCACCTGCATATTGGAAAGAAAAATCGACAAGGACCCAAGGATAGACAGGCTCATAAGGGAAGGAAAAGGCGAAGGAAACTCGACGAGCGGTAACTTCTCATCCGAATAACAAAAAGGACGTTAAATAAGGGTTTCTGTAAATTTATTGACCAATCTACCCTTTATTAAGTATTGAGTTTTCGGGGAACCCATTTGAATTAAAAGTACATTTGCAGGCGCAAATATGAATGGATTTATAAATATTAAATAATACATATCAATATTATAATAACTTCGTATATAATTATTTTAAAATTTAATTAATAAATATATTTTTTTATTTTAATGATATAAGTTGAATATCTTCTCATCTTATATACAGTTGCAACTTTTCTTTGCTCGTTTATCTTGATCTACTTGTTGTGGTCGTTTTGCTAGTTAAGATCCACTGATGAAATTTTTCTTACTTCATATCGACTTACCAGACTTGTTTGACACTTATAATTTAACAATATAATCGTACTTGAATATAAATTAGGACGTAAGGGTTCAACCTGATATGACCAATATTAACTAGTAAAGAAAGTTTGTTTCTCCTAGTATGGATATGCATCAGCATTTCATCGAGTCTTGTAAGTAAAGAAAACACGGGTTTGGAATTCTTTATTTCAAGTTGGGAATCATAATCAATGACACTCTATTTGGGCATACTAGAAGTGGAACTAGCGTTGAAGGAATGTCCATTCCAATAGGCAGCTAACGTTTACCTGCCTACCCTTTTGCTTCGTCGCAACGGGGAGCATCGATTTGAAAATGGTGATGAATTTTGAATCTTGAAAGATTCAATCGGGATAGTTCAAAAATGTTGTAAGATTGCCACAACTTCAACCCTTTCAGACAAATCCAACAATTTGTTTATTTCAATTTTTTTATAGTTCTGATTTTGTTTATATCTCTAATTATTCTTATTCGATTACTCTTGATTTAAGGTTTTTGCTCAGCAATTACTCTTCTGGCACACAATGGAGCTTAATTATACTAGAAAGAGTTCGATCTACGAAATCATGATCATGTAAGGTTGTCGAAGCATATTCTCTTCAAACAAAAACAATTTAACTTGTTTAGTTGGACCAACAAAAGGAATATCCCAATTTCAGATATAATAAGGGAAGTGATCATTTAATTGGTCCTACTCCACCCAATGCCATCATTTAAGTTAACTAAAGTATCAATATCATCCACATAAACACATTGATGACACATCTGATTACATGACATTTCATAGTCAAATCACTGTCATACACATCGTAGAAGATGTTACATAATACATTGTACCATTATACAATTACAACTTACTAAGTTACATTGTTACAAAATAACTGAAAAATAATGTCCATCTTAGTAATAGGTAGCTTAGCTTTATATTCTTATTGAAAGTATTGTTAAAAGATACAATCGAAGAATTAGAAACATAAATTATTCATTTTCAAACACAGACTAATTTTTTAATGAAGGTAGTTAAAAACATGATCATTTAGGGAGTATGCTAATGTTAGTGTGGTCTATAATTGATGTGGTCCTCAGTTTTTTAATATATTTATGATATTGGGGTCGCATTATATCAATTACATGATAATCCACCAATGTGTTTATTGAATTAAAAGATAATTATCAATTTTACTCTTAAAGTACGAGAAAATTAACAAAGTAAATTTTAAAATATCATCGTTAATAAAATTGTCATTAAAATATGATATTGTTAACAAATTAGCCTGTGACGACCATATGATCTTCAAGAATGGCCCCCTCATTCTCGATCTAGTGCTTTGTGAAGCACATGACTGTGGGGGCCGTCTTCTGGAATGAGCACTCATTTTCTTATAATATATAATTATCAACTTCCTATTCTCTCCCACGCTAGCACAAATTCATGCAACCCTAATCTTCTCCGGTCATCGGCATTACGAAATTGACTGCTCAACCCTCCTCTCACGCCGTCGTGCCTCTTTTGCATCAAACTTATCTATTTATCTCTCTCATGCAGGCCCAAATCACGAAACCCTAATTTGCGCCCAATTTTGTCACATGATTTAGATTTCAATACCACATATATCGAGGGAATGTTCTTTGAACTAGGGAGTCGTGAACTAATATGTTAACAAAATCATATTTTAAGAACGAATTTATCAACTAGATTCAGTTTCTTAACTACCCCATATTTTGAGGGTAAATTTGATAATTACTATAAATTAAATTTATCTTTTAAATTATTATTTTTAAAATTCAATGAAATTGACTTATTTTAAGAACAAACAAATAGAAAATTAACTTAAAATGTCAACTCCATTATTTCCATCAAGATCTCCTACCACAACAATTTGATTATTACACCTATTTCTAAACGTAACCATATTTAATAATATTTGACATTTTTCAACTATTTAATATTTTAATTTATTAAATAAATTATTCTCTAGCATTTTAGATTCAATGGATTTCAAGTTCCATATTCCATCAGCTCACGTTTTACATTCTACGAATATAAATAATAATTATAGTCGTTGACTTGGACAGTTTCACAATCACAAATAATAATTTAGTTAAAATAAAAAAATATATATATATACATGGAATTAAGTATTGGGTGGCTAGGGTTATGTAGTTTGGCCATGTACACTCTACAACTATTCTCAACCACGTCTTGTAAATTACTTTTAAGGTTGTCTTTTCACTTTCACTAACTTCTTTTTTTAATTTAAATTTAGATTTTTCTAATCATTATTATAATTTATATTAAATGACAAAATTATGAACCAAGATAAGGTTCCCTTATTTTAGTCGGAACTATGTGGTCTTTCTTCTCCTTGGAACTATTAGCTAATTACACATATAGTAATTGATTGTCATTAACAAAATTAATAAACGAGTAACGCCAATGATACTCAAATATTTTCTTATTTTTTATCCTTTACTCATAACATAATATTTATCTATATATAATAATGTTACAAGACCTATGTGAGCGTAGTCCATACTAGTAGAAGTACATACTTTCTTATCGTTTAGGAGAATGAAAACTGTATAGTTTATAAGACAAGATTTCTCTTGTTATGTAGTACAATGTGTTTATGTTAATGTCAAAAATAAATTTATACAAACTACAGTTCAAAACAAACAATTTTGTAGTAGTATCACTGATAGACGTTATAAATAATACTGAGTCATTTCTCAACTGGAAGTGTGTTAGATAAAATTTTAGAGTTCAAAAGGTTGGAGATTGTGACAGCTCGTCATATGAAAGTTAAATCGACTCATTATGAAAGCTTAATTCATATCATTGAATTTACATAATCTCATGTCATTTGAAAAAATAGAAGACACATGATTCATATAGGATTACCGTATCTATTTAATAAAACGTGTTTTGTGCTAACACTAAAGATAAATATGTGCAGTCTCCTAACCAAAGTGAGCAATTATGTACCGAGAATGTTACAAAGTAATTTATATAAAAATCAATATACAAAGAGTGAATTAATAAAGAAATATTATTTCATTGACTAATTTAAAAATAAACAAATAAAGTAGTTAGATTTAATTACAAAATATGAACACTGATGAATTGATAAATTATATAGAATTGTTTAACACTCGACAAAATATAGAGTTTACTGCTGTCGGGTTACGAAATGATAATCCAGAAATATTCATATAACTATATATATTAACTGTGAAAGTGGCAGACAGCGGATGTTGATAGGGTCGAAACGTCAACAGATGTTGAAGTTTGGATGACGTCACAATTAATTATTAAATTTCAATAAAATAAAATATGAAAATTTGGAAAAGCCCGAAACAAAACTGCTATTTAAGGCGATGCTCTGACACGATGCAAAAATTAAGGGAAGGAGCTTCAAGAGATGCTCAAAGCTAAACAAGAGGAGGAAGATTACCAGCGAGTGAGGATGTAGAGGCGGCTGCTGGAATCTCGGAATCTCGATTCGTCTCCGACAATGATTGCTTGCGCGGAGCCTTTCTTACAGGAAGGTGAAACAGCTTCGAGGAATGAATACGTCGACGTTTCAAGTCTCTGCAAGTCGCTGAACCTCCATGCCAGTATTGTTGATTGCGGTGCTTCGGATTTAGCCAGTAAAGATTTCGGCGGAATGTATTCATCGAGGCCTCTGGCTTTAATCAGAACTGTTGGCGCCGACGACGTAGCAAACGTGGTCAAAGCCGCTTTACGGTCGTCGAATCTGACGGTGGCGGCGCGGGGGAATGGCCACTCTATTAACGGCCAGGCGATGGCGGAACGGGGGCTCGTCATTGATACACGGTCGATGGCGGACCATTTCCAAGTAAGGACAATAAATGGCTCCGCCTACGCAGACGTCTCCGGCGGAGCATTATGGGGAGATGTTCTGAAACGATGCGTTTCCGCCTACGGGCTTTCTCCGAGGTCCTGGACGGATTATCTCAGTTTGACAGTGGGTGGAACTTTATCCAACGCCGGCGTTAGCGGCCAAGCCTTCCGTTACGGTCCTCAAATATCAAATGTAACGGAATTAGAAGTTGTAACCGGCACCGGCGACACTGTAACTTGCTCGGAAGCAGAAAATTCCGACCTCTATTTCAGCGTTCTCGGCGGTCTAGGTCAGTTTGGCATCATTACCCGCGCTCGAATTTTGCTCCGAGAAGCTCCGGACATGGTTGGTTTTACCAAATTCATCATCTCCATCTTCAAATTTCATAATCTCGGAAAAAATATCGAATTTCCGTTCCAAGCATGCGCGGAGCATTGACATTATAATTGTTTCTCCGTTTTGTGCTATCAGGTGAGATGGATAAGGGTGGTGTACGCAGAGTTCGGCGAATTCACTCGAGACGCAGAATGGCTGGTGACTCGGCCGGACGGCGACTCGTTTGACTATGTGGAAGGATTCGTTTTCTCTAACAACAACAACCCGGCAACCGGTTGGCCGTCAGTGGTGCTAGAGGAGGAGGAAGAGTTTGATCCAGGTCGTATTCCTCAAACCAGTGGCCCCGTCGTCTACTGCCTGGAAGTAGCCCTTCACTACCGTAACCGGGATCACCCTTCAAAGGTCGATAAGGTATATAGCTAAAGTGGCCTTCCTCACTTAATCTCATGCAGCATTAGACACTTTAACCGAAATGCACTTGCATTGCTAACCGTTAGATAATGGTGGAGTGAAGATCTGAGTTCATCCTCCATGGATTTGGAGTATGGGACAGAGCTCTTAGATCTCACAGTTTTATTCTCATGGTTCATAAATAATAATAATGCATTATTCTGCAAGTAAAGCAATTGGTCACTCATGATTGTTTTTATTTTATATGAAGAATAATCATAGCCATTTAGTATAGTTTTATGAATTTGAAAGTCGAAGCTGACTATATGACATAAATGCATCTTCCATTGGATTTTCTGACGCTGTTTGCCCATAAAAGCCCAGAGTATCCGTCGCTAATTACGAGGATGACACTCTGTAATTCTTGTGTCAAATGATTATGGGGATTATTCTGTCGTAATAAGAGGAGGAATTCAGGGGTAAAGTTGTAATTAAATATTTGTGAGTTGTCGTCGCTGCCCTGATCATTGAGATTTTGCTGAACTGACCCCATGGCCATGGTCCCAGCAGTTCCACAAATGGACGAAAATCCATCATTTTCTGGAATCTGTAAATCAGAAGTGCTCTGTCTTTTATTGCCCGAAATGTCTTCAATGCCCTTTTGTTTGACGTTATTTTCTGTTTTGCCCTCCCAGGCGACCAACAGATTGCTCGGACGGCTGAGATTCTTAAAGCAATTCAAATCAGAGGTGGACGTAAGCTACGTAGAGTTTCTATCACGTGTGAAGCGTGCAGAGGAACAGGCTAAGACCAACGGAATCTGGGACGCTCCTCACCCTTGGTTGAACTTGTTCGTTTCCAAATCAGGCATCGCTGATTTCGATCGTGCGGTGTTTAAAGGCATCCTCAAGGACGGTATCGGTGGGCCCATTCTCGTCTACCCTCTCTTGCGAAACAAGTATGTTTTTTTGTTTTTTTTTTTTCAAATCAGCCAAGCCTTTCAGTCTGATTTGCTGACTAAAATTGCTGACCGTTTAGATCGGGTGGTTAAGATTTCGAGGTTGGTCAAATATTTTACATCCCAATTTTGGTCACCCTCGTGGGGGCCACTTGGATTTCTAAGTATGGCCCAACGAAAGCCGTCGTACCGTGCGCTGTAGCGCATGACATCACCACCCGAGGAGTAAGTGAGGGCATTTCGGTAATAGGAAGAAAAATTTTTTCCGAGGCAAACGAGAGTTCACAGACGTAACTGTGTGGGTGGGCCTAGAGGAAAAAAAAAAAAACGACGTAACTTTCAGTGGGGCTGTAGGTAAAACGACAAGACTATTTATTAGCCAACCTAGTTATTTCGACCCCATTCTCTGTCTGCAGACTGCACTTCCAGCTCCATCTTAATTAGATTAATGAAATCAGGTTGAAATTTGGATTAAGTTAATTAATCAGTGATCTGACGGTGGAACGATCAGGTGGGATGATCGAACGTCTGTGGTGTTACCGGAAGGTGAAATCTTCTACATCATAGCATTGCTTCGTTTCTCTGCACCTTACCCAAAAGGCCCTTGCGTTGAAGAACTGGTGTCTCAGAACAAGCACATTATTCGTCTCTGCAACAGCAAAGGCATCCATTTCAAGCCTTATCTTCCACACTACACATCTCAAGAAGATTGGAAGCTACATTTCGGAAATCAATGGTCTCGATTCGTCAAGAGAAAGGCAGCTTACGATCCAATGGCTGTTCTCGCTCCTGGGCAAAAGATCTTCTCCAGAGTCACTCAGCTTTAGCCAACTCTATGTTTCCATCGCCAACCTCGATGTTTCTTTTCTTCTGTAACATGGTCTTCTCACCCTCCTGTAAAGATTTTTTTTTTTTTTTGGAATATTCGGGATGGCTGTTCAATATATTCCTTCTCTCGGTCAAACATGTTCATATTGATTCGGATTTTATGGCTTATTCTTTTTTATTTTACGACGATTTTATTTTTTTTATTAATATTGTATTATTTATTTTTTTCTCTATCGGTTATCGGGGCGTGTTTTATTAGAACAAAAATAAACGAGCATAAAATTACGAACATGCAAAACTGGTAATCAGACTTACACATCGTCGCCATTATTAAGCAATCATAACAGCTGAGATCAACGGCAAAGGATGTTTAAATAGGAAAAACAAAGAAGGGTTTCTGTTTCTCTTTTGCTTTTCCTCTCTAATCTTAGGTTCTGTTGAGGATTTTGTTTTTTCCTCTGTAAGAAATCCTGCTTCGTAAATGGATGTCAGCTTTTACTTTCTCTTCCACTTTCTTTTACTTTTGCTTCTTCTCTCTCTTCTAAAAAGTCGAGAAAAGCCAGATACTGATCTCTGCTGCGGGTTAGCTTTATCTCCAAAGTTATAAGATTATGATTTTCTTGTAAGGTGTAAACCAGCCAATCACAGACCCTTAATCCCATGCACGTCCTTTGGTAAACGGGTCATGCTCATGCACCAACGTGTTTAAACCCCGAGGCCGCCCGCTCTTGATTATTACCCTTGATATCCCTTTTTCTTGTTTCAGCTTTGCGCTAAACCCAATTAATAATGCTAATCAACTTGATTAAGTGGAACTAATTACTTGTTTAGTCAAATTGTAATGCTTTAGGTAAGATTGCTTTTTATTAAACTAAGCTTCACAATATTAAAAAGACATGGGCTTTGTAAGGCTCTTAAATTTGGACTTGAAGAGTTCTAAATTGGGTTGTTTGGACATTGATTTAGCAGACTCCAACATCGACTGCTTTGTAAGGCTATGGGTATGCTCGAGTCACCTTCCTCCGGCCCCGGGATCATAACCACTATGTATCCATGATCTTTTGTGCATAAACAATTACAACCAAACCAAACCGTCGACGACAAACCCAACCCTAAACCAACAAAACTCATCCAAATTCAATCTTTGATTTCAATAAAATTAATTCTAATTTTTATTATGGAATTGAAGGAGAACCAGATTACATCTTTGGTTTTGGATCGGTTCAGTTCCTAATATCCATGATTTTAGTGCCGTTTCCGGTTCAGCTAGATCACACTGTGCCCACCTGTAGTGCTTTGCTTTCCCGTCATTAGTCTTCTAGTTATGATCCTCTAGGTGTTCCATGTAAAAGCCTTTGTATAATTATCTTCCGAATCAAAAGTAAACTAATTGACATTGTCTATCACTGAACAAACAAGTACTACACTAAAACGATAAATTAATGGATAGTTGCATTAAAAGTCGAATAAATATAGCGCACACGAGGTATGACAAGCTCAATAATACTGAACCAGGATTTGAACAAGAACCTTTCCCAATGGTTCTTTGGAGTAGACGGGACAAACAAAATTTACAGTATGGATTCTAGCTGCTTCATTTCCAAGTCCAAAGTTTCTGGCTGCATGTCTTCCGGTAGTCTGTAGGAATCAGCCACCGCCTTCCCTTTGTTGAGGACATCGGCCGGGACAGTTTGGAGAAGACTGTAAAAAAACAAAACAAACTTCCACAAAATGCTCGTGGTTTATGCAGCCCAGTGATGAATGAAAGAGAGGTTTCTTCAGTACCTATCAAGAGCTCGAAGAGCAATTCCAATATTTGCTTTCATTGATTCAACTGAAGCTCCTGGATCATTTCTCGATGCATGCAAAAACAATGAATCAAGTTCCTCCAACGCCCTTCATATATCAACAAGCCTTGTGTTAAGAGGTAAACTTGAACCAATATCGGCTTCTACAGTCAAACTTTGCCATCAATTTCATCTCAAGAATATCTCAAAGGCTAAGTTTATTAGAAATGGTGATATGATCATAAAGATAGTGCTCGGTACCATCTTGGAGTCTATGTTATTAGTCACTTTTATGCGTCATTTTTTCATTACATAATATAAGTCAGACAAAATGAAAGACTAGTTGTAATTGGTCTTTGAGAATTGTACCTGAGACATTGATCAACGGAGTCAGAGGCAGTTCTTTCATTGCCTAGCTCTGAAGCATATTGTGCCATCTAAATTTCCCAAGAAAAATTTTATTATTGAATGATAATCACAAAAAGAAAAAGGAAGAACAAATATTGATTTTCCGTCGAAAACCCCAGTGAGTAAAATTTTTCGAACAAAATTATGGATTCTCCCCTAGAGTCTGTGGTGAAAGAGAAGAGATCAAGTAGATAAGGCCGATAATACGCAAACTTTAGATTGTTTAAGTTTCATAATTTATCACACAAACTCTTCGCCTCGACCGAAACAAAGTTCGGATCAACCAAGTGTAACAAAAATTTTCAAAGCTCCTAAGAACTGAATAGATGTATCTTTACAGGTGATTCTATGATAGTAGTCATAGCAAGAGTAACATATAGATATACATAAAAACAACAGCTTATTAAAACAAGAAGCTTCTGCTTAAAACAAAGCATCAAGTTTCTCCAAAAAAGACATAAAATGAAACACAAAAAAAAAAGGAGAAAACTAAAACAAGCAGCCTCTATTTACTGCTCTAATGTTGACTCGAAGAGATGCAGCAGGCCCAGATCGTAGCAGAGATCTACATGCAGCATATTCAAGCTTGTTATCGCCTTCCAAGCTTTTCTCTACGAAACAAAACAGAATCAGATTAAAAAAAACAAGGCAGTTACATGGTTTCTCCTTAAAATGAGGGTCCATTCTTAAAGATTAAAAGAGTAGTGAAGTACCCAATTCCTTGATTTGGAACTGGGTCAATATTACTGCTGGTACATAAACCTCAAGCGGTTCGAGCTTTTTCCTGCAATTTGTTTTCACGAGAAATCAGCGAGCATAATTATAAAGTCTCCCAAAACTTAGCCAGAGATTACCCTAAATAAATCGTGCCTTAAAATCTTTATTGCTTACTTCTTGACATATTTATCAAAAATGCTTCCCGCAATACCATCTGCAAAAGACGCAGGTTCAATCAGATACTCCGATGTTCACTTGAATTTTGAATTTCTCGCCAACCAAACAGTCAGCAAGATAAATGCTAAAATTGAAGGGAAGAAAGGCGTACCACCAGGGAAAATGAGAAGACTAGAAAGCGCAAGAGAGATGGAAACCAATCGCCGGCTCTCCCGCCATTCCGGGGTGAGCGACGTGGACGTCAGTCGCCGACCTCTTGTGGCAGTTATGGGGGCAGGAGAAAGGCGACGGCGGGTCGATAAATCCAAGAGCTTGGGACTAACGTACGCGGGGGCGCTTAGTGTAGCCATTGATGACAGAACCGACCCCCAGCGGCCACGAAATTGAAAAATAAAAAAGAAAAGAACCAGAAAATAAAAATTTCGCCTTATCTTTTGTGTTTCTGAACGTGAAAAAGACTGGCGAGGGAGCCACACGACACCCTCTTACGCAATCCGGTTGCCCGGAAAGACGGAGACCCGTCGGCGGAAAGGCAGTGGCTTGGACGGAAGTCGTCTTCCCCGTTGCCATGGCCAGGAAGACCATCTTCATCTCTCCTCTCGTAGGTGGACGGCCTGCTGGTGGGTACGTTTTAAATTTCTAATTTTACATATAAAACCACAAAATATAAATTTATGAAATCTTAAAATATTTTCGTTAATAAAACTACTTTAAATTGTAGTTTTATTAATAAATTTATCCCCGACGACGGTTGGTCTCAAAGAACAACTACTTGTCCCAATTTTGTAAGTGAATCAAAAAACATTTTGAAAATCGAACTACATTGACATTTTTGCTTCCAAGGAAATTGACAAGTTCCACCGATGGAAATGACATGAACTCCTTGGAGGACCTGCTTTCTGTCACCAATTTTTACAATTAAAGACTGAAACACACGTCGTCTTACTGGAACTAAAACAGCTATCTGATTCTCTCTCTCTCTCTATCCATTTTACAGAAGCTTTACGCTTCAAAACCAAAACAAGAACGAAAAGAATGAGAATAATACGACCAGAAGAGACACCTACTCCATGAATCCAGTTAATGTCAGACCCTGAAAAGCTTCTTTCCAAGTAGAGTGATCAAATAATGGCAAAGATCAACACAAAAAAAGAGAAGGCCCGATGGATTGCTCATCAAAGTCTGAATCAGCCACAGCTCTTCCATCAATATACAGTGGAGAAACTATGAATAAAAGGGAGGCTGAACCTATTTCCACAAGCTTTTTAGATGAAGTAAACCTGCTTATAATATCTCCCCCTTCCATTTCTTCAAGATCTTTGAAAATTCCTCCACTTTCTTCTTGCTTGACAGCTTTACACTCCTAAATCTTGCACAGTGACAAACACAGTTCCCTATAAAATGTCCAACCCTCAACCGATGCTTCAATTTTCCAAATGAATCAATCAGAAAAGAGAAAGGATGTTATGCAATATTAAGGGTCGAGTGCCTTACTTGTGAAGGCTGGCCTGCTTGATTGAGTGGATGTGAACAAGCTGTAGGAAAAGAAGACTAGCATTCTCCATTAACAAGTTGTCATAGGCAAGATCCCTAATTTTTTGACACGTGATACAAGTTTCAAACATTTCTCGATGTCTTTGATGGAACGAAAACACAACTAAAGATGAAGATTAGCGATTGTGATCTTGCTGAAAGAAGAGAACTCTGACAGATGTATAACTCAGTTTATAACAGCAATAAGTAAATTTCAAAATTTTCTGCAACATATGCAAGAGAAGATTTACAATACCCTAAAGACTAGTTTTATCTAATATTCATGTAGCTCCCTAAACTTATCTGATGCAGAGTAATAATTCGATTACAAGACGGGAGGCAGATACTTGTTCTACTGCAACTACTTAAACCTTACCCTACACATAAAAATAGCATTTTTAATTTAAGCCCAAGCATATAACTCATTACTCACCTACCGGCCAGCTTTGAGAATCCTCATTGTATTTCTGTATCATTTTCATCATTGAAGAAGAACTACCAACTAGGCCACTTAAAACCTGAGCAACATAAAACTACCATCAAAGCACCACATAATTATCAATTTACTGTAGAAAATTAGATACCCTTTGTTTTTTTTTTTTTCAGTACGAGGAGTGTGAGCAGCTCACATAGAACTCAACATAAAAATATCCTCAAATAAGAAAATCAAGAAAATTTGTTCATTACTCCAAATTTACACGAAAAGATGAAGTTATTCCTTAATGAAAAGAAATTGATGGAAATGAGCAAAACTTAAAGGGCATCATTTGAGCTCTTTTTTCTGTCTCCATGTAGCCTTTTCATCCATTTCCTCTGAGTCGTAGTAAGATTATGACTTGTCGAAGGAAATGCAGAATCCTTTTGAGATGTCTCTGATACTGGAAGTTCAGCTGGAAGTGCAGCTGCAGTGCTGGTAAAGGCATTTAAAACCAGAAATGCCAATATCGGAGAGAGATCCAATGTTCCTCCGAGTGGTGGGATAAGTCCCCGAAATATATTCAAGTAGGGATCACATATTGTACTGAACCAAAATGATTGAAACTAGTCTTATGAAATTATTCAGAACAAGACTGAATTCACTTATGAACATAAAGCAGATACAAGAGTAATACGAAGCAGACTATGACTTTAATGCATGCTTTAATCCAAATGGAAAGTTTATAAGCTCGTTAATTTAAACGAGGATAAATGATTTCTTGATTTAATCTTGTTGTTCAAATATAAGTAGCTTTGAGCCACATCTTACAGAAGAAAACAAAAATATAAATCTAGAGTATTAGTGTTAGAGGAAAACCTGAGAGGACTAACAATTGCAGGAGGAGAATTTGGAAACCAGGTCAAAACTAGCCTCACAACCAACAGTGTGTTGTAAATGTTCAAGAAATTGCTAATTCCATTGGCCACGACAAGTCCTGCCACTGAATCTCCAGGAAGAACAGCAGCAAAATTATGTTTGCAAAGATTGTCGAAGTTCCTGGAGTTCCTTAAGCGAATCTGAAGCGAAGTTCCCAAAAGCACAGTCCCGATAAGAAAATACTAAAGAAAATCAGATTAAAAAATTGGAGACCATGAGACTTCTATGATTTCTTTTCCACAGATTCCAGTAAGCAAGTACTAATTGTAATGATAAAACAGTTTTTGCTCAGGAATGAAGTTATCTTCGCATCGGAAAAATACCACCATTGCCTCTTAAATGAAATTAAACAGCATGAAAAAAATGAATAGTGTAGTAATATAAACCTTTCTTCTTCACTTCAATGCGAATATCTATGGTGATACCTGGTTGCAGAGAGTCTGAAATTCAGAGGACAGAAAGAACGCTTTCTTGATAACCGGGATTTCAAGAGCGCAAGCACGAAGGAATTCGAAAAATTCATCTGCAGTCGAATGGACCGTGCGGTGGAGGTCGCGAAGATCGAAAGCAGGAGGACGGAAATCAATGTCCTTCTTCAGCGCTTTCGAGGATGGCACCGGAGAGAATGGCGGAGAGAGTAGAAGCAGGAAGTTAGAGGAAATTTTGGTCCCTGAGTAGTTGAGCTTGGGATTTTCGACGGAGGAAGCGTCCAGAACCATCTTCTGCCGAAGGTAAGGCGATGGAGCTTACTGGTTAGTGGAAAGCCAAACGGAGGAAAACGAGGATAGGGAAAAACGGATAGTTGATCCTCAGCCTTGTTTTTCCAATTGGAAAAAGATACCAAGTGCCGATGAGTCGGGCTTGTCCACGTAATGTCGTTCAGTAGTCCTTCACTCTCACTGTATTTCCAACATTATATAATTATTAGAGTAACTGGTAAATTTGAGGCTAGTACTTTAGGGTAATAACAAATCAAGCACTTTATTTTTTGAAAATTCAAACTCTCTACTATTAACCATTAATAATTTAAATATTAGAATTGAAAATATCATTAATTTTACATGGATCACTGATTCGCTGGATTATCTCTCTCTTTATCATTTTTTCTTTTAAAAGTATATGATTTTCACATATCAGATCATTCTAGGAATGGACTATTACTTGAGTTACGTGATAATTCTAACAATTTTTACAACATAATGTGACGTGTAAAATTTAAAATTGAGTTAAAAATTATTGAAGTAATTAAAAATTGAATTAAAATATTTGATTAAAATCAAAATGTGATATAAAAGAATTAAATTTAATAAATAATTGAATATAAAGTCTTAATTATTGGCAATTTAAAAAAAAAGTTTTGAAGAATATTAACATTTAGGCAAAAAAATTATTTAATAATTACAAAGGCGAGGGAACCGCCGGGAAGCTGCTCATCCACGAAATGAGAACGTGGATATTGATGAAGAAATAACGTGGACGGCGTTGAATAGTAGCCGAATTTGTGGAGCTTTTAAAATCAGAAATCTTCTTCAACGGCAGCAGGCAGCTGAATCTCATCTTCCAATCTCTCTCTCTCTCTCTCTCTCTCTCTCTCTCTCTCTCTCTGTCTCTCTCTCTTTGAAAAGCTCATCCACTGCGTTTTCCTGGTGTCCGTGGGGAATCTCTCGCCAATGGCGGCTCCTGTGGTCCGTCTCTCGATCTCCTTTCCCCCCAAGCTATCCTTCTTTGACTGCTCCGCAGACAACGGCCGCCTCTTTGACTTCCGGCAATGCTTGCCCAATCGGCAACTTCGTCACCGCCCTTTCTCCTTCCCTCGACAGCACCACTGTTATCGGCGACTGAACAAGCATACTGTCCGCATTTCTAATGCCCTCGAGGTTCGACCTTCGTCGCAAAATGCAGCGTTTCAACCAGAACGGCCAGAAGAGCTGTCGGTCCTCCTCGACGTTTCCGGAATGATGTGCGGTGCTTGTGTTTCTCGAGTCAAATCCGTTCTTTCTTCCGACGATCGGGTTGATTCTGTGGTAGTCAACATGTTGACCGAGACGGCGGCAATTCGTTTGAAACCGCAGATGGTCGCGGATTCGGCCACGGAAGTGGCAGAAAGACTTGCTCGAAAATTGACGGAGTGTGGCTTTCCGACGAATCAGAGGGTTTCCAGGATGGGAGTCTCGGATAATGTGAAAAAGTGGAAAGAAATGGTGAAGAAGAAGGAAATTATGCTCGACGAGAGCCAGAATCGGGTGGCTTTTGCATGGACTTTGGTAGCATTATGTTGTGCTTCGCATGCTTCACACATATTGCATTCTCTTGGTATTCACATTGCACATGGTAATGTATCATCTGAGAGGCAAATCTTTGTCTTTCCAGCGAGGTCATAATAATCTGAACTCGATTTTGATTTCATTGGCTAAGGATCATCGTGGGATATACTTCAAAACTCGTATCTAAAGGGCAGCTTGGCTTTGGGAGCTCTGTTAGGACCGGGACGAGGTCCATTTCGCATACTTTTTAGTCATTGCATCTTCCCTTGTCTTTGAAAGAGTTATTCTAAATGTGATTTTTTTTGTATGACATGTTTTTACTTCCTTATTTTTCATATTAGATAGTACATGCTGTTTTCCATCTGTTACTTCTCCTTAAATTTTCTCACATTGAGCGTATTTCTTAATATACTGATAGCGAGGATCTGTAATTAGTTCATGGATCTTTGAATGATGTGGTGAAAAGTGATATTTACTGCAGACTTACTCTTTGATGGTCTGAGGGCATTTAAGAAGGGATCGCCAAATATGAATTCGCTTGTAGGCTTTGGTGCTGTTGCTGCTTTTACGATCAGCATGGTGAGATGCTTGCTAAAAGTTGACATGGAAGTCGCTCCTACACCTGCATTAGTTTTGCATATTTTGTAAACAAAATTTATTTAAAACCTTTATTTTAGGTCTCACTTCTTAACTCTGGGCTAGCATGGGATGCCTCCTTCTTTGATGAACCGGTGATTTCCTTTACTTTCTGCCTTTAATAGGTTTCTTTGTTATTTTTTTCCTTTTATGTCTCAATTTGCTTACCTATCAATATTTTGATCCCTCATACTTGTACACTTGATTTTGGTTGGCCTATTGTCGTTTGTTGATGACTAAAAACCTGTTTTATCTTGTCAGATTCATATTTATTTAAATCCAAGATTTTCCATTTGTACACGATCCTTTTAAATGTATGTGAGTTACTACATTTGGTCATAGCTTCTCATGGAAAAATCTTACTTTTTTAGTATGCAGGTCATGCTTCTTGGTTTTGTGCTCCTTGGACGTTCACTGGAAGAAAAGGCAAGGATCAGGGCATCTAGTGACATGAATGAACTTCTGGTGAGTTTTGACTTGCTTCATATCTAAGTTTTCACTGATAAATCTTTCTACTTGATAACTTAATTAAGGTAAACCAATACCACAATATTCTTTGAATCTTTGTCATGAAACTTCGGCCTTAATATGTCTTCTCTTTGTTTGTTAAGTTGTAATTGAACGTCTACTTACAAGAGTTCTGATGCTTGTAGTTTCTAGTTATACCATTTAGTGATATTACTTTTCTTTGATTTGGGAAAGAGTACCAAATCAGAGAATACCACTATATTCTTTGAATCTTTGTCCTGAAATTTCTGCCTTAATATGTCTTCTCTTTGTTTGTTAAGTTGTATTTGAACAAGGTCTATGTCTACTTACAGGAGTTCTGATGCTTGTAGTTTCTAGTTATACCATTTAGTGATATTACTTTTCTTTGATTTGGGAAAGTACGATTATTATTCAGACGGCTGAAAAATCCTATGAAAATATATTTATTCAGAGGAAAGACATCTTATTATTGTAATTATGCCAATATATTTAACCTTTCCTTGGTATCTTTATTCATATATTTACTGACATCTTCTTGATATCAAGATTTCTTAGTTATTTGTTCTTTTAGACCATTGTGGGGTTGGCAAATGTATAGAAATAAAAACTCCTTTGTAATTTGACCCTATTTGCAGACCCTCTAATGATGTTTAAAAATGTGTAGTGTGATATCTTGTTTAAAACTTGAGCCATTTTGACTAGCAATGGCTTAAAGATTTTCAGTTTGCAGTTTTTGAGTCAGAAATCCGATTAGAAGTTTCATGATTATAAAAATTTCTTTTATCCATTTTTTTTTTCTCTTAAACATGTCATTTAGTTATTGTGGGTTTGCTGTGTTTTTTGCAGTCATTATTATCCACTCGCTCACGACTTGTAATTGCCTCCCCAGAAAGTGATTCCTCCTCCGAGACTGTACTCTGCCCCGATGCTATTTGCATTGGTGTTCAAACTGATGATATACGAGTTGGAGATTCAATTTTGGTTTTACCGGGAGAGACCATACCTGTGGATGTAAGAATTTCAGATTATTATATTGGAATCTTCTTAATAGTTTACTCTTTAAAAATTTTTGATAGGTCTCCAACATCGCGAATAAGAAGAAGACACTTATCTTCAACAAAGAAATTCTACACTACAAATAATTTTTTGTCCCGCACAAATTCATTTCCCCACCCATTTATTGTCCCCTGACATGCTATAAATAATTTCGAAATATTTTCCGCTTCAATCCTAAATAACTACCTAATAATAAATTACAAAGGTATCATAGGACAATTATGACTATCCATTACATGATATTTATTAACTACTAATACATTATATTTATAACTACTTAATACATAATATTTATAACTACTCAATATTCGTTAAATTCATTTTATTGTTGGCTTATCAATACCCCGAACCATAAAACACCTTGTTTTCAAGGTGACTATTAGTAAATCTTTACCGCAGCTCGGATCTTCTGAAGATCATGTTGGAGCATTCTAGGTCTCAAACCCAAATCCCAACCGTGATTCCCTCTATTGAAGCCAATTCAATGCACCCACTTCGGAACAGATAGTCATTGCAAAAAAAATTTTCACCATTAAAGATTGAGTTTTTTTTGCAATAATCGAGTTTTTATCAGAGGCCAGATACTCACGAAGTCAAGATGAAAATGGATTTTGCCGACTTTTGATGGTTGATTGAATATTGAAGATTTTCTTGATTGGGTTCATACAATTAAAATTTTTTTCGATTATTTAAATATCGCTCAGGAAAAACAAGTGAAATTGGTGGCTTACAAATTAAAAAGTTGAGCTTCAACGTGGTGGGATATAATCGATAGAGGCAAGAAAAATTACGAATTTAAACTTGGCCCAAGGTGAAACGACTATTACAAAAGCGGTTCATCCCTCCTGACTATGAACAGTTCTTGTATAAGTAGTATCAAAATTGTTGACAAGCTAATCAAACAGTGACTGAATACACAGAGGAGTTTTATTAATTGAACGCGAAGTTAATTTATCTGAAACTGAAGACCAATTAACAATTCCATATGTTGGCGGGTTCAAATTGATTATACAGAATCAAATAGCTCTTCTATCAGTATGGGGCATGACAGATGCTGTGAATCTAACAATGAAAGTTGAAACTCAAATCAACAGGTCTATTGCTCGTAATCCAAATAAAGAGGATCAACTGTTATTGGTGACTCTGTTCCTAGGGATGCTTCTGTGGCACCACAAACTGTTCAGAACAAAGGTGGACAACCTCTCACTCGGGCTAACGTTCAAATTGAACTCCGCAACAAGGAACGCGTAATGATCTTTATGCACGCCCTAATCTGGGCAAGTGATTCTGATGGAACCAAACCGGTCATCTCTCTAATAGCTGCCCAAACAGACGATCTGTTAATTTTGTTGAGGATGAAGGTTGTGAGGAGGAACAATATCCAACCGGAGATATTTATGACGGAGGTAAATTTGAAGAGATGATGGTGAAGAAGTTACATATATTGTTCAACGACTATTGTTGCCTTCCAAAAAACCAGACTAGTCACAGTAAGATCTTTCGAACCCAATGCACAATTCGTAACAAAGTGTGCAATGTGATTATTGATAGTGGCAATAGTGAGAATGCTGTTTTCACGGCCTTAGTCAAAACACTCAACTTGAAAACAGAAAAATGTCCTTGTCCATACAAGATTGCTTGGATTAAGAAAGGCCATGAAGTTTAAGTGCTCCATGTGTGCAAAATTTTATTATCTATCAACAAATATTACAAGGATGAAATATTATGTGATGTAGTCGATATGAATGTTTGCCATGTTTTACTCGGGTGTCTATGACATTATGACATGGATGTCACTTATAGAGGGGGTGACAACACCTTTGTCTTTTGGTGGTTTGACAAGAAAATAACATTGATGTCACAACCCCCACAACCAGATTCTAGTCCCGCTGTTAAGGAAGGTCAGCCTTTATTTACTAACATAACATGGTTTGAATTTTTTCAATAGGTTAGAGAGTGGAACTTGGTAATTGCATTAATAGTGAAAGGTCAATTTGAGGAGAGCACTGCAATCCCCACTATGGTTCAAGAGACTCCTGCTGAATTCAATGATTTATCCCCAATGAACCTATCCAATGAATTGCCCCAATGCAAGAAATTCAACACCACATTGATCTAGTACCTGAGGCTAATTTTCCTAATCTACCACAATATTGGAATAACACCAATTTCCAAGGCTCCACAAGAATGACCCCATTTCAAGCACTTTATGGTCGAGCACCTTCTACGCTACTTCGTTATTATGGGGGAAAAATAGTGGTCGCCACAGTGGAGCAGCAATTAAACGAATAAGACGAACAACTAAAAATTATAAAATGGAATTTGGAGTAAGAATGAAAAAATTGGCAGACTCCTCTCGGCAAGATTGAAAATTCGAAGTGGGAGAATCAACGTGGTTAAAATTGAGGCCTTATCATCAATATTCGGTAAAACAACGAGCAAATAATAAATTAGCAAAACGGTTTCGTGATCCTTTTGCAATACTCGCTCGGATCGGAGAGTTTGCCTACAACCTTCATTTACCGGAAGGTTCAAAGGTGCACACAGCTTTTCATGTTTCCAAGCTCAAGAAAGTGGTGGGAAATCATCCATTATGAGTAACTCCAGTCAATTGGAAAGGGTTAGATGTTTTTATGCATAAAGTTTATCCAGAAAAATTTTAAGCTAGTGGACAGTTCATGGAAGAGAAGAAGTGCTTGTGCAGTGGAATTAAAACAATGGAAGAGGCAACTTGGGAACCTGTGACCGATTTGGCAATCCGATTTCCAGATTTTGACCTTGTAGAGAAGGTCTCTTTTGAGAGCGGGAATAATGATGCATTTGGTGGTGATAATAATAAGTTGTTCGGTAAAACTTATAGTAGGAGGAAGGGTAGTTTTGGAAAGGGTGTTTGACGTGGCAAAAGTGTTTAGTAGTGGAGAACGTTTGGGTTAAGGGAGGATATATTGCTGTGAGGTGGGAGGGATGTAATCATGAATATTTGAAGGATCATACTGCTGCGGTTTTCCTTCTCTCTTCTTCTTCTTTACCTTCTTTTTATAAGTCTGAAAGTTATTTTCCAGATTGAAGCTGTTTATTACTTCAATTGTGTTGTTAACCATTTTCACACTCACCACGAAACAAAATCCTAGATGATTACTTATTACATAAATTACAAAAGTGTCATATGACAATTATAACTACTTATTACATGAAAAGTTTTACTACCCAGTACAATATTTATAACAAACCAATACCCATTAAATCTATCTTATTGGTGGCTTATCATTTTCTTCTTTGAAATCTTTTCAATGACCCATTTTTAGAATTGATGTTTCATATTAGTTGATTTACTAGTTTTTGCCTCACGGTGACAGTTTTATAACTGTATTTTCTAGCTGAAGCTTCTTAAATTGGTTAGATCTTTATAGTTTTTTTTAGTGGGTAATTTGTATTGAACATAAACTTATATTGACTCTATTTGTGTATCACATTTTTTTTTATCAACCTTGGCAACAAGCTTACTTGAATCTGTTGACATTATAATTTTTTGGCCAGGGAAAAGTTCTTGCAGGAAGAAGCGTAGTGGACGAATCCATGCTCACAGGAGAATCTCTACCTGTATTTAAGGACAAAGGCATTATGGTCTCTGCTGGAACAATAAATTGGGTAAATCATTCTGTCGTTTTTAATTAAGTTAAGGATATTCATTCTATGTTCACCATTATCATTGTTTGACATCAGCAGGTCTTATCTTACCCCATTTGATATATTTCAGGATGGTCCTTTGAGAATCGAAGCCTCTTCAACTGGCTCCAATTCAACTATATCGAAGATTATTCGCATGGTTAGCAAACCATTTACTTTTATTTTACAGAACAATGTTTAACTCAACTAAATCCAATATCATTTTGGTTGGTAAGTGTATGTGCATCCTAGACTTTGAGAACGTTAAATATAGAACCTATGTGCTGCATTTGTGTGGAAGAGTTATGATGTGTGCTAATGTGATGGTTGTCATCACCACACTCAGTGAAAGAGTGTCACTTCAAGGATGGTGGCCTTGAGATGCCTAACCTCTGTAGGGGCTTTGGCCGTGACAAGAGAACGACTTTTGCAATAGAATTTTGATCGCGGCCTTTCATTGAGTTTTGACATGGTTGTTCACATTTTTTAGCAAAAAAAACACATTTTCCCGTGCAAGAAATAATTTGTTAATCGTGTTTACCCCAAATTTTACATTTATTCATCCAAAAATAAATTTTAAAAACTGTTGAGATATGCTACTGACTAAACTATGTGTAGATAACTTGAAGTTATTAGGTTCTTCTTATTTATAGAAATTATAATTATATCTATATATGTGTATTTATTTTATTTCTTAGTTTAGTTTATGTTTTATTTTTTCTTACTAGGTTCCATTCATCTCTTAATCAATAAGTAAGAAAATTAAGCTCTATCAGAGCTGGTCTCTGAAAAAAAGGACTAGTTCTTAACTTAGCTGTCGTCCGACAGAAGTGGAGAACACCGAGGTCACTCCGATCCCTCGCTGAACGCCACACAAGCTTTGAGGCCATCGGCCCTAGGATCACTCTTCTCCTCGATGTGCCATCTCCCAGTCGCGCTCTTCTGTTCAGCACTGCTCGTCGCGTGAGGATCACTCTTCTTGTCGCTGTTCAGAATGCGGCACATCGTGTGACTACCATCTCTTAGTCGCGGTCCTCTGTTCAGAACGCTGCTCGTCGCGTGACTGAGTTTTTTGTCTGGTCGCCTAGAAGTCGTCGACCGAAAGTCTCTTTGTTCTATTGTTGGTCGCGCAGAGGGCTGTCCTTTGTTCTGTTGTTGGTTGCACAGAGGGCTACCCTCTCTCTCTTTGCACCTCGTTGTTTTGAGCTTCAATATTTTAGCCCTTGGACAGAAGGAAAAATCGTTTTTTTAGCAAGCCATTTTTTATTTTATTTTTGTTGCTGCCACAACGCTATTCATGAAAGGAAATGGCGTGAGGCGGCGTTACCTCTACCAATTTCAGTGTGGGTGTCTTATCTCAATTCGTTCTTCAAGGCAAAAATGCATTTGGACACCTGCTCCACTGGTGATTCTAGTTATAATTTCATTATTATCTCTCATAAGTTAAATGTGGGTAACTTTCTTCAATGGTCTCGGTTTGTCAAACTCTTCGTTCAAGGAAATGCCAAATTTAGATATCTCTCCGGGTCTGCAATGAAGCCTGAAAATGAAGGTGAGAGCTACGACATGTGGGAGATTGAGAACTCAATGGTCATGTGGGAGATTGAGAACTCAATGGTCATGTGGGAGATTGAGACCTGTTCTGACTTTGGGAATGCAGGACAACTCTTTGATATCAAGATTCAATTAAGATAGGTCAAACAATGAGAGAAGAGTGCAACACAATGCTACACTGATATCAAAACTTTACGGCAAGAGTTTGATTTATTCTGTTATTATAAGTGGCATTGTGCAAAGGATAATGTTATTTCATAAAACAATCGAGAAAGAAAGGGTATTCGATTTCTTAGTAGGCCTAAACAAAGACTTGGATGAGGTGCGAGGACGGATACTGGGTCGAGATCATTTTCCAAGCACTCGTGAGGTGTTTGCTGAAGTTCAAAGAGAAGAAAGTCGTCGACTAATGATACTCGACCATCCTACAGCAGAGACCTCTGCATCGTCCACCCAGAGATATTTTAAGCGCTCGGATTGACCAGTTTACGAGTTTTGTAATAAACTCGTACACTTTAAAGTTAAATGTTGGAAGTTACATGACAAACCTGCTGATTTCACTCAAACCAACAAATCCCCACGCGACAACAAATGAGGCTTCCAAGCCTTATATAGAAATCTTGTTGAAGAATTTTAATCGGTGTTTGGTAATTGAGAATTTTACTAGGCATTCGATACATAAGATATGCAGCATGTAAAGTTGCATCCCTTCACAAGTATTTAGGGACATTTGTTGTAAACAAAATAGCTCTAGTAATGTCTAAGATATGTTTTTTTTTTTTTTTGCCACACCATTTTGTTGTGGACTATTAATACAAGAACTTTGTTGAACAATTCATTTTTCGTTAAAAAATTGTTTTAAAATTTGGAAAAGATAAAATTGTCATTGTCATTACGTAAAATTTGAATTTTTATCCTGAATTAAGTTTGAATCATATGATAAAGTTTTTTAAAAATTTGTTCAATGTCGTACTTGTCTTTCAATATATATATTCAGCGTACTCATGTATGATGATCAATTAGAATAATAAATCTTCGATGTCCACATGAAGTGGGAATCCAAAAATGTCCCCAAAGATCACTATAAACTAAAGCAAAAGGTGTTGAAGGTGTATATGGACGTGGTGGATAAGATGAATGATGATGTTTCGCTAATGCACAAATTTCACAATTGAACAAGGATGAATTTTTATGTTTAAATAATCGTAGAAATAATTTTTTTAAATAAAGAAAACTTGAATGTCCAAGTCAAAAATACCATAATAAAATATTATTGTTATTAATAGTAGATAAAACGTGCAAGCCAGAAGAAATTTGAACCGGTTTATTCAAGCTATTGCCCTCATCCAAGAAGTAATGCCCATTGCTCTTCTTAGCAATTTTAATCCTCATCCCCAAAACAATGTCTTGAAACTCGCAGTGAGAAGAGAAAAAATTTATCTTAATATTTAATGTCTGAAGTCAGTTTACTAATGGAGATAGATTATAATTTAAATTTTAAACATGGAGAACATTAGATAAAATGAAGTTTGGAAAAATTTCAATATCACCGGTGCCTGCGATCGGTGAAAAAGACCTTTCGGCTATTCTATTTTTTTGTTTTATACAGAAGGTTTATATGTGAAAAACAAGGTAGAATTTCTCATCCGAGATCCCATAATCAATGATTTAAGAATTTTTGATGTTGTGGAAACAAAGGAAGAGACATAAGAATTACCATTGTTACGAGAAGAGCAAGACAGAACGTGTTGATCAATTAAAGAAGACTTCAAGGAAATTGAGGATTGAAGTAAATGTACAAGCTGCTCTAGTTTATCCTTCATCAGCCAAGATTGTTCCGGAGGAATTTGCTGCTCTTGTGTGGAATCAACCGAAGTTTGTAGAGCTTTCTCGGATTTTTGGACTCTACTGGGTGATTTACCATGCAATTTTCAGCCGGTCTCTTTGGTGTGTCAAATTTTTTTATAATGATCGCACCATGGGTTTTTCTGGCAAGTGGAGCCACCTAAATTTGCTCCATGAATAATCAAAGCCGACAAAGAAGAAAAGTCAGAGTTCTGACCGGAGCTAGAATACTTTGTTGCGTTCATGACTTTCTTACAGCCTTCTTTGTAGCGCATCTCTGAGAAAACATCACGTATAGATGGCAATGGATGACGACCAAGTATTCTACCTTTCGCTTCGTCAAGGTTCCTGTTTGCTCCAGCCAAAAACATAAAAATCAGGTCATTTCTTCACGTTTCTTTTCTCGAGCAAAATCAATTGGACTGTCCCAAACTTTGTCGTAGCATTGATCAAGGACTTGCCAAAGAGAAACCATCTCGTTGTAATATATGGTCACTTCACGATCGCTTTGTTTAAGTTGCCACAATTTTGTTTTTAACTCAAAAAATGTGAAGAATTTGCGAGGTCCAAGTACATTTCTCGGATGGACTCCCATTCTTCTTTGGCGGTAGCCATAAATAGAAACAGTTTCGCAATCGCTGATGCCATCGAATTGAGCAGCTAAGCAATAACAAGAGAATTTATAGACCGTCACACTAGAAACATCGGGTGGTCTGCCTTTGGTTTAGAATTTTCACCGATTAAAAAACTCAATCTTCCTCTCCCATCAATTGCCAATTTGACGGATAGAAATCACTGTAGGTAGTTGGAGCCATTAAAAAGATTAGTTGTAATTTATAACGTGTTGTCGAAAAATCTAGTATAGTAGAAATTCCTCCGGTTTGTGTCTCTCTTGCCATTGTGTGAAGACTCAATTTTTAGGTGGCATTGTCACCTATTGGCTTCAGCAAAATGAGCTTTTAGGCTCTGATACCATGTAAATTTTTTAAGAATAAAACTCTTAATATTAATATTAACATAAACAGTTTTTAAATAATACAACAAATTAGGAAACTAATTTAAGCTAATTACATAATTATAGGATCTAAACTAGAAAATGATATTTGACACTATCTTTGATTAATTCTATTAAATAAATGACATTAATACTAATATTTACAGCAATTAATACTAATATAATTCAAAACTCTAACAGTTAATGACTTCATAGTTTAAGCTAAAATTTATTGACTTTTTTTTTGCAAACCAATTCTGTAATTCTAATTAGAAGTATAAGCAAAGTTTATTGTGAATTTTTCATAATTTTGGATGACATACGTATTAAAAGACATAATAAATGCAGTTGTTGAAAAATTATGAAACTTTTCAGATTTGCTTCCCATGAAATGATGAATACGAGGTAAAAATTTTGGGCAAATTTTTACGTCATTTAATATATTTTCTAATATAGTCAACTTTGCGAGAGACGAGTTGTTCTCTAGAATGGTCCTGGACTACAAATTTTTTAATGGAAAACTAGATAACGGGAGCCCATTCAAGTTATTTTATTAACAGAGTATAGTTTAATTGTGAGTTTGTTAACATACATAATTTAAGGGCCAGTTTGTTAATGATCTCATAGTTGACGTGTGTTTTTTTGCTAATCACCTATTAAGGTTCCTCGTCGCACTTCACTCGACATTTTTTCTAGTCAAAATTCTCCACCGGCCACAACCCTCGATTGGGGAGCCATAATATAATGGATCTCATATCCCATCAGTAATAAGGTTCAATCTCTAACCATTTCATCATTGGGTATTCAAACTCTGCATCTCTCTTTTGTGGGGAGAGATTCTTTAATCAAGTGTGACAAATGCAAGGTTCGAATCCTCCCGAATAAAGTGTGACGGAGAACCATAACATCACCCTAAATAAAATTTTCCTTGTAGAAATTTGAATCAAATTATGAATCTTCTTCTTTTTACTGATGTGTAAAATTGGAGTATCAGTTCTCAGTAAGTTTTTGGTGTGGACTGGATAAATATCACATCTCTGACATGTTTTACTGTCATTTTTGAATGGGATGTGGAGCATCATACAACATCTATGCTATATAAGAAATAATAGTCTTACACATCCATTCCACAGCTTAGAAGTGCACATTTTTTTGACATTTTGTTCGTATATGTGACTTTCAGGTTGAGGATGCTCAAGGTCGTGAAGCACCAATTCAAAGACTTGCAGATTCTATAGCTGGACCGTTTGTGTACACTGTACTAACTCTCTCAGCAGCAACGTTTGCCTTTTGGTATGTGTTAGTTTCCTGCTTCCATTTGGAAGTGTTGGTAGGCAGAAGGATAACTGAATTTAGAATTGGTTGACAAATTGATGATTGTTACTTAAAGTTTCTAGGTTTGCATATTTCTAATTTAACAGCTCAACTTAACTTCTGAAACTTGTGAGTTTGAATATATCTATTTTGTTTACCGTGGTTTCTTCATGCTTTGCTGACTTCCTTTCAACCATTAGGTACTACTTTGGGACCCATATTTTTCCAGATGTTTTGATGAATGATATTGCTGGACCAGATGGAGATCCATTACTTTTAAGCTTGAAACTTGCGGTGGATGTCTTGGTGAGTAGTAGCTAAAGCCTATAAATGGCGGTATTTTTAAACTTAATTCTGCCTTTGCTCACAAGGCTTTGAACTTCGTAGAGACGGGGACAAAGTATATGCAATAAATGTCACAGCTAACCACTTACTACTCACCAACATAATGAAACTTGTGTTTCTCTAAATTCTTTGCAATTTTCTTTAGCGTATATGATGAATTTCATCCTTTTGACATGGAAACTTTGCATATTTCATGTATTGTGAATTGAAGAATAGTTTTTTTGAGCTCTCTGTGAATGGGATTGTTATTTTCAGGTTGTTTCTTGCCCATGTGCACTTGGACTTGCCACTCCCACGGCTATCCTTGTTGGCACTTCCCTAGGTTGGTGACACTACACTCTTAACTCTCAAGTCTTATTCTCATTAAATTATAGTCAGAAGTAGAAAAGAGCATCTGCATTTGAACTCTTGCGTGACTGCAATTGCTCTTTTATAGAAATTTTGGTATGTCGTAACGATATTTAATCATTACATAATCTGTTTAACTTGTTTGACATCGAAAATGAGCAGGGGCAAGACAAGGACTTCTTATAAGAGGAGGAGATGTATTAGAGCGTTTGGCAGGCATTAATTGTGTTGCTCTTGACAAGGTATTGCATGAACATCTAATTGACTCAAGCAGTTGCGTGCTTTAACACATTCATTACATTCACACAAACTCTAAAAAATGATTACTCCAAAATTTGAAGTGGGTTAGATTATGTGTATTGATTTTACTCTGATTTCACTAATGAGTTTTCTTATCCTCTCTATCTTCAGACAGGGACTCTTACTGAAGGAAAACCATCTGTTTCTGCTGTTGCTTCCTATGCCTATGCGGAATCAGATATTCTCAAAATTGCTGCTGCAGTGGAGAAGACTGCGTCACATCCAATCGCAAAAGCCATAGTAGATAAAGCAGAGTTGTTGACTTTGACTTTTCCAATTACCAAAGGGCAAATAGTGGAACCTGGTTTTGGAACTTTGGCAGAAGTAGAAGGGAAGTTGGTTGCAGTTGGTTCTTTAGAATGGGTGCATGAAAGGTTCCAAGAAAAGGCAACGCTTTCTGATCTTAAGAAACTAGATCATAATGTGCATCAGTCATTAGAAGGATCGACCTTATCAAATAATTCGAAAACAGTTGTTTATGTTGGACGAGAAGGAGAAGGAATTATCGGTGCTATTATGATTTGTGATAATTTGCGCCAGGATGCTGCATCTACTGTCACAAGGTAGTTTATTATTTTTTATAAAATTCCATTACCCAATAATTAGATGGTCGTATAATCAGCAACAGTTATTGACGCTTTACAGTTTTGTGAATAAAATAGTAGTTTTTTTTTTCCTGAATACATGAAATATAACAGTTTTAATTATAAGGTTCTAAGTATGAGGCAGTAAAAGCAAGCCAAAATTTTCTTTCTGTTTGTGTTTCCACTAGTTCATTATATGGAAGTTTGGGATTTTTTGATCAATGATAATTTTTATTTAAAAAGTTGATTGCAAGACGTCTAATTTTGCTCCTCTAGGATTGTTAACTTCATGCTTAAATTAAAGTTGTGGTAACCAAATAAACCTTTTCTAACTGACCAAATCACCCAAGC
Organism: Begonia peltatifolia; assembly: GCA_022433055.1. NCBI lineage: Eukaryota > Viridiplantae > Streptophyta > Magnoliopsida > Cucurbitales > Begoniaceae > Begonia > Begonia peltatifolia. Next base: position 3,346,829 of record CM039518.1, read on the forward strand.
CCATCCAACTATCATGACAGACTATATGTATATCATCTACTTTGGTGCTTTATTTTCCGAAGGGTTTCAGTTGGTAATGTCCAGTCTAATGATATTTCTCTTTGATTGTAAGGCTCCAGCAGAAGGGTATTAGAACTATTCTCTTATCCGGAGACAGGGAAGAGGCAGTTGCAAATATAGCGGAAAAGATTGGACTACAAAAAGAATATGTTGCATCCTCGACTCCACAGCTAAAATCTGAAGTTATTTCCTCTCTTAAATTGGCAGGACATCAAGTTGCCATGGTATTCATTTCTATGTAATTGGAATTCCTGAGAAGTTCATTCGCCTGCATGCAACGTTCTTGTGCACATATATAAAACTTTTTGCATTGCCGTTCTGTATGGAGATTAACTTCAACATAAAATGGTGTTATTTTACACCACTTAAAAGGGTTTCTGAACTTCTACCAAACATATCTTTGTTAGATATTTTGCTATGAAAATATACTGTTCTGTTATGTATAGTTTTTATGTTCAAATCAGTATACACTAGAATTCTTGTCACTGGTATCTTTTATATGATGATATTATTTGTTCATTTTTAGGTAGGCGATGGCATCAACGATGCGCCATCTTTGGCTCTTGCAGATGTTGGAATTGCCTTGCAGATTGAAGCACAGGAGAATGCCGCTTCCAATGCAGCGTCAATTTTGCTTCTTGGGAACAGATTATCACAGGTGTGGTTTTAAAATCTGTCTTCATATGGTACCATGCCTTGAAAATTTTCATATTTTTCTTCATGGGCTGTGGTTCTTCCTCTCGAAACTACTCCATCCAATTTACAGAAGTTTAAGACTGAAAATTGTCTTTCACTTCATCATGAAGCAAGTGATCTTGATTCATTTTTTTTTAAATGCCCAGGCTTTCTACCCATTCCAATGTAGTCTTCTTCCAATTTTTCAACCATTTGTGACTGAATTTAGTGGAGAAAACAAAAATGTTTTATCTTTTTTCTGGGTGTTTACCTTTCTTGGCAGGTGGTAGATGCTTTGGAACTTGCGCAAGCAACAATGGCTAAAGTGTACCAAAATCTATCATGGGCAATAGCCTACAATATGATTGCCATTCCAATTGCTGCCGGAGTACTACTTCCCCAGCTTGATTTTGCCATGACGCCATCTCTTTCTGGTTAGAAAATTATTGAAATTACTTAAATAAATTAACAATTTATCAAACACAATAACGATCAGTCTGATGACAATGCTGTTACTCTTTATGTCGTCCGTTGATTGTCACAGGCGGACTCATGGCTTTGAGCTCAATTTTTGTTGTCTCCAACTCACTACTTCTCCAGCTTCATAGATTCGAGAGGAGCAAGTAGAGGTAGAGTTCCAATAAATGCCAAATGTTCTCTGTTAATTGAATTTTTTCCCTAACAAAGTAATTATCCATCTCCAATGTGCCTATAGTGTTGTATATACGAAACAGAAACCAATTTGTTTTTAATGCAGATTGGCTCTAAAATTTAGAACTGAAAATTCCAAAAAAAAAAGAAGAAGATTGAAATTAGATGGAGTGTGACTGATGGAAAACTTCAGAGATAGGTGTATTTCTGGCCCCACTGCAATACTTGGTCATGTGAATTATGAACTGCCGAAGTGAAGTTAAACAGGGGATTAAAATGGAGCCTTCAATACTGATGAAACATCAATGTCATCCATGTCTGTACATGAATATGCTAAATATCTTTGTCTACTGCTGAGCTACACTTCGTTCGATCCTTTTCTCTCGTCCAAATGTCCGGATTGTGTACCATGTTTTAGATAACTGTTCAAAAATACTGCATTAATTTTATTATTTTTTTAATGTGTAAAATTCATGTTGTAACATGAACTTAAAGAATTGAGATATCTGGTAATACATGAATTTCGAACTTCCAACATTGAGCAAAATGTCTAGTTACGTGAAACTCCCAGCGATGGCTCTCTCTTTCTCCTCATTTCGATCATTGTTCAAAGTTCTACAAAATTCATTTTGAAAACTACGTTCAAATGCTAGCGGGTGTCTTTCTTTTTCTCTCTACATTTCTGCCATCAGAGCCTTGAAATATCAGATTGAAAAATCAAACAAACCACCAAGTAATTCATTTTGATCATTGTTCAAAATTCCGGGATCATCATATTATTTGATATTCAGAAACTTGGTAAAGTATGCTTTTGGAAATTGCAATAAATTTTAATTGAGTGAGAAACTTGAATGAAAGGAAGGACAGATGGCCTAGCCTCTCCAAAGGAAACAATATTATTATTATTATTATTATTATTTTGGGGTGTTTTTTTTTTTGTGCGACGCTCAATTATTATTCTAAGGAAGTAGGACCCATATACTTCTAATTACACAACATTTAATAGGCCAAGCTTTGCATGTGATTCCTGGGCCCATGCTTTGGAATGGTATCCATATCCTTGCAAATATAATTAATTTTTATATTGCTTTCATTTAGTAGACCAAGCTTACATCATGATAATCCGCTAAACTTACAAGATAGTTATTTTAAAAAAGAATAATGGTAAATTTATGCTGTAATTTTACATTAATATGTGCCGATTCGTAATGCAACGTGTCGCAGTAATTTTTAGTACAAAATTATTTTATTTAGGTCAAAACTCACACGTTTTATTATTACAACTATCTCAAAATACATTATACACACGATAGATAGTTGTGTTATAATAGTTTGAGCAGTTGTAAATTTAACTACCGCAATTAATCAATATAATTGATGATTTATTTTGATTTAAAACAAATGTTGAAGAAGCTGCCAGTCAAATTACGGGTACCTGCAGTTAAGACTTCCAAATTTGTGTAACAATTATTTTTCCTTTGACGGGGGAGACGTTAACGGCGTCAAAGTAGCCGTGAGATGCTGTCAGGCTTTTAGATAACGCGGGACCCGCGAGAATGATAGGAGGGTTTGTCAGGGAGAGGACAAATGAGCTTCCCGAGGGTATATAAATAAATATAAAGGGCGAACCCAAGGATAAAATAGTAATTGCGGCACCCGATCAAAGCTAATTAGACCTTTGTGACCTTACCATATCCTGGCCACGGCTTTATGCAGATTCTGTGCTTTTACCTCTGGTTCACCAAAGCGGCGAAGCCTCATAAATAATAATAATTCATCAATTAATCATAAAAAGTAAAAAAGAGAGTGAGGAAAATTGAGTTATATTTTAAATAATTAAATGATATTAATTTTTACAGGTATTTTGAATGTGTAATATTTCTTTTAATTTCTTATTTTATTTTTAAAAAAATCAATAACAAGACAAATAATTATTTGTGTAACGTAAATAATAAATAAATAATTTATTTATTATATTAGTTATACACATAATTACGTATCATTCAAGAGAGTATAATAATAACTTATACTTTGCGTGATTACTTTTGAATATAGAGCTGCTTAGTATATTAAATTATGAAAAAAACTTAAAATGAACAAAGAGATTTTGGAGTTGACTTTAAATATACGAGTAGATTATGATTTAGGATTAAGAGGTCAACCTCAGTATATTGCAAACACTTGTTTTGTGGGGCTTTTAAGCACGTGCTTTGCCTTTTTATCGTCAATCCATTCAAGCAAAAGTACAAAAAGTACGTGGAGCTGTTTAAATAGTGTGTTGATAAAATTTACTGTTTTTCGGAGTCATTTTCCAGCGGATGTTAAGGGTTTGGGACTGGGAATCTTGAAAAGGGTTTGAATTATGATCGTTCGAGATTTCTAATTTCGTCGTAGATACTGTTTTGAGATCGACCCAAAAGAAAAAACATAGTAATTTATGAAAGAAGAATGTGCTGTAGCCTTTATCTTCTGCATGGGAATGGCCATCTGTAAAATTGCAGAAGAGGGCAACGGAAATGAGGTGGAGACGAAGAACAGCAAGCGAAGTGCTTTAACCAGAAAGATTTGATGCAAACTTGTAAAGATAGGAAATGGTAGACATCATCACTGTTCATGTAGTAAATTTATATCAATAATGCACTGATGTTTCTGTGTACGATATAGGAAACCAGCGCCTTCAGATAGAGAGAGAATAGAGGAGAGAGGGAGGATAGGGGAGCCGGTCCTTATCAGGGAGCAAATGGGTTGCCTTCCATTACCCATCCTCTGCGAAAACCCACGTCAATGCCATGGAGAAAGCGACCATTATTCAAAACCGGAATAACATAGAGAGAGAACTGTAGGTACAGTAGAGTAAAAGTTCGGAGGAGAGATGTAGAGTTTAGAGAGAGAGTGTGCAGTGTTGCAGGTTTTATTGCAGAGTTCTGGCAGATGGTGTTTTATCTTTATCTGAAATAATTCAAACCTCTCGGCCACTTTCTCCCTCTCTCTACCACATAAGTTTCACTCCAGTCCGTACGTTACAGGTTCGGTGGCAGAGCGATGTGATCGAACAGGCAAAGCGCAGCTCCTTCTGATACCAAAAAAAACTATAACAAATACGTCGTCGACAAAAATAAAACCAGTCTCGCAACCCAAAAAATGTGGTGGAATTAACGAGCGCCATTCCTCTTTCTTGCGGTCAAACTTCTCTTATTTACTGGGTATCAAGGCAGGTGTGTTTTTGAACCGATGGCTATCTGAACTCTGATGTAAATTGAAGTATCCGACAGTGGAGCTGATGTAGAACGAGCTTTAGAGAAAATACCATGGCAGTTCGAGTCGCGTTCATCGTTCTGTCCTTTTTCTTCGCCTTACGGGTTGGTTTGGTGGAATCAGACGATGATGGTAAGTAGTTGTTTCGTGTTTGGATGCCAGAAAAAATGATTGGAAAGTAAGGCTTCCAAGTATTCAATCAGTTGGAATGCATTTGAAAGTTTCTCAATTCGTAACTTTTCAGGTTTGATCTGACTGGTAACTGAGAATATTACATCTTGATTTTGTTTGAAGGAGCAACTTTGTTGGAAATAAAGAAGTGCTTTAAGGACGTGGACAATGTCCTATACGACTGGACTGACTCACCCTCTTCAGACTATTGTGTTTGGAGAGGTATTGCCTGCGACAATGTCACTTTCAGTGTAGTCTCACTGTGAGTCTCCCTAATTCCTGGAATTTTGTGGGTAACTCAAGAAATTCAAACCCATTTTTTCAGTTGTCGAGAATTTTATCCGACGTGTTTGCTCCTGTTGTTTTGCAGCAATCTCTCAGGTTTAAACCTCGATGGAGAAATTTCACCTGCAATTGGAAATCTTAGAAGCCTGATAACCATGTAATCATCTCTTCCCTGTGTAGTTCTGTCTAAATTTGATTACTTCCATATCTAATCCGTTCAAATGTCTGTCTATTAAAAAGTGACTTGAGGGGAAATCGTCTCTCTGGGCAAATTCCCGACGAGATTGGCCACTCCTCTTCTTTGAGAAATCTGTAAGAACACATTAGTTCATTATTTTCTGACCTTAGTGTAGTAGTGGCTAAATTTTCAATCCGGGTTTACTTCTAGGGACTTGTCATACAATGAGATATATGGAGATATACCATTTTCAATCTCAAAACTGAAGCAACTAGAAATGATGTAAGTTTGAAGTAAATACTTATGTTGATGATGATTATGTATTACTCGCCATTTTTAACTTGAGATTGCCTTCAGAGTTCTGAAAAACAACCGCTTGATTGGACCAATTCCTTCTACTTTATCTCAAATTCCAAATTTGAAGATATTGTAAGCCTCTTTCTCTTCTCCTCTTCATTCAAGCTCTCGAAGTTGGAACTCTTTCTGAATAACTCCTGTATTTGAGCAATCTCTCTCAGAGATCTTGCACAGAATAATCTCAGTGGCGAAATTCCGAGGCTTCTGTACTGGAATGAAGTTTTGCAGTATCTGTGAGTAGAAATTATGATTCGATTTACTGCATCGTTTTTTCGATACTTCCTTCAATTTAATTCTCCTATTTTCGCGCTTTAGTGGATTACGGGGAAACAATTTGGTCGGTGCTCTCTCTCCAGATATTTGTCAACTTACAGGATTGTGGTACTTGTAAGTTACCTCATAATTCTTATAATCGTCGGTTTATTTTCCGGATTTATTTGTTGTTCTAAGTGTCCTACATTCATTCGAAGTGATGTGAGAAACAATAGTTTGACTGGAAGCATTCCGCAAAGCATAGGGAATTGCACTGCCTTCCAGGTTTTGTATGTAACTAACCAATATCAATTAATCCAACCTTAGTTAATGTTTGTCATGCTAACCCCTCTACCTTTCGAACGGCAGAGACCTATCCTATAATCGGTTGACCGGTGAGATTCCGTTCAATATTGGTTTCCTACAAGTTGCCACTTTGTACGTGCTTGTGATATTTACTAATACATCATTTATACCTTGCTACTGCAATGGTGTTGAACTTCATTACTTGATTGGTTTCGCTAGGTCACTACAAGCAAATCAACTTTCTGGTCAAATTCCAGCAGTCATCGGGTTGATGCAGGCCCTTGCAGTGTTGTGAGTATTTAAAACTATTTATTGGAATTGTTTCTCGATGAACTTAACCGTTGCTCTCTTCTGAGTCTCTTAGAATTTTGACACTTAATTCAGAGATCTGAGCTGCAACAAGTTAAGTGGTTTGATTCCTCCTATCTTGGGAAACTTGACTTACACAGAGAAATTGTACGTATTTAACACTTGTAACACCGTATTTCTCCTGCAGCTTGTATTTTAAATGTTGAAGAAATTTACTAGTTTGTGCTGCTCTGATTATTTAGGTACTTGCATGGCAACATGCTTACTGGGTCCATTCCTTCAGAGCTTGGGAATATGACAAAGCTTCATTATCTGTCTCTCTCTCTCTCTCTCTCTGATATTTTGTTTCTTAGCAGTAATAGAACAAAATAAAATCTCGAGCCATGATTGTTTATTTACTAATTATTCTTTGCAGGGAGCTGAACGACAATCATCTGACGGGATGTATTCCGCCAGAACTCGGGAAGCTTACTGATTTGTTTGATATGTAAGTTTGACAGTTTATAAATCAGTATTTGCATGTTTTACTGAAGTAATTATCTAAGTGTTCTCTCAGTAATGTGGCGAACAATAATCTCGAAGGACCTATACCCGGCAACCTCAGTTCGTGCACAAATCTGAACAGTCTGTAAGCATTTAACATCAACTACTTGCTATGTTTCGGAAAACCAAGTACAATGAAGATGTTTATTATTATGTTGTTGATTTGAGCTCAGAAATGTACATGGAAATAAACTGAATGGTTCGATTCCACCTGCTCTCCAAAGGCTGGAGAGCTTGACTTATCTGTGAGTAGCTTTGACTGACTTGTTTCCTCTAAAGTCCCAATCTTTTATCTCTCACGGCTTTTTGTTGATTTTCCACAGAAATCTCTCGTTGAACAATCTTTCGGGCTCCATTCCAATCGAGCTGTCTCGGATTGGTAACTTGGACACTTTGTAAGTTGTTGATTGAATGATAGTTGATTTTACAGTCTTTTCATTCTTTTTTCGTTTCTGCTAATATATAATTTCTCCTCAGGGATTTATCGAATAACAAAATTAGTGGGTCGATTCCTTCTTCCCTTGGCGATCTAGAACACCTCCTTAAGTTGTGCGTTTCTATTTCTCGCTAAATCGTATATTTTACAAATATTCCTCTGCATAAAATATAAGTTTTTTGCGTTAGATTTGAATTTAAATGCATATAAAGCAGATTTTTATATCGTGATCGTGATGTTGTAGCATTATGTAGCAAAAGTCTAATTTTTATAAAAATTCTGAGCAATATATTAATGCGAAATAAACTGATATAATAACATTTTTTCAAGTTTTATCACATTTATTTTTGAACTTGATAGGAATTTAAGCGGAAATGATTTAACAGGATTCATTCCTGCCGAGTTTGGTAACCTGAGAAGTGTTATGATGATGTAAGTACTTGTTCCCTTTATGCAAAACTCCTTGGGTGGGAATTTTATTATATCTCATTGCTTCTTTTAAACTCTTCGATATTCATTCTTTCTTGCAGAGATCTTTCCGAAAATCATCTCTCGGGCCCGATTCCTCAAGAAATTAGTCAGCTTCAGAATATGTTGTCCTTGTAAGTTATTTACTTTGAACTATAACAGTCCCTCAATTTACGCAGATCGTTTTCAGCCGCCCCTTAACGATAAGTAATGGCTCTTTAGAATTTGTTTCTCAGGGAACTGATGTGTCGCGGCTTTGTTGATTCTTAACATTATCCAACAGCCATGATTACTAGCTGCATTGCTTCTTTTACAATTTTGTTATGGTTCATGCAGGAGACTGGAAAGCAACAATCTATCTGGGGATGTGATGTCTCTAATTAACTGCCTGAGTCTAACAGAATTGTAAGTTTGCTACCCGTCGAAACAAGTCACAGACGCAAATCCGACCCACGAATATGTTGAACGATGATGATGTTGTGCCCATTTTTTTTGAGTTTTCCCCATTTATTTAGTTGTCTGATCTGTTCAGGAACGTATCTTATAATAACTTGGCTGGCATTATTCCGACTAGCAATAACTTCTCAAGATTCCCGTTTGACAGGTTAGAACTTTCAACCTTTTCTTTTTTTTTGTTGCGAATTATCGATTTAAATGTCTTGAATATGTAAATATTTTTATAAGAGTTTCCTTGCTTGATTTTACTTTGCCTTCATTTTGTCATCAGTTTTGTTGGAAATCCGGGTCTTTGCGGATCTTGGCGTAACTACCAATGCCATGAGTCTATGGAGAGAGGTATTTAATATGATTTATCTTACAATAATTTTTAATTTTGATCGGTACAGAACTCAAGATCTGATTTGATAAGTCGGCCTCCTTTGAATGTTGCCTGTGCAGTCACAATATCTAAAGCGGCAATCATCGGCATTGCTCTTGGTGGTCTCGTGATTCTTCTCGTGATTCTTTTAGCTGCATTTCGACCAAACAACGCAATTACATTTCCCGATGGAGCAGTCGATAAACCAGGTATCTCAGTTCAATCTTCTGTCAAAAGAATAATGGTCGAAGATCAATTTCTTTTTTCCTGCTATTTAAAACAAACGATAATGATCTGCCATTCTACGTGTTCATTTTTTACTAGGATAATTTTCTTCTCTATTATTGCAGTTAAGTTTTCAACTCCAAAGCTGGTGATTCTGCATATGAATATGGCACTTCATGTGTATGAAGACATTATGAGAATGACCGAAAACTTGAGCGAGAAGTATATAATCGGGTACGGAGCTTCAAGTACTGTCTACAAATGCATTCTTAAAAACTGCAAACCGGTGGCCATCAAGAGACTATACTCTCACTATCCTCAGAGCATGAAAGAATTCCAAACCGAGCTCGAGACAGTTGGAAGCATCAAGCACAGAAACCTTGTCAGCCTCCAGGGCTATTCTTTCTCCCCCTACGGCAACCTTCTCTTCTACGACTTCATGGAGAACGGCAGTCTTTGGGATCTTCTTCACGGTATAGTAGATTTTATTGTCGCCCTTTTTTGAAGAAAACTCCTTCGGGTATGTGAGAAATTTACCCACTAATGACTAAAATTTTCGATGTTTTAAAGGGCCAACGAAAAAGAAAAAACTTGGTTGGGACACTCGGCTGAAAATTGCACTCGGATCGGCTCAAGGGCTTTCATATCTACACCATGATTGCAGTCCGCGCATCATCCACAGGGATGTCAAATCGTCGAATATTCTTCTGGACAAGGATTTTGAGCCTCATCTTACGGATTTTGGCATTGCCAAGATTTTATGCACATCAAAGACTTATACTTCTACTTACATAATGGGAACGATCGGATATATTGACCCTGAGTATGCTCGAACCTCTCGACTCACGGAAAAATCTGATGTTTACAGTTATGGAATTGTTTTGCTCGAACTGCTGACAGGAAGAAAAGCTGTTGACAATGAGTCAAACCTCCATCATCTGGTAAAGTCCACAAATCTAGACATAATCATGATGACTAATAACATAATTCGAAACTTAATAATGTGATATGAATTTGATCAGATTTTATCGAAGACAGCCAATAATACTGTCATGGAAGCAGTCGATCCCGAGATTACTGCTACATGTAAGGATCTTGGAGCGGTGAAGAAAGTTTTTCAACTTGCTCTTCTATGCACGAAGAGACAGCCATTCGACCGTCCTACGATGCATGAAGTCACCCGTGTTCTTGGAAGTCTCGAGCCAGCCTTGGCCCAGCCAAAAAACAGAGGGTCTGTGCCAACTTCAAAAGTGCCTTGCTATGTCGACGAGTATGCCAATTTGAAAAAACCACACATGGTTCAATGCCCGTCAAGTACATCTGACGCCCAGCTATTCCTCAAATTTGGAGAGGTAATATCTCAGAACAGTGAGGGTTGAAGGAACTTGTTGTAAATGAATCGAATCTTGCCCAGCCATAATTCACTGCAAAATGTCTATTTGCTATTTAGGAACCAAAATTCTCTCTAATGGACGTCTCCTGCAAATTCTGTGTATATTTGATCATAACGCGGAGTAATTAAAGGTAGTTCAAATCATTGCAGTGTCATATATGTACAAAAGACAGATACAAAGGATGAGGAATGCGTTGGAAACTGGTTCATACTAAAACACCATTCCTCCAGATGTGAAATCGCAAAATTATCAGGAATGCGTGAGATTTAAGGTTAGTCTTGATCAACATTTACAGATGCGTTGGAAACTGGTTCAAATCGGCTAAAGAGTAGGATCTCCAAGTAGAGAAATTACTCCCAGAAGGCGACAACGAGGGTGCCAAGCAAGCGTTTGAATTTCTGGCTTGCGGGTGTAGTGGTGGGCGGGGAGGTGGAGATCTGGAACTGGAGCTTGAGTTTGATGAGTCTTCACTGCCATTGCTTTCAGAGCTGCTGATAGCAACAGCCATGGCGAGTAAGCTTCGGCTTGAGGTGATGGGTCTCTTTGAAATTCCACCGCCGTTGCTTCTGAAAGGAGTACTTTTGTTCTTCTCCCACAGAAGGGTGAGAGCAAGTTGGCTTCTTCGTTTCCTGGTATATGCATTCCCTGGTTTTGCTATGTCCTTAACGGAGGAAGAAGAAGCTGCCAATGCTAAACTTGTGAAGGACTTGGATTTTCCACTGTAGAAAGTTGATATTCCTCTCCTGCAACCAATTTCGCAATTAATCAGACGAAAACAAAAATCTAGTCAATGATCCAAACCAGCCAAGGCAATTATGCTAGTCAATGACCCAAACAATGATTTTCTATATCTTTGTACCAGAAAGTAAATTAAAGATGTGGTAAACAGAAACTCCTCAGTGAATAATAGTTGCAGGCACCACCATTCCAATGAAATTTCTAGGCGAGATGCAGAAAATAAACACGACTCCACGAAACAGCACAATGACAAATCTTAAGCTACATAGTAACAATAAGACAAATTCAAGCTCTCTAAGGAACGAACAAATTCCGATCAATCCATTTTCATACTAATGCATGTTATCCGATCCCAGAAGTTCATCCAACGCCTACTACACCCAAATTCCTCAAACCCCAAAAGGGGAACTAATTTTATTACGGCCCGAATGATGGAAAACCTTTTAAGAAAATAGTTCCATTCCAAGAGATTCCAAACTCTAACCTCATAGGCAAGACCTCTTCCAACGATTCCATCATATCCAAAGGGCCTTCGTACGAGCTCTGAACTTCATTTTCCCCACTGTTTTCACCGTCAGACGACCTCCCCGACAGATCGCTATTCCTCCCGATCGAAGAAGAAGAAGAAGACGACGAAGAACTGCATGCATTCGAATCATCGCCATCCTTTCTCGCCTGAACCTCTCCACCGCCATCATCCTCCGCCAATTGAAAGATAGAGGGCCCATACGACGCCCCGCCGTGCAAAGATCCAGAGGATCCTAGCCTCGCAGGGGGATCCAAAGCAATCGACATGGCTCCGGCAGAGAGAGAATGGATAGGATGCGACAACGCAGAAGAAAGAAAGATAAAAAGAGAGGACGTTGTCCGAGGGTCTTAAATCCTCAGGAGGTGGTAAAGGCCAAAGTTGTGGACAAATGGACGGTAGAGATTTTAACCACGTGGAAGACAGCCAGCGACAGAAGATCAGCGCCAGCAATATGTAATAAATATTTAATTTTTCAGACCCATTTATTTGCAGATAGAGTGAGGGAGAGGATAAGATATTTTAGCTTTGTAAATTAAGACTATTTTAGGTCACGTTCTAGCAAACGTGACAGTGAAATAAACCTAGTAATAATAATAATAATAATAATAATAAAATACTATATAATAAAAATAAAAGGGTACAGTGGAACTGAAAAGCAGGAAAGGACAGTCTCATCCTCATCCTCATCCTCATCCACGTTACATTTATTATAATTTGTATATATAGCTGGTTTTTACTTTTCCAGGGGCTCCTCTATTACTTAAAACTCCACCTTTATTTATTTTGGTTAATTAGATCGTGATTACGTTGTTAATCGTGTCTTAATAAGAGATTAGCTGTGGGATTTATTATTTAATTGAGAAATTAAGTTACTTGTGAGTGGATAGTGGGATGTTTGAATGACGTGGCACTGACGAGGAGTCAATAAGTAGTGGAGTTGGACAGGGAGGCTTATCCACAGAAGTGGGACTCGGCCGACATGTCGTATTGATATAACTATAGAACTACGCTTTCAGTTGTAATTCATGATACAACTCATATTCTCGTGTATATTTATGTTTCTAAAAAACTTAGAAAAGTCAACCTAAGTTAACCCACGGAAATGGCTCAGACATTGGAGAAGCCTAGGCGTTGTAAGATTTTGCAAGCTTTGCCAAGACGCCAATGGCGAGGGAATTGACGTAGGTGCAAGGCTCCGTCTTGGATGAGTCCCAACGCTTGTCGTCGAAGTTGTCGTTGCGGTCTGGTCCACCGACGATGGCGCCGGTCAGCTCATTAGGGTTCGGTTGGTTTTTATTGAACCAGTACACGAAACTCATCGAGCAGCTCACCGGCGTGTTGTCGAACATGGCCGGGACGGAGGCGCCTCTGTGATGCGCCTGTGTTGGTGGATTGGTGCCAAAACCCACCATGTACGATCTTCCTTCCGGGTTGCTTCCGAGCAAATAATCCATCTGCGACAGTTTTCAAGAGAAGATTTTATTAAATTGAGAAAAAACCCTAGACAGATTGTGTCTTGGTTAGAGATTGAAGAGCAGAATTAATCACAAACCTGTTGTTTGGCAAAGGCCATGAGGCGGACGGAGTCAAATTGCTGGTTTCCACAGTTGACTTTTTGGTTGTGTTGAGCAAGAATATCGCTGTAAACGGTAAACAAGAAAGCTGTTCCTGTGACATACTGAGTGTTGGCCCCATCTCTCAAATGAATCATCCCACCTGAAACAACATCAAACTCTTTTAGAGAGAGAGAGAGAGAGAGAGAGAGAGAGAGAGAGAGAGAGGACCTGGAGAGATGTAAATTTGGTGGAAAGGGCTATCAGGAAGAACTGAGCAAACGAAGCTGTCTGCGTCAGTCTTAAAGGTTTCCAGCCCTTGATCTCCCTCAAAGTACAACTGCCATTGGTTTAAATATAACAGTATGATTAATTCAAGAGACTATTGATCCTCCATGCAATCGTTAATTTCGGGAGAGAGAGAAGCACGATGATTCAGTTTGACAAACCTTGGAGAGAAGGATTTGAGCTCCAGCATATTTAAGGTCCCAGCTAAATTCAGCTACCTTTCCACTAATGGCTTCTTCTTTTATATACTTCAAATACACTGGTCTTCTGGTAGCAATATACAGCCACGACGCAGCCCACAATAACTCATCCTGTACCCACACAACAAAAAAATCAGCTTGCGTAAGAACATGGAAGTGGAATAAATAAATATTTAGAGAGAGGGGATTACGTTATAGCCAGAAAAAGAGCAATAGAAGGGACACTCCCCATCGTACGTCCCTTTATGCGATTTTGCGAATTCAAAAAGCTGCAAAAACGAAGATTACAGAAAGACAAAAGTTAGCGTGTGTTTTGATGAAAAGAGAAAATAGATAAGAGTAATCTGTGAAATACCATTTTGGCTTTGTTGAGAAGGCGGCGAGAATAGGCACGATCAGTGTATCGAAACACGATGGAAGAAACAGCCATGGCTGCGGAAGTTTCAGCTGCAATCTCTGTTCCTGGTGTGTTCTCGTCAATTTTCAACACAGTTCTTGGCGTCTGCATAGTTTCTGGTCGGACCCAACACTTATGATCTTCTACTGGATCTCCTACCTTTTACCATGCAAAGAAAGCCAATCAATCTCGTTTCTCTGTTTCTTGTGTTTTTTTTTTTCTAACGTTTCAGAAAACTGAAATGTATGAATCAAGTTCTTGTTCAATTGCGTATATACTGTTGCACTTGGTTGTCATTTTTGTTGAATGACTATTAAAAGGAGGGTTTCTGAGAAGCCCTACCTGAACGAATAATCTGTTCCGGCGAGAACTTGCTTTAAGAAAATAATCGGTTCCCCATCGGATAGAAGAATGGACGTTTTCCAGTTCTCCGGCGGCCTTTAGCTCCGAATGATACATCAAAGCAGCCCATGACATAGTGGTGACAGTGAACGCCATCGGAAGCCCATACTTAACGTTGTCTCCGGCGTCGTAATATCCCCCGGCGAGGTCCACCTGCAAATTAAACGCCAAAATGAACTGAATCAATGAGCGGACAAAACCACAAACTGTTTCCTCTCCACTCGAAAGGAAAAAAGTATACATTTGCTAGCTTTCCATCGTCAAGTCCGGAGTCTCCTCTCCACGAAGGCCGGTGATTTACCGGCAGTTTACCCGATCTCTGCGCCTCTAAGAAAATGATAGACCTGGTGAGAGCATCCTTGTAATTAAAGTCCCCCCGGACAGCGACGAAAAACTCTCCGAAAAGAGAAAGAAAAGCCACGAAAATGGCGGCCGAAACTCTCCCAAAGAAGTCCATAAAACACGATTACTCCTCCAAGATCTCTTTGAAAGAAAAAAAAAAACAAGTAAAAAAAGAAAACGAAAAGCACGAGCAGAGAGGAGAATGAAAAGGCGTGGAAAAAGAGACAGAAAGGGCGGCAAGATAAAGGAAGAGAAACAGTTGAAAGGCGAGTAAGGGGAGGAGAGAATAAGAGGTGGAAGAGAACTGGTTGAGTATTTTAGGTTTTTTGGGTGTGAATGGCGGGAAGAAGAAGAAGGAGAGAAATTGAAGCTGCGTGGGTAGTGTTCAGAGGAATGAAACCACCACTTTTAGAATTTAATAAAAATAAAAAACCTATTTTTATAAGTTCTTCGTTTTAAAAATGGAAAAAGAAAACGTGAGGTTAATTTTTCTAATTCCATATTTAGCAAAATTAAGTAACTTAACTTCTACTAATCTCTAAAATTAATCACTTTTACTAAAATTATTAACTTTTACCCTACCATTTTAAGAACAACAATCTTTTAAGTTAGAAATAATTAGTTTCACGAAAAATAAATAATATAGTAAATAATATGAAAAATTGTAAATTACGAGGTCATTGTCAAAATTATCTTTAAATTATGTTTTTCAATAAAATAAATATTAAATTATTAGTTTGTTTAGAAAACATATTTCAGCAGCTTTCCATTCTCGTGGTGCAAAGCTCGTTCCTGATGAGAGTCTCCAAAATAACGAACATAGTTAAAATTTATATTATTAACGAATATAGTTTAAGGTTGATTTTGTTAATAACTTCATAGTTTAAGGTTTTTCTTTGTAATTTATTATAAATAATATACCAATTAAATGTTATTTAGTTATATAATTTTACCAATACGACTTATTAGTATCAATTTTTTTATTTTGGCAAAATTAAAATCAAAGAATTGTATAAATACTAACTTATAATCGTTGACGTGAAAAACAATGGTTGATAAAATAAAAGTGCAATGAATTAATTAATTATAATTAATTTATTTATTATATTAATTAGACTAATTATTTGATACGTCAGGAAAAATATTTAAACAGAATAATAAAAAAATAAATATAATAATATTATAAAAATAAATATATCTGACTATCTGTCAAGAACAAATCTAACTAATGTAACTAATCATGCCCAAATTCAAGGATCATGTTCACTCGCACCCGAGAACATCTGAGTGGTGAAATTATAAAATATAGTTGATGTGAAATTATCAATCAATTTATGACAAATTAGAAGTTAGTTTTCTTGTGAAAGAAGGCAAGGATCCTGGGTAAAGTAGTTGTTTGTCACTCGATTATTTCTCCTCAAACAAATGACATGTCTTTTAGAAAATCCTAATTATTACACAAACAAGCACGTGTGTTTGCGTATGTGCAAGACCTAATTTTGTTCTGACTCCAAAAGCGTGATTGCTAAATCACAACCAATTCACCAAACGTGCAATTAAAAAAATTGCATTAGAAGAAATAATAAAGAATTTTTTTTTTTTTTTTTTTTTTTTTTCTGGAACTGAATTTTGAGACATCAAAGTATATGTTGAACAAAACTCAGATGCAAATAATCGAATCTCAGTTGATATATATTTGAGTTCTCTCTTTTTCCTTCATTACTCAAAATCAAGACAGTAATAGCAAACTTGGAGTCACTACAGAATGATGTCACAATAAACCGGCCTCAAAGAGATTTCTTCGCCGCAAAGTCTCGTCAATGAGCTTGAACGTCTTTTTCACGAGCTTCTGATCAAGTGCAGTCGTTCGGTAGACCTTAAAAACCCGGTCTACACGATCTGGGGCAGTGCTCTGAAAATACAACTCCTCGAATTTTTTCTTAACATACCTAAATAATAAGTAGGCACAGTTTATGGGATCATTAACAGTATCATTTTAATCAACAATAAAAACAAATAAACAACCAAATCACATGAATAATAAATCTGAGAAATTTTAGGAGAGAATAAAAAATGTTTGCATAGAATTCGATAAATCTCCAAACAATGGAGAATGAAAGGTCTGTTATTTTCTAGCTTAAAGCCTCGAACAACCAAATCTAAAATCTTGAAAAATGAAAAAGGTCCCATTTGGGTAACGACAACCAGAAAATGCTTACTCGTAAGCATGCTCAGTCTCTTGCTTTCCGTTTGAAACTGGCTGGTAATCTTTGAACCACTTGCAAACATTGAGCGGAATCTGCATTTACATCACTAAATGCTATAAATTCCAATCACCAAAAATAAACTCCCCAGTTATATACATTAAATCTTACCTTCAGAACCTTCTTTTCGAATATATCAAATTTGTTGAGAAACAACATGAAAGACGTTTTCTACAGAGAAAAAAATTGAAACGTGATTAGACAATTTTAACTGTCTGAATTGTTACTCTTGTTCAAGTGCCACGCTAGAGGATAACCTCAAAACATTCTTGTTTCAGCACCCACTCGAAGAGATCCTTTGTTTCCATCATTCGATTCTTGCTCTCATCTTCAAAGAGAGTTTGATCGTATCTGAAAGCTCATTTATCAGTTCAAAGCATTTTCAGCTCAGCAAGTGTTTGCTATCACGATGCAATGAAATAAATAGGCATGATAGCACAACTGAAGAGACAAAATGTGGAGCACCCATTTCATTTTTTTAACTTACTGATTTTATCACCACTATACACACCGCCTAATCAATGTTCTCCTAACTCTCTCTCTCTCCAGAGACAAAATGTGAAGCCCATATCACTTTTTAACTATGAATGCTGTACTGTTAATGTTATCTCCAGATAATATATCAAATACCACCATCATATTTATGATGATAATCGACAAGTGAAAGGAATGTGACCTTACTCACTAATAGCAGCACAAAAGATTACAGCTGTAACACCTTCAAATAGATGGATCCACTTTCTCCTCTCATTTCTCTGACCTCCAACATCAAAGAGCCGGTATACTTCCCCGCTCTTCTTATTTTCTCCCACGGGGCTGCAAAGATTTAAGACACCATTCAGACAGTGATGCAAACTATACCCGTGGTTTCAAGTATTCACAACATGAAAAAAATAATAAAGAAGCCAGGAAGATGACAACTTTTTATCAGGCACATAATCCCAATGGTGATTTGAAACTGGTAGAAAAGCGGGAAGGAATCCTGATTACAGATGAAAGGAGAATCATGTTATCCTGACCTGAACTGAATCTCCACAACCCCTGTTGTGCGAACTCTTGCATGGAGAACATCCTCCTGCAATGAGAAATACAATAATGATCCAGGAGATAAATCAACATATTAAAACATTCCCCACATAAATTCACTAGGCCACGTGAGCAGGAGCTAGACAACCTGCCCAATTGCAGTTATCATCATAATATGTAAGAAAATTGGGAGGTCAAGATTTTCATTCCAGATGGTTCTAGTAATATATCAGATCATGAAAGCAATTTGAAAAAAACTACCACTTCGAAAATTCAATTTACCAGATCTAGTAACATATAAGACATTAAGAAGAAGTATAAAAGATCTTTCCCATCAAAATAAAGTTTGGTGATCGAAGTGTTAAATTATCAAAGAGTCTTTCAGAAGATCTTTCATGCCCGATCATTAAAGTAAACTTAAAAAATAATTTTTGCATATCTTTTCTGAAAGCGCAGCAAAAAAAATGTCCATACCTTGGTTGGAATATAATTTACATCAGACAATCGCTCCAAATTTCCCATGAAATATTGAGCACAATCTGGTACCTGAAGCTCATTACCGCGAGCATATGTTTCCTACAAATAGAGATCTTTACTGGAATGCTTATCTCAATAAATCTGTATAGGGTAGCCTGAACAAAATAAGAGAAAAGGCAACTGCAGAGCAAGCGCAATTAATGCTCAAGACTAATGAAGGTAAACTTTCATCAATATGGACAAACCATGGTTACCTGTATAGCAACATCCTTCCACAAAGTTTCCACGTCATGTGCAAGCTCCTTTGTTAGACGAGGGTAATCCAATCTGCCTCCTATATTAGATAGTCTCTCCCCAATTTCCTGTCATCCAATAAGTTCAATTGCCTAGAAAAAATTACCAAATCGCAGCTTTTGCAGAGTCACAAAAGTCTGCTAAGTGCTCCTAAATTGATTTCTTTCCTAAATTAACGATCAAGAATTCAAAAGAATAGAGTCCCTTCTCAGTTATTAACATACTCAGAGGGTAAAAGTTCACAAGGAAATTTCACATAATGAAATAGTTAAACCTTATTTTCACTGGTTACGACATACTTCAAGGAATCAGTGTCATTTTGAGAGAGCTCCTTCGACCCATCATACAATATCTGTCCAAACACATTCGAGAATATTTTATTCGTAATCTTGTTTAGACTAGAGCTCAGTGGTACAACAGATAAAATAGAAGATGGCATGGAATCGGAATGGTCTTTGTCTAATGTTCATGAGAAAACAAACGAATATATCCTTTCAAAAATTGCATACTTTTATAGTCTGATAGACATTGGCATGGATGACAGAGATATAACTTTTTAATTCTGCCTCATCAAAGCCAGTTTGAAACAAAAGTTTTATCTGCATCAATAATGTCACTGTTCATCAAAATCAGAACTTGACAGTATAATTTATCAGTTGAATGAGCAAAAAGGCTTGCCTGCTTAAAAATTGTGGATTTCCCAGACTCTCCAACCCCTTAACAAAACAATTGCTACGTGAGACGTGTATATGAAAAATACACGAAGGTTAGCAGTTAATAAAGAGCTCACAATCAGATTAAACCTACAGCTTCATTGATCTATGATATTCTATTCCACTAAATTTTTGGCGACCAAGTATAAGCTGAACTTTTCACATGTAATCAGTAAGCATTGCTCGGAAATTGATGTAAAGATTTTACGATTTCTCTCTTAGTAAACTGCAACGAAGGTTACAACAAAATTTATTATGTTACCAAGAAGTAGAAGTTTCTGAATATGTTTTTCAGCCTTTGTTTCTTGTTCAATCCGCCTTTCTATATCTGCAGCCTGGAATGCATGCAACAAACGTTAAAATTAACCCAAGACAAAATAATTAGTAGCGACGAAAACTACGCCAAATGATTTTTGCAAATGGTGTTAATTAGCACTAGCAACGTAGGTAAAAACATTGAGTACTGTTCCATCAAAGCGTACGTAATTCACCTGCGCATTCCCTTCGACGTCTGCTTTATTGTAGTTACAGCTTTTGCTGCAGAGTAAACCCATATTTTCTTTCCAACGTGAAAGCATAGAAAATGAACTAGTCAAGATCCAATGGTTTAAGATGAGTCTGCAATTGATTTCGAGCGTGCTTGCCCATGAGATTCCAGCAAATTGTTCAGAATAATAGATTCAGAGAATAGCAACACGTAAAGGTGATCTTCGCAGTCGTGACTATCTGAAAAAAAAACGAAAAGCATATCAAAATCAAACAGGATTTAAATCTGAAACTGAGAAATGAACGGAGCGAGCTAGCCAAGCATATAAAGAAAGATGTAGAAAAAGATAGAGAAAACTCACTACAGATAAAACAGGCGTGTTCTGTGAGTAGATGGAGATAGAACTGAAGAATGGCCCTGGATTTGGCGGATTCGAAGCCAAGTTCAAAGCTACTGAGCAAGAGGTCGTCTTTAAGTTCAGTGAGGACATTAATTGTACCCACCAAGCCGAGAAGCAAGTGGAGGCTTGCACAAATAAACAAACCAAACGCAATTAAACAAAGAAAAGAATTAAAATAGAAAGATTTAAGGGCAAGAAAACTGATGACTGTGTCTACATGTTCGCTAAATCTGGCAGAGAGAGAGAAGAGCGCCGAAAGCTGCAGGCGGAGAAGATGCTTCTCTCTCTAGCGTTCTTCGGTCAAAGTTGGAAAAGACGGTCAGTCCAACTTTTTGTGAACAGAAGAAATTAGTATTTTACAGTGGCCATGGGAAAAGACACTACGACTCCATCGCTGTCCGATTCGGAGCTTGGACTACGACTGCCCTGTTTCTCTCTCCTTTCTCCACTCTCAACTATTTTTCCTATTTTGATTTTCAATAAACAAGTAATCAATATAGTAATCGAAAGCTAAACCCTAATTTTATATTTAATATAATTATTATATTAATTAATCCTATATTTTCTTAATTAATCCACTAACAAATCAATGAAAATGACGTGATTATCATTCTTTTCAATCAATTTTTGCATTATCGTTAATCTTTTATAAAATTGAAATCATTAAAAAGATTATTGGAAGAATAATTTAGGTTTAATGAAATTTTGAGGAATCACGCGTTTTGGGTGTTTGATTATTAGTTTTAGTATTTAAACTACCTACTGCAAAACAATCAGATTCTAGTTGTATTCGTTATTTTTTTTGGCGGTTTGGATTTCGATTGGGCGAACAGAAATGCCGGCGGCGATGCCGATCGTCGACGGGAATATGACCGCCCTTGATCGCCGGATTCTGACGACTGTAAACACGGGAGCGTCGAGTCTCTCATTCGTGGGGTCAGGATTTATAGTGCTTTGCTACGTCCTTTTCAAAGAGCTCCGCAAGTTCTCCTTCAAGCTCGTCTTCTATCTTGCCCTCTCAGTACGCATCTCTTTCGTTTATCTCATATCTAGCTCGTGATTGATGACTTTATCTGCGAGGGTTAGGTGTCTTTTCTTATTAATTTGGATTGCGGATCTTGAAGATGAATTGAAAACGATATCTGATTCCCCGTTAAATTTAACTGAAATTACAGCGTTTTCCATTCAACGAATTGCGTCCTGTGAGAACCTTTGTAGTAATGAATTGGAATGGATGCATTGAACACATTTACTTATTTTTTTAGGGTAGAACATCCGACGTTCTGTTAAAGTTATTGCGATGACTGAGTATAATAGGATTTACACGCGTAGAATGTTGTCATGCCGATCGATTTCAAGTTTCTCACTATGTAGTTTTCACTAAAGCAGCTGGCAGGTGGATCCATTTTGAACGACCACTATTTATCCAAACAACGTTCGTCACTTCCATTTTTACAAATATTTTAATGAAAAATATAATGGAGTAGGTTCTGCTGTTTCTGGAGGAAAATGTATCCTTATTGTCTTGGTTGACAGTGTTATATGGTATGAAAGATCTGCTAATAATTTGTCATTTCTTTTGGATTCAGGACATGCTCTGCAGTTTCTTTAGCATTATCGGGTAAACTTCATAGATGCCCTTTCTTTCAACGATTGGTGTATTCTAATCTGATGGTTTTTTGTGGTTTGATGTAGAGTTGTCTTCTTGTTGCAGAGACCCATCTGAAGGATTTTTCTGTTCTGCCCAGGGGTACAGCACACACTTCTTTTGCGTGGCCTCTTTCCTGTGGACTACTGTAATTGCTTTTACTCTTCATCGAACAGTTGTAAGACACAAAACTGACGTTGAAGATCTGGAGGCTATGTTTCACTTGTATGTTTGGGGTATGAAGTGGACCCAAAACCCAAAATACTCATCCTTTATAGAGCTGATATTCCTACTCTTCAAGAATATGAAGTATACATAAGTATGGATACTGATATGTGTATTTAATCTGTCTTTGCAGGAGTATCATCAGTAATGACTGTCATGCGCTCCATTGGTAACGACCACAAACATTTAGGTGTCTGGTGTTGGACACAAACAGGGCGCAAAGGAAAGGCAAGTAATCATGCTCTTTTTTGCATTCTGTTTTGGTTGCTTCCTCACTTTCTAGATAATTGTTTTTCTTTTCCTTGAAATGTAAATTGTCTCATGATCACTTTCTAGATAATTGTTTTGCTTTTCCTTGATATGTAAGTTGTCTCATGATCACTTTCCATATTCATGCAATATTGCTCTTTAACATTCATTTACCAAGTTCAATTAAATAGTGTTGTGCTTGTCCTGTAAAACATTTTATATTCTATGTTGAGATCGCTAATTAAATTATCGACAGTTAAAATTATAGATGTAGTGAAAACATGTTGTCATATTCATTGACCAACTATCTCTCTGGGGAAACCAAAAACAAAGTTTCAGCAGCACCATCTACTTAACATACATATGATTTGGAACGATGAGTTATGATACAGTTCTAGATAAAGTCTTGATTCTTTAGTTCAACTTCATCTTTACACATATAACTAGCTTTATGCCAGTCTCTTATCAAATACGACTGTTAATCTGAGAAAAAATGCAAAATCACTTACAAAAGTCACGACCAATTATAACTGATTTCTAGGTGGCGGATGTACTTTTTTTCGCTGACATCCATCTACTCTTCCAGGTGGTTCACTTTATTACATTTTATATGCCACTCTGGGGTGCAATTCTTTACAATGGTTTCACATACATTCAAGTGATCCGCATGCTAAACAATGCCACTCGAGTATGCACTGTAATTTTCTAAATATAAAATAGAAAGGACTATCACCTCAGCATGTCTTGAGATGCGTTTGGAATTTTCAGATGGCAGTGGGTATATCAGACAGGTCTCATCAATCAGACTCGAGAGCTGACATGAAGGTATGCTGACTATTCTAATAAATTATTTTCATGTATTTGGAGACATCCAAAAATAGAGTTTGCAGGAAATAAGTGAAGTAAAATAATTTTTATAATTATGTTGGATTTATGGTCTTGTCTTTAACTCTTACTTTTCCTGCCTCATTAGTTTGTAGAAAGTCACGAGGGTTACCTACAAATGGAATGTAAGTCATTAAGGACTCAATTTTCTTTTTCAGGCCTTGAACCGGTGGGGATATTATCCGCTAATTCTTATAGGATCGTGGGCTTTTGGAACGATCAACCGCATTCACGATTTCATTGAACCAGGACATAAAATCTTTTGGCTTACAGTTCTCGATGTTGGAATGGCTGCACTTATGGTAATTCCTTCAGATTTTGACGTTCCTTCTCATCGTAGTTCTCCCTAAATAAATGTTTTTTTCTATACATTTATGAATTCAACCAAGTCCTGGGAAGTAGCATGTATTGGTTACTAAATTTATGATAGGATAATGAATGGGACAATCACTCAAAATATTTAGCTGATTTTCCTTGTGATAGAACTAATATGGATTTATTAAGTTGCATCATTTGATGCTTATTCTGGGATCATACTAACTTTGGTTTATTTTGCATAAATTTTAAGGGTCTATTTAATTCAATAGCGTATGGCCTCAATTCTTCTGTGAGACGGGTAATTCATGAAAGACTGGATCTGTAAGTCTTAACTTCTGAGTCTTTTTGTTTTTTTATAGTTATCTATTTTGATTGAGTTCCTGATTGGTTAGAAGCAGTAACTCATACTTCATGGTTATTTTTTATTTATTCCATCTGTTTTTTTCATATTTGTTTGGTTCCATGTGCGTATTCATCTTCAAGTGGTAAAGGCATTAGTTCTTGTTTTTTGCAGTTTCTGGCCAGAACTGCTTCGAAGATGGCTCCCAAACAGTTCGAGGGCCAGAAACCAACAACAAGAGAGCGAACTCGTTTCATTGAAAATTCAAGACCAGCTTTAGAGATTGCATGTCAACTTGTGGCTCCATTGTTTTAGTTATAGTGAGGCTTTACTCTAATCATGGAACTCGAGAATAGATGAAGACAAGACAACCTACATCATGGACCTGCATTAAAGTCTTGGTAAATGATTAGTTTGATATACACCTTTCTACATTTACATGATATTGTTCTTCTGATATTCCCGGGACTCCCCTACTTGGTATCACATAGATTAGTTATTAAGATCTAATAAATGGCTGTTTTAGTAGATGAATGATTGAAGTTGTGATTGCAGGGAGATAGTGGCTTGAATATCGAGTGTAAATTAACCTTCAGACAAGTGTGAGATGAAGTTGCCTAGTATTTGTGCATCATAATCATTAGTTTAGGTAAACATTGCCTAGTATTTCTTTGCTTCGCCATCTTGGGGCATGTGCTCTCTCTCTCTCTCTCTCTCTCTCTCTCTCTCTCTCTCTCTCTCTC
>CM039518.1:3371738-3535559 GCA_022433055.1 Begonia peltatifolia
CTCTCTCTCTCTCTCTCTCTCTCTCTCTCTCTCTCTCTCTCTCTCTCTCTCAGTGTACTTGAAGTTGAAGGAGGGGAATTCCATGTAATGTCTATTCTCCAATATGATTTTTTTGGAAATTTACATTGTAGCATAGAAATCTTGTGGGTGGAAGATAACGTGTCGATAATTGAGGCAGTTCCTTGGGAAATAGGGTATCTCATATTCATATATCGGTATCACATCGGGGAAAGTTTTTATATAATTTCTTGTTTTCTGGCCAGGCCAGTGTCAAGAGAGAGGACCACAGAGTGAGTCCAATATAATAGTAGTGCTGATGAAGTTGGGTTGGAGGTGATTCCAAGGTATACACTTCCCCCCTCGTTCCTATAATCTGTTTAGCAACTTAGAAACTCTCTTGCACAAATATTGTAATAGCAGAAAGAAAAAAATCAATGAAATTAAAAAAACAATAAAATTGAAGAATTTCATCGGGCGGATAACTCTGAGCGTGAACTCAGAGGAAACTAATTGTTTATTGTTTCTGATGACACATACCAAGGAGCGAAGGCTTCTTATCCTAAATATCAAGTTATAGATTAATGATGGTTGTTGTTGTTGTTGTTGTTGTTGTTGTATAGGAGTGGTCACTCAATGAACGAGATATTATATCACGTGCTCATGGGGTAAATTACATCTTGTGAAGATAATATCCAAAACTGACCGTCAACGTTGAGTCCTTAGCTCGACCCCAAATTAATGATTTTGTTTGACCGAGGGCTCGACAAATTGTTGAGAAAAGAAGAAGCTTAATTAGCAGCGAATGTTCACAGGCGGCTGCCATTCATAGTGTTTAGCTCGAGCTAATTACATTACATAATCTAACTGTGGAAGTCTTCCTGATATGGAACATCCTAAACTTATTACTGCTTGAAGCTTTAATTTATTGCTCTTCTTTGGGCATCTCTCTAAATCTTGATCATCCCTCGCCCTGGGCATGCCGAAGGAGAGGCTTCCTTTCTCGGACACTCCAGTGTTCTCCGGAGCAGCTGCTTCATTGCCGATATGAGTTCCTCCGTTGAGTTTGTTGGAGGAGAGGAGGATCTGAATTTCTCGCAGAACTTGGTGTGGCGATTGATTGCTTCGTCGGTGGTGATGTTTCTCGTGGATCGGAGAGATTCGTCCTTCACTGCTTCCGCACACAGTCCACAAATCCACCGCCCTTGATACTTCTCCCGCACTCCGGCTATGTACGGCAGCGTGCACTCCTCCCTCAGCCCGCAGCAGTCGCACTCGGCGAACTCCACGTCCACTGCTTCCGCCTCTGAGATTCCTTTCGTCGAAAGTTTCTTCGGCGCTGCCATTAACGTTGGCGAACAAGCTCCTGAATCACCATCCAACCAACGTAATTCCATTCAAAAAGAGTCGGTTTCAAAATCATAACGAAATAAATGTAGAAATCTGAAAAAATCTCAAAACGTTTTCCCCGAATCACAACAAACGTAGCCAGGTAGGAATTTAAATCGCCGGCTAACCTTACTTTCCTTTCCGACGAAGATATTGTAGCTTCCTTATCCCACTTTTAGAGTCCCTATCGCTCCTTCTCCCAGCCGCTATCCTTGAGTTCCTCGCAGTCGATTGGAAGTGGCCAAAATACAATCATTTCATAGCCCTCTCCGGCTCTGTTCGTCTTCCCCTCTTCTCAGACTAAGACTCCGAAATCAGGACGAAACCTCCACTCCAATATATATATATATATAGACGTAGCAGCCAATAGCCATACCGTGGGCAAATATCGTCCCCAACCAAAAAGAAAACGCCCCAATCATTGGCGAATAGGCGCAGCTCTCGTAACTATCCTTCCCGAATAGGCGAATACCCTTGAAGTTGCAGTAATAATTAAAAATCCACTGTTCTCGTCTTCGCTTCATCATAACAACAACGTTTTCAACCTCTTTTTTATGTAACTGAACCCGGTCCAGAAAACCATTGACGGGTAAGAAACAGGGTTGCCCTACCTCTTGGATCTAAAATCTTCGTTACAGAGTAGTACCTCTCTCCCAGCTGTCACCATAATCCACACTGATCACGAAGAAACATCCAATTGTGAAGTTCGCAGAAACGAAAGTCGTTTCAATCTCGGTCACTAGGGATAAGAACATTCCCTCGGTATCCGGTTTGTTCTTATACTTTTATCTGCATGTCTCAAAATTTCCCCATCACTACTTCAAGATACATTGATTCTCTGAGAAACGAGGGCTTTAGGTGTTGGCGGGGAATTAGCTTACTTTCATTGGGATTCGAATTACATTGGCTTGGCATATGGCCTCAGTACTTGGACAGAAACATTAAACTCAATGTAGTAACCACTCAAGTAAAGAATTTCAAATCATAATGCGACAGCGTAGTAGTATGAATTTCAACGCAGTTATCATCTATTTGACGCATCTATTTCATCTATAAATCCGGTATTCTCTTTGGTGGGTTTCAACTGGGATCTCTTTGCAAATGATTATAATTTGAAGGATTCCATGCCATTGTTTTAGTTCAAGTCATGTATTATAATGCCAAACTTAGAACTTGGAAGAAAATTTACAGAAATATAATTTCAACCGGATTACTGTTCGTATTAAAACACTGCAATGAATTTGGATATGGAAGAGATGTTGGACTTATACTTAAAGTTCTTCACACCAATTAATAAGTAGATTAAAATTTTAATCTTTATTAATTCACAGTTCATGTGTTAATTATATTCTTAAACTTCACAATTTCTTCTTTTTATTCTACCTCTCCAACTTTTGTCGTCTTTTTTTTTTTTTGGTTTATTGCATAAAACACGTCGATTGGCTATGGTCTACCTCTCCAACTCATAGATGCATGCTCATCTTCTTTACATGGCTCTTTATTTGTTTGATTGAACTCTAAAAATTTGCTCATTTTTCCGTTCATTAATCTTAGTGTCTATATATATGTTTGTACTTAAATATTTTTACAGAATTCAATTTTGAAGCTCTGCGAGACGATCTGCACGTGTATCGTATGACTGTTACACAAACGGGTATGGCTCGTTTGTGCAGTGCCGGAATTGGAAACTGGAAACTGGAATCAAACTTCAATTCTAAAAAAAGCAGGCAGACCAAGGCATGGTACAGGTTTCCATTAACGCAGCGCTTAGACAATTTCAAAGGAACCAGAGAATTATCGTCTCTTTTTTTAAAACGATGTCGTATCTCTTCCGTGCTAAGATCTGGGCCTCGATTAGAATCTGGGTTCATTTCAATTATCAGATCGGGCCATGATCTTGAGCCTTTTTCCATTTTTTTTCTCTCCAACAATTGGTAGGGATGAAGGAGCTTTATGGTCTGCGCAGTTATTTCTTCAATGTATGGATTACTCGGTTTCAGCCATGGCAACTCCCTTGACCAGCCGTGTTGGAGTTGTTGGACGGCGTGGTGAGTTCAACGTGAAAGATTTTGAGCGTCTTCCGATTTTCTGCTTCCATGAGAAGCGTTTCGTGTGGCAGGAATTCGCCGTTGGCGCTGTTCGCTTGGTTGCAGATTCGGCTCATGACCTCCGGGAAACGGGTCCAGGATCGAAGCGCCCTGAAGAGAGTACTCGATCTCGAAGTAGCGACGGAGAAATGGAAGATCGCATCCAAAGCGATCTTCTTGATTGAAACTCTGAAGGAAGAGCCGGAGATGGTAATTCCAGTCAGGAACTTGGAGCAATACCGGCGGCAAATTAATCTTCCGAAGCCTCACAGGGTTTCCGACTTCATTCGCAAATCTCCGAAGTTGTTTGAGCTATACAAGGATCAGAGAGGGGTGCTTTGGTGCGGTATGACTAAAGGAGCCGAAGAATTGGTTGAAGAGGAGGCAAAGATAATCGAGGAGCAGGCCGACAAAGCTGCGGAGCATGTGACCAGGTTTCTGATGATGTCGGTAGATAAGCGTCTTCCGGTAGCGAAAATTGCTCATTTCAGGAAAGATTTTGGGCTTCCAATGGATTTCAGAACGAAATGGGTGCACAATTATCCTCAACTTTTTAGGGTTTCAAAGTCTCATGATGAAAATGAATATTTGGAGCTTGTTTCTTGGAATCCTGCCTGGGCTATAACAGAGTTGGAGAAGAAGGTGATGAAACTGACTGAAAACACTCTACCGCATGCTCATACTCCTGGTTTTCTCTCCCTCTCATTCCCATTAAAATTTCCTCCCAATTACAAGAAGGTGTACAGATATGGAGGAAAAATTGAGCACTTTCAGAAGAGGACCTATCTTTCTCCCTACGCCGATGCTCGAGAACTGAAACCTGGGTCGTTAGAGTTTGATAAGAGGGCAGTTGCAGTAATGCACGAACTGCTAAGCTTCACCATTGAAAAGAGACTGGTAACTGACCATCTGACCCACTTTCGTCAA
Source organism: Begonia peltatifolia (assembly GCA_022433055.1). Lineage (NCBI taxonomy): Eukaryota > Viridiplantae > Streptophyta > Magnoliopsida > Cucurbitales > Begoniaceae > Begonia > Begonia peltatifolia. Next base: position 3,376,139 of record CM039518.1, read on the forward strand.
GAGCTCGTTATGCCTCAAAGGCTAATGAGACTTCTTTTGAAACATTTTGGCATCTTCTACGTTTCAGAGAGGGGAAAGAGGTTTAGTGTTTTCTTAACGGAAGCTTATGAAGGTTCAGAGCTTATCGAGAAATGTCCACTGGTTCTTTGGAAGGAAAAGCTACAGAGGCTCATTGGTTATAGAGGAAAGAAGAAGAAGATTGAAAGTTTCAATGATGCGTTAGAATTGGAAGATAACAGGATAGAAGAGGGTGATTCTGATAGTGACGGTGTTCATATTGAGCTTCGGGAAGATGATACAGTTGGAGTGTTCGACGATTCATCTGTCACCAATAGTGGTGAGACAGAGATCGAAGATATTTTCAAGAAGGCATACGAGGATTCTTGATATGATTGAGGTTATAAATCTCTTCATCGCCCTCGCCCATTGATCTTTTGGTGAAAAGCAGCTCTTGCTCTACTAATTTTTTGGTACAAATTTCTTATGAGCATCTACTTTTCCTTGTTTTACCACCATTATTTCATTTTCCTGTGTCTGAAATTCATCGATTAATCTGTTCTATCTTTATTCAAGAACAAGATTGATAGAATATTGAATGTTGTTGCTTAGTGTTCTTGAGGGAGATTAGATTTTAGGTTCCGAATATGTGAATTTCTGGATTCATTCTTGACTTGTCATGTCGAGCTACTTGGTATACTCTGCCAACTACCATTTATCCAACCATTAGGGTATCAAGAAAAATGGATCCTGTCTGGTGTATGGTCCTAAAAGTTAAAGAAGAAGGGTGATGGTTCCACCAACCAACGTGACTGGTTGAGAAAAATGGGCGAGTCCACCATTAATGAACGTTGAACAGAGGTAAATTGCAGCATCTTCCACTCGCTTCATCTCCCTCACTTGCTGGGAAGAAATTGGCTGATGTTTCTTCACAGTAAATCGGAGCAGAGGAATATCTTAACCTCTTCTCACAGCCCACCACCTCCGCCGTCAGGGCAGAGGTAGCGCGGCTATCAGAAGATACACGCATTTTTCTCTTATCTTTTGAAGTGGTGAACGAGGAGATGAGTTCACAGTCTTCATCTCACTCTAAGAAACAACTGGTTTCTGGAAATATAAAATTCAACTGAAGTTAATTAAAACAAAACAACAAACATTGTTATCATCATTTTCCAAGTCCCGAAGGAATTGGAGAACGACGAAGATCGTTTTCCAAGTTTTAAAGTTGGTTTGGTTGAATCCATTCATTACATTCTGTGCATACTGAAATCTAAAAACTAAGAACCAACTGTCAAAATAATGGGCTTTCTCATTGATACAAGTACACTGAAGTACAGACACCTGTGGAGAGAGAGAGAGCGAGAGAGAGAGAGAGAGCTCCAATGCCTGCATTCTACAAATATATCTGCAAGACTTATTAATTGTCTCAAATGGATAAAGACAGTAGAGAAAAAATAACCCAATATTTCCAATTCCCGAATTTTATCATCATCCTCACTTTAACCACTCCCCATCTACGCCTTCAATATCTTCAATATCCATGCTGCAAACCCAACCAAAATTTTATATAAATATTTAAAAAAATAATTATATTAATAAAAAAAAAAAAAAAAGGGATGGGTGATGCAGGTTGGTTGTAGGTTCGTACGAATTCCCACACATCATCTGACACCACTATCTGTTTACTGCCAACAAAATCAGTTCTGCTGAAATCATTAGGTCAAGCTTGACAACTTTGACGCTCCCTAATTCCAAGAGTTCAACGTTTGAATAATACTACATAAATAATCTGTTGCGAGCTAAAAAAGCCAAAGATTTGGAAGTCCCTAAGTAGGAATTTTAATCAAATAAAGCATGATTAAATTTGTTCTTGATGGTTGTTATGCTTTTTTATGATGTGAGTTTGAAAAATGTTGAGATCTTACCAAGGCAATGGATTATCCTCTATGGAGGAGTCCTCTGCAGAGTGATGATTCAAATGATCGAGCAAGAAGCTTTCGTTTGAGATCAACCAAGCCGGAATTTCCATGGCTTCCTCGAATGGATGACACCCATTTTCTTCGCCGTTCAGAAACTTGAACCACCGACCGGACAGCATCACCTTGTTCGTCTCATCATCACCCCATTCCACCCTTTGATGATGCTCTCCGATGGAGTGGATCGGATCAGAAGCATCTGGGGAAGTTGAAACCGAGGCATCAACTTCCTGATCAGTAGCAGAAGAGAGGTTTGGGGAAGACGTTGAAGATAGAGTTGAGGACGAGATTGAAGAACACGACAAATTGTTGTTATGGAAAAAAGTATAATCTAAATTATCGAAGTCGCTGAAATTCAGATTCAGACCCAAGGTTTGTTTGGGTAGCGCAAAATCGAGACTTTCTGGGGATGGCAGAGCAGCATTCAAAGGAGTTAGATGATTTGTCTGAGGAAGAGTGTGAAAGAAATTAAATGGATAAAAATAATTTGGAGGATGAACGGAGTTATAAGCGGAGGCCGATGACCGGCGTTCTTCGCCGAATCTTATTCCTCCTCCATGGAAACATGGCAGCAGAAATGACGACTGAACTTCATTTTCTTTTTCTGGGTGTTGATGCTGTTCTCCGGCTTCTTTCATGGCGGCTCTGTGAAGCTTAAGAGCAGAGACTATCTCTCTTCTGGCCTCGGCCATGTTGAGAATTCTTTCCTGGTATGGCTTACTGGTGTGAAGTCTCCTCCTTACCTGTTTTTTGCGAGGTTGAGAATGATGAGGCCGCTTCTGTCCTCCTCTCTTGCTGAATTCTTCTCCATTTATCTTCATATTTCCAGACTCTTGATCTTTCACCATTATCGTCTCCTTTCTCTTCAACAGTCGTCCACAATAAATCTCTCTCTCTCTCTCTCTCTCTCTCTCTCTCTCTCTCTCTCGGGGTCAGGGATTTCAAGGCAGAGGAAGATGGAGGTTTAGAGGGAAGATGGGTTTTATAAATAGTTGCTGCTGGGTGCTGCAATGAAGGGGACAGAGCTGGGTTTCTGAGGAATTGTCGTTTTCTTCGTTTTGGCAAACTCCAGTCTCCAGCCATTGCCTAGGCTGTAATTCTTGAGATTTTATTAGAAAGTCAATTCTTTTCCTTGGAACGCATTGAACTGTTTCATTGGAGTAGTGATTTTACGAGATTTTGTTACATCTAAGAAATATTGGATAGGCATTAATGGGTATGAAGATAAGCCATTAATAGAGCTTCACCCAGTTTGAATGATGCAAACGTGGGGCCCTTGGGTTTCTGTTCGATGTTCAACCACCGCCCCGACTAGCCACTTTCTCAACCAATCAATGGTTGACAACACAGGCAACGTATTTCTCTGAGATCATCTTCTATCCTGCCGCTGGAGGCCCTGTCTGCTCGTTTTGGATAAACTCAAACCGAACTGACTCTTCCTTTTACAGTCGGTGTCACCCAGAAGCCAATGGCTTAAATTAAACATCGTCACCTCAATCAATAATCATTGCTAACATGCATAGTGTATCCTGTGATGAATGAGTCGTCTTCTTTCCTGCATTTTCCCTGCAGATAACCTTACCTTCAAAAAACAGAAGCCCACGAGTGTTCTGGTTTTGATTTTTTGTAAGCTTTAAGGAAGTAATTAATAAAGTAGAATCAAATTAAATATGATAATTGAATCAAACAACCTTAATTTGCTCGACTAAAAACGGGTAAATTTTCAATGATCTCACCCTCCCTTCTACCTCCTATTTAATCACTTACAGACGCCTCAATTCTAGGCTCAAATGCAAAGGCAGACGTGAACTCCATGGCTACACCATTTACGCGACATTTGGGTAATTCAACCCATTGATTTCTCACCACATCACATAGCAGATAACTACAAATCTCCAGCTCTACCGAGTTGGCACAGATAAAAATCTGCCCACCGGCCCCAACACAGTTGATATCCACCTTCTTTCCAAACCACTCGCTCGACATAGCTGGTGGCATAGCTGCAATTTGCTGCCACATTCGACCGAGGTTGTCGAATTTCCACACTCTTAGGGTCGCACTTTCGAGAAACTCAGACAACATAACGACGAGAATTTCACCTTTACACTCGACCACGTCAATGGAATACTCCGAGAAAACTGGCAAGAGCCTTGGGAATTCTGTGAAGCATCTTCGAGTGAGATTACACGACACTATCGTACCCGAGAAGCTGATGAAATAGACTATATCCTCCCCATTTTCGGTCGTAATTACCGATGAGTATTGCTTCGATGGGCTCCTCTCCATGTTTGTAGAGATCAAATTTCCAGCTTTACTCAAGAAATACAGGGCATTGTCACCACTCGAGCTGGGCTGAACAAATTTATCCGTCTTTCTGCTCAATAGAACATCTTCTTCCCAGCAATTTGTGGTCGAATTGTAAATTTTGAACCAGAGACTTGGAAATTGGCCGTACACTAGCACAAGCCTGTAAGAACGATGGTTTAAGCCAGAGGAGCTCGATTTCATCACAATGGCGTGAAGAGATAAATTCTGTAGATCAAGATCGGGTGGTGAAGGAAGCTCGAGACATGATTGTGTTAAGGGATTGCTTATGATGAAGTTCCCAGATGGGTTGAGGAAACAGATCAGGCCACCCGAGGCTGCAACAGGCAATGAATTCTTGTGGGTACTTTCGCCAAGGAGAGGCAGGTGATTAAGCTTTTTCCAAGCTCTTTCCGTAGAATCGAAAACGACCGATCGGTTGATATGGGGATCAACCATGAAAAACCACGGATCCCGGGAAGGGATTTCAGAGCAGGCAAGCTTGAAACTCGGCGAAGAAGCAACTGATTTCCATCTTTTGCAGACTGAAGAGAGGCGGAAGAATGAAGAGGTTGGTAGCCATGAAAGAACCCGCTCGAGAAGATCTTGATTGAGTTCGTCCATGAAACTATCGACATCCCCTTGTTCAAGTGTTTTTTTTATCTTTTTCGATTTGGTCGAAGAACTGCAGTAATCTCCGAGTTCCATGGACTTGAAATTTAAGCGCGCACTGAAACAAAAAGAGGAACGGTCGAAACCGATTTCCATCAATTCAATTTACGCATCACGCTATCGATAAAACAAAAATCAGGAAATAATCATTGATCTCCTTCTTGTCTTCCTAATTTTACCATATACAGGCATCAAAACAACAAATTTTGAACCAAAATGAAACTCGAGAAGAACAAGGAAAATGCAGAATACAAGATACCCTCATCATCCTCACGAAGACTCTCTCAAAACCCTAAATCAATTTCATATGAAACATCTCAGTAGAAACCCACCCAAAAGAACATGTATGTTTCTAGAGAAGATATCAATTCCAGCTTTAAAAAAAAAAACAGAACGCATTGGGAAAAAACCGCTGATATTGCAAAAGAAAAATGCGAGAAAAAAATAATAATCCACCTGCAACTACGACAAAGAAAACCCAGTTGATATTGGGGAGAGAAGGGCGAGAAGAATATGGCAGTGCAGAAGCTCCGGCGTCCGTTTTCCTTATGAATGGTCGTCGAGGGTCGGAAAAAGGAAAAGGGGGCCAAAAAAGAAGGGAAAGAAAGGGGGAAAAGAGAAAAAAAGAGAAAGCGAGCCTGCTGAAGGAAGGGAGGTGGGAAGCTTCCCAAGGGGGGCGTTGACACCGTGAAATTGGAGGGCAAAGCCACACACGAATGGATAACAAACATGTAATAGAGAGAGAGCTCTCTCTCTAAAAATCCAAAAGCAGGTTGACTCTTGCTTCTTCCCCACCTTGGATTCGGCTACAAGGTTGAAACGAAATCTATCAATGGCTCCCCCCCATACCACATGCTTCTTCTTCTTCTCTCTCTCTCTCTACTTTTATTCTCTCTATGCATAAAAGTACGAGAAAGGTCGGATTTTGAAAGACACCCACATCATACAATATTGTTATATACACATGGATATTGATTCTTTCTGATTATAAAATGAAATGAGAAGGTATTTTGACAGCTGATGTAGTGTGGGCAGTTGACTTTTGGTGTCTTGCTTTACAAATAGAGGAACTCGTGCTCCTGAGCCTCATCCTCGTTGAGGAATCTCTCTTTCTCATCCCATCTGGGCTTTCTTCAAAGTCAAAAATTCCAAGAATCTTGAGCCCACGACTATTCTTGAAGATGAAGTACAAACAACAAAAGTAAAAACAAAGCCGTGAATTGCGACGGCTTTTGTTGTGGTCTGGGGCAGCAAAATGATGAATCTCGACGCATTCAACGCACCAACGCAGTTGCATTGTCAACCTCGTGCGGCTTTCAGCTTTTTTCATTTGTTCATGGGCACATCTCCCACGACATAACACAAGACAAACATCAAGACAAAGATACGGCTACCATCCAAGGCTTAGCGAACATAGATCCAAACCCAAGCGAACCAACTCTTAATCTACAGTTTAATTCTCAATAATTGTTGACACCAAATTGCCATTATAAGTTTTCCTCACTTTTAAGTCAATTCTTTCGAGCAATATTGCAGAAATATCGAAGACCCTTTTAAATAGCTTTTTTTTCCAAACTAGAACTTTGGCTTTAAATGACAGAAAACATGCCTTTAATATCTAAATTTGAAGTCCATGGTTGGATCACGGTACCCTGTTGCTATCCGTGATTTAATTAGCGGGTGTTTTTTTTTTTTTTCTCTTAATCACTCCTTTACATCTAATATTTTCAAATGTTTGGATAATCTATCATATGAAAATGTCTTAAAAAGTGTGTTCGAGGATGAAATTAAGGAGGAGAAAACAGATCAGCTTCACAGTTACATGCTCCAAATATATCTCATCTAATGTTGCAGCTCAATCTCTTTCTCTGCAGGAAGTAAGAAACGAGGCAAATCAACAGAAAATTAATCTTCACTAAGAAAAATAATTACAAATTTTTCACTTAGGCGAGTTAAAAATGCTCTGGCAATGCCACGATAAAATCCGAGATTTCTGTAAATAATGAAACCCCAGCTGATAATTTCCCCTACTCAAACCGTATCTTTTCTTCCAAGGATGATGGGATCCTTAAATATCACGAAACATTACGTAAGAAGAAGACAGCGTATACCATATCTAACTATCACCCATTAGCTCTGCTCGTTTCACTTCATTTCCATCCTCCAATTGACAATTGTTGTTGAGAGAATTCCACTTCGATTTATTGTTTTCAGCAGGTGACCACAAGATACCATTTGAAACCAGCTTATCCGCTTGGTTTCCTGGAAAGAGAGTTTCATCCACTTGACCATGGCCATTGTCTAGATATTTGAGTTCTTCAGTAGTGGCATTTCCATTGGCATAAACTCCTCTATCATCATCAACTACAGATGAACTTGATGAGGAACTCATACTGACCATATATTCTGAATACTTCCTCACATCGATGTAGTTTGACCCAACCTTATCAACCCCATTTTCACAGATCTCAATTGGAACATCTTCAGAATCCATGGTGCAACTGGACTTCCTCCCAACTGGATCTTTTACTGGAGATTTATGATTTAACACCATAATCTGAAGATTATTATTGCAACTTGAACCCTCCTCCGATAGAGATCCGAGCATCTGTGTACTGGACAAATCAATATCATTTGCAGCATTATTTCTTAAATTTGTACCATAAGATGGCCCGGTGCCACTACTGGAAACCATATTTGAGGAAGATAAACCATTTTCGACTGTATCCATCTTCTCAAAATGTTCTCTAGAGTTTGATTGAATTCCAGATGGACCTTTACTAAAGATGGAAGCAACAGAATGCAGGTTGCCATTTGGGAGCTTAGAACCAGAACAATAATTGGCATTTAGAGATCCCACGCGAGTCAAGCATTCTTGTTCTTTTTGGCCATCTTCCATTCCTAGGCTCGTACCATGTGTCTGGTTTGTCTTTGAAGATTCAATGGCTAAGAGGCTTGATGATCGTGGTACAACCCTGCCAAAACTCAGAAAAATGGAGCATTTAAGAAGATTTATCAAGTATCTTTACCCCTGCCATTTTAATAACAATTCAAAAGAAGCAAATGAGTTTCTGTTTTCAAGTTTGCACTGTGAAACAATTTACTAAAGTTTTGAAAGAAAACCAATAACATCCGAAGTTCGTTAAAAATATTGAACAAGTGTTGACCAAAAAGTACCTGCTATACAAAATCATATATGCTCCTTGAGAAAGTACTTCATCCAAATCAACAATCACAACCTGCTTTTTGTCAAAACAATTAGATAAAATTGAAACCTAGATGTCATATATCGCACTGTATACATGCACATCTACAGTATCTTTCTTTGTTTGATAAAAAACAAAATCAAGTGAGCGTATAGCAGATGAGAAAAATAACAACAAATTAGCCCATTTAACTCTAGAATTATTCATACCATATTGCACCCAAAAACAATGTTTTATGAAGACATTCTAAATTACAAGTTTCAGACTGCATCAAGTCCACATTTTCAAATAACACGAAAAAAATAATACAATTATTACATTTATCTTTATCAATATTTAAAAATCATGTTTTTTTTTTTTAATTTTCAGATTATTTTAAGCTTTCAGTTCACAATACACAAGAAAAATATGCATTGCAGGTTTCCCTAAAGAAGCATCATAATCACAACTGAGATCGCATTTATCCCAGTTATTTCTGCATTTTTTCATCGTGGGGTGATTGGGGTGGGGGGTGTGGAGAGAGAGAGAGAGAGAGAGAGAGAGAGAGAGAGAATGCATACAAGTAAGATCTGATGCAACTGGACAAGCAATACCGCAATAAAAAAAATAACCCCAAAAAAAAAAGTTCTTTGCGCACTACTTGTGCACCTTAGAAAGCAAGTGACACAGACCTACCTTACAGTCATCAATCCGATACCAGGTTCCACGGAAGTCCTTAATATAGCAGATGTAATGACCAAAAAATGAAGCATTCAGCATATCCACATGGACGACAACAGCATATAGCTTGTAGATATCTGTACCATCTCCCGTTTCACTCATGTAGGGGCCAAGATCTAAAGTCTCAGGAAAAGTAACTTTCTTGTTGAGTTTTCCAAACCGCCCACTCTACAAAGATTGTAAAGATAATATGATTCAAAAGGAAAGAAAAAAATAAACATAACTTCAGCGGTCATTTCATGATTTAATAGAGACAATAATGCACAAAAGTCCAAGAAAAACTTCCAACTAACTACATTAGGCAAAAACTATACCAAATTCCTTTTTCACTTTTTTAACATTAACAATAAAGGGAAGATGATAGAGAAGAGAAAGCATTGGACAACTACAATATCTCCCGGATAAAATAACGATCAATCTATAAACAATACTTGTTTGCCGCAGAAACTTGTGTTTCCCTAAAGTAATAGAGATTGACATAATTCCCTGTGTATCCAGATTTTCTTTCATATTTTGTAAATTGAATGATCAGGACAATATCATCGTTGATTCCTCTATATGCATGACTAGCTTCATTTTCCTTCTAAATGGAAAGGACCAAACCATAAAATAAACAAGTAGGATACCTGAAATCTTTTTAAAGCGATTGTAAGAATATTTGGAGTATGTTTGACTGTCAGACACTTTGATGCCTTGACATAGTCATTGCACCTGAAATTAGAAAAGATCACGTCAAACACTAAACTGACAAGAAAAATGAAAATAACACAGCTAATCTAGACATGTATAACTAGACAACCCGATATGAATCTGGGACTTTTAAGAAAGAAAGTTATAAAATCTTCTAATTCACAAAAACTATGTTTGTCTGGGTGCTAGAAGGAAGCGGGTTCCAATAGAGAGAGAGATAGAGAGATCAACCAGTACCTCCCCTTTGGTCTCTCATAATTCCATGTCCACATGTTCTCAGATTGCTAATATATTCATCCGAATAGAACAATAAGGTCTACTTAAGCTGATGCATACCTCATCATTCTCATACCATTTAGGGTAATGAATATTTTTAGACAGAATATTTTCAGACGAGAAATAAATTGTTTTATGGCCATAAAAGTAACAGCATACCCATCACATTTATACATATTATCTCCATGAAGCCACTCTTTTGCTGTAAACTGGTCAAGGCATTCCTCCAAGGAGGCCCCATCTCCATGAATCTCAACAGTCAAATCCATCATATTCTCATATTGATTTGAAATGTTATTGCAATTTGTACATATCACCTGAAAATTCAAGATTGTCATTGAAAAAAACAAACAGAAGATAAAATCTGACAATGAGATATAATTTTCAAAACTCAAAAATGATATTAGAAAATCAGCCATCAACCCACTAAAGAAAAAATGTGCAACCACAAATTTACGCCTCAATCTTCATAGTGTGAGTAAAATTTTTATAACCTCTATTTTCAATCGAAACAATGAGAGGAAACCAAGAATCTCAGGAAGTAGTGGTGCAGTGGAATAATTGTTTTGAAACCAAAACAGGAAAAAATAATAATAACAGAGAATATTATCAAATAGAGAAATTATATTAAATCAACTGACTCTAAAGCTTCTAGATGAGTCTTTATCAGAAATTATATTAAATCAACTGATTCTAAAGCTTCTAGATGAGTCTTTATCGGTATAATCTCTAAAAAGTAACCAATACATCTAGATAATACAGCTCCCACAAAGCTTTACATAAAAAGCGTTAAGTAACCTGAGATTGAAGGTGACCTCCAAAGATATGCTGCATAATGGTTGTCTCTTGCAATCGAGAATGGACAGCTTTTTCTCCACCAAATTCATCAAGGCACACTAATTGCATTGTGTCAATAGCAAACCTTAAAAATAAAAACAGACTATGAGAACCCTAAATTGTTACTACATCTAGTGGAGTTCACTACGAGCTTCTAAACATATAAATAAGAAGTCCACCTAAAACAAGAAATCAAATGCAGATGAAGTACAAGTACCTCATAAACTCGTGTGCATCCTCTTGTCTCCCATAGCCTAGATTACCACCAATATTAGGCAACCGAGATATAATATTATTAGGTGAAAAAGGTTGTGAACTCTGGCTCGCTCTCTCAACATGTGTTTGAAATTCACATAGGAAGCACCAATCATCACGCAGACCTGAAAAAAATCCAAAAAATATGAAATCAATCCACCATCTACAATCAGATAATAACATGCCCTTCTCATTGGCTTTACTTTCCCCTTAAAAAAAAAGTTACTTTACATTCTCGCCGATGACCTCTCTCCAGCAAGTAGGCAACAAGAGGCCTTGTAAATGAAAGACATTGTAGAACCACATTTGCGAAGCAACTGTAAAGTTATGGTAAAAGAAGATAAACATGGAAAAATATCAGCATTTGGAGAAGGAACAAGTAACAAATCCCATTTAAATAGTCTAAAGATAGAATACAAATATACCTGTTCCCACAGTTTAAGAGCCCACAGGGAGGAAATTTCACTCTATCCCAGTAAAAGAGTTTCACAAATTCATCATAAGGATAAAGAATCTGAAAAACAAATGAACAAATGGATTTTTTCATATTGCAATCGGAAATTTTAAAATTAAGACAATCCATTCAAAATTAAGAAAAAAAAACAAGGGTTATGTACATCTTTTGCCTGCTTAATTGGCTTAGATACTCCACATGGAACCAATGAAATTGCAGAAAAAGACTTGGCTCCAACACCTGAAGCTCTGAACCCCCTGCCAGCAGTTGCTAAATCAGGTGAATTCGCCGACCTAGATCTTTGAAAATCCTTGCACTTAATCCCGTGCCCAGATTTCCAATGTACTTCTTGACATTTTTCAGAGCTAAATTAAAAAATTAAGGAAAATTGTTAGAAGTCATATACATGAAAGCAACATCTGAGCCGAAATTACTCATCACTGTAGCTACTACAATCTTATTCAATTATCCTTTGTTTCGATGAGAGAAAAATGAAAACCAAAAAAGTAACTTCCGACCAAATGGATGAGATCGCTGTAATGTTAAGCAATTTTCACATCTGTGCTTTAAAAATATTAAACTAATCTTAGAAGAAGCATAGTTATAGTCTTGAGGAAATTAGTGAAGCTGACTGTGTAGCATATGAACTCAAAACCTCCCATCCAAATACTTCGTGGGGCTGTCAATGATGATTAGTCGCAGAAAGAATATTCATGCAAGATCTCAGCTCTAGCAGAAATTATGCTAAATGAATGGTTCTACATACCGTGGAACATAGCTAAGAAGGCCGAATGGCCATTCCAGGCCTGACATTCACCATGAAAGAAAGGAGATAATATTATCCTCGGAATTATTGAATTCATTTGCTTTAGAAACTATTTTGAACAGTGAATCGAGCCATATATCGGCATATATAAAGAAAAATAAATCCACGGAATTAATGGACCGGAGTAACTTATTGCCAACATTACTAAAGGGTCAGACTGTAAAGAAAATAGCAAATCAGTAACTAGTCACCTAAAATGTTCCCATGCATCCTTCCAAAAAAGGACCAAATACATGCATGATATTCGTGTGTACAATAATTTAAAAAAAAAAATAGGAGACGGGAAATCTGAGTAGTAAATCAAGGTAAATTTTTTTACCAATAACGAACTACTTTGCAGCGAGAGCATTTCTTGGACCCCGAATCGCCACAGACGACGCAGACAGTATCGTCCATGGGAACGTCGGACATTGGGATGGACCCTCTATCCTCACTACTTCCTACCCTTCCTCCTCCTGGTGCCTCAAAATTTGCGTCGACCTCAAAATATTTGGAGGCCGTATTTTTCACCAAGTGCAGCACTCCGAAAACAATCACAAATATCGTCAAGATCAGTTGCAGGAACCAATTAAGATCAAACTTAACTCCGGAGACAAGCATTTAAGCCGCCCCACCTACGATCCGAAATTCCCCTCCAATTCCACGTCTTCTCATCGATTATCACCCACAACAACACCAACTCCGAAACTTAGGGCTTCTTTTTTTTTTCCCCTCGATCCCAATTTCAGAACGAAAGCAGAACACAAATCAAGCCCCAATCTCGCACACTCCGCCTCTCTTGCCAAACAAGGACAGGACCTGAGCTTGGCAAATGGATTTGAATTCGTAGAATTAGGGCAATCCACGAGAGATTCTCTCCGTTTCTCCCTTCTTCTTCGTCCTCCCCTCCACCTCGCCCACTAAGCTTCTAGCTTTATGTTTCCCTCTATTTTCTCCAACACAATCAATCAAAACGCTTATTAGAAGTAATCATCCCATTAATTACTCTCGCTAAGCTTGCTTATCCTGATTCCTACGAATCGTCACGTTAACTTTCAAGATAACAAATTTTAATTATTTTTTTATTTTATTTTATTATTAAATCTTTGGGCTAACTAAAAAATACATATGATTACATAAATATCAAGTTGAGTAGGCCTTCCCCCACACGACCCAATCATTCCTATTAGCCCATAGTTTGAGGAGGCTGCGGCCTCTCTGCGCTCTGAGTTTACGTATATTTGTACTCTTATTTTAATTAAAAAATTATTCTTTTTTTTTCAAATAATACATAGAAATATGGAAAATCTACGGCTAATTTGGTCATTTGGTGTTTAAAGTGAACATATGGATCGACGACAGGGTTATAAAAGAACAAACAACGTGCCATAATTAGACTGCATAATCTATCGTGAGATTATAGACTAAAAGAAAATCATGGTTATAGCCATGGCATTTTCGTTATAACATTTTCATATTCCCGTGATCTTTTCTATATCGAATTATAAGGAGAAAACAATGACACGCCTAAATCAATTGGCACAATACGTCGAGAAACGAGTTGAGTACAAACGTCTTTCGTTTCGATAACCACTTCAAGATGGAAATTCATAAGAAATGTGAATGGATACTTGTGAATTGAAGATCATAACCCTTAATTAAATTTTAATGTGTAATTACTATTACGTCCTTTACAAAATAAGTAAGGACAATCTTTATATTTGCAAATTTAAAACATTAATTTTTAATAAACCAATTTTATCTGGCTTTTTTATGCAATGATAATCATAATGTATAATTCATAAATCAAACATTTGTAGATCCACCATAAATTTTCTCTTTGACTTGTGGAAGAAATATATTGTGACACGTGATATTTTTCAATTTTTGATAATTTTCATCTATTTTAAATTATGATATATATAAACAATCAAACATATGAAATAAAGATGAAAATAATTGATTTTGAAACCAGACCGTGACCAAGAGCCCGAGTTGTGGCTCAAATTAAAGGAAATTGACGTCTCACAATAGTAGTTGAGTTGCGAATCAAATAAGTCAGAGTTACAACCTTGCCAAGAACCTGAGCCATAGCTTTGAGGTACCCAAAAGAAAACATTTGCCTGAGTTGTGGCCTAAGAATATATTCACTTTTTGAAAATACAGAGTCTTGCGTTGAAATCATTTATTTAAATTATTATTTTGAATGATTAAATATTTCGCTGGTTAATTTATTATTTATTTGTAATGTTTTGTGGTTAATGCTTTTAATTTGTTGATCACTTATTGAATGATGTTACATATAAGATTTGACACTCAATAGCGGTAATTCTAAATAAGATGTGAATATTACAACGAAAAATGTTTAACAACTCAACAGAATGTTGAAATTTTGCGAAATCAATTAGAAAATCATTGAATTTTATTGAACGACTAAAAGAACAATTTTATAAGGATATTGCAATTATGATTTTATGATTAAGGTTAGCTGGACACTGAACAGATGACGTTTAACGAATTAGAATTTTCGGTTAATAAATAATTATTCAACAAAAAAATATTAGTCTAATAAATAATATGAAAAATAATCATGAAATCGATTATATGGATTTTCTATAAATTAAAGATTTTAGTTGTAATTTGTTTTTAGGATGAAGTGCAATTTAACCCTCACAATATAGTAAAAAGAGCAATTTGCATTGTAAACTCGGATAATCAGTAAAAACAAACTTATTGTATTAATAATGGGCAATTCACTCTATACAGTACCATTTTTCGTTAAAGTGACACATTTTCGTCGCGTGTCATTCACTCCATACAACAAATTGTTATCGATATTCATCCAACACAACGAGATTTTACAAACAACCAGATTGCAGCAATTGAGAAATAAGGTCAAAAATCAATTGAGAATATTCCCACCACTCAGATCACGGTAGTAACAAAAAAATAAGAGCAGAAAATTCATCTTCAAAATCAAAACTACAGTCAAAGTAAATTTTATCTAAAAAAAGAAGTAGAAATTCAACTGAAGGGAAAAGTTCACATTGATACTTACATAGGCAATGAAAACAGGAGAAATGAGTGAAAACGAACAGGGAGAATATTTCTAGGGTAAGAAGACCGACGATGCGAGCGTGAGCGGTTGGCGAGAGACAAACGAGTGACTGACAAGAAAGAGGCGAGCGAGAAGTGCGAGAAAGCGCGGGGCAAGAGAGAGGCAATATGAGAGTCGAGAGAGCGAGCTGAGAGAGAGGCAATGTGAGGGTCGAGAGAGCTGAGGGTCACTGGAAATCTGATTAGTTTTTAAATTTTAGACGAACTAGTCCGACCCAGTTCAGTTCTGATTCCCAGCAAGGGTATTTCGGGTAAAAAAATATGACACGTGACGAAAACGTGTCATTTTAATAGAAATAGTACGGTATGAGGTGAATTGCAATACACTAAGTTTGTTTTTACCCATTAGTAAAGTTTACAGTGTAAATTGTCCTTTTCACCATACTGTAGAAGCTAAATTACACTTTACCTTTGTTTTTTATTTTTTATTTTTAATTTTAAAATGATATTTTTAGTTGTCCAAATAAAGTTGAAATTGATCGGAACAATATTAGTGCAATTGATAAATTCCATATTCTTGGTAGATTTGACTATTCTACTTATAATTTACTATAAAGTTGATACTATATATTTGCCCTAATTTTATTACAATAATTTTTTTGTATAACCAGGTCACGTCTTTGTAGGATTATTATCAACGGACAATTTGATTGCAGCAAGTATTACAAAAGTGTGACAAGTAATGAGTAAAATGACGTGGGAAATTTGAGCCTTTTTATAAATCTGGGGTTTATCCAGACAAGATTTTTATCTTGGAACCATCAAGGATGGTTTGCCGCTTTCCTTTCATGGGAGTAAAGTTTTGAGAATTAATATAGGCCAACTATACAAATGTATAGTCATGAGTAATTATTCCAGATAATATTATTTCAATCTTCAATTGAGATCACCTACATGTAGTCTAGTCGGGTGCCAAATGGACATTAAGTTTTACCGATCAAATCCGGTAAGTCTTTATATGATGCGTACAAAATAGTTAATAATACTTGAATTTTAAGTGTTTATAATAATATGAACAGGCCTATTGAGGTCCAAACTATGTGTAAAGATGGATATGTAATCATTTCATATGAATATAATATTAATTTTGTATTTCAAAATATAAAAGATTTATGGTCTTTAATTCATAAATAATTCTTACGATAAAAAAGAGATTTGACGAATATCTAAGTGTCCAGCTCGAATAATTGCTAACATCGGCCATGGATTCTATTAGGGTCTCTTAATCTATTGCTAATCGTGCTATAGAATATACGATTTTGGCATGTTTCCTAAATCTATGTGCAAAAGTAACGTAGGATTAAGAGGTCTATGAGTGAATTCCTACAAGTTGAATAAGGATTTCCAAGCTAAATATGCCATAATGGGCCGACTAAAGAATGATCCATCAATTTTGCCCGGAAACAAACAAAAAGACAAGAACAGGTTTAAGTATTGTTGGGATGACAAGCAAGAAAACCTGGAGTTGTGTCTTCCACTACCATAGCCATAGCCTTAGACCCTCTTCCTCCCATCCCTTTCTCTCCCTACTTTTCCCTTTTACGCCTCGTAAGTTTCATTAATGCCATTTGTCACTGCATTACTTTGTCACGCAGCTGTCTGTCATCACGTAATTTTCATCCAATCTTTGCACAAGCGACTCTCCGTAGATTAGGGATTGTGTTTAGTCTATTCCAACTCATTATCACACGTTAGAGATGTTGCTAGTGCCCGAGATAGAACAAACCAGTTTGTAAACTAGAGAGATGAACCCCTTATCGTCCTACCCACAATTTTTTATATTAACTACAGCTTTTTCATAATAATGTAACATACAATTTTCTAGTGAATCTAAAATGTCATTTGTTGTTACATAGTTCCAAAAATATTCTTTAGGAAGATATTACTATAATCTATACACATGTATAGAGAGATTCCTGTCTTTTAATATTCAAAATTTGTTCTATGATATTATTATTAATGCTATTTATAAATATAATTAATTTTGAAAACAACAATATAATAATGTTATATTTATTTTATAATTTTACAATATTAATTGATGTATTTAATATTATAAATTATAAATAATTAAAATAAATTATTGATTACCTTATTTTTAACAGAGAGAATATTGTTTTATTTTTAAATTAAAAGAAAACAAAAATCATTTGAGGCTAATATTATAAACGTCCAATAGTTGACCTCCACTGAATACGGAGATAAAGCGGGACCCACCCGCTTTTTCAACATTATTTCGCCGGGAGGCCATCGGGGCTACAGTGCTACACCAACTCTGACCATATTCGAATATGATATAATTTTATATAATAAGATGTAAGATAACATAGACTAACACAAATTATTAGAAATGCAATTAAATAATCATTAATTTAAATGAATTTATGCACGACAACTATATTCTAAAAGTTTAAATAATTACAAGACTTGTAGCAAATTCTGATGAGTTGATTCAATTGACCTCTCACAATCATATGTTTCAAATGAAATTTAATTATCTTCTATTAATTTTATACAAAATTTTGAAAATTAATCTAAAAATATCAGAAATAATTTTTAGTTCAGATATTACTATCAATTTTATCCCCTCGATTGACACGATGTGACTTGGAGGTCCAATCATTTACTTAATAATTCATTCCACAAGGATATTTAATGCATGGTGACTAATTAAGTGCAATTTGACATATTATTAATTTTTTTATTTAAAGAAAAATTATATATATTATATGTTGTAAAATTAGCATTAAGCTACGAAAATGTTTGCCTAAAATAATTTCTTTGGATCCAAACAACCCTTACCAAATTCATTAATTTATTTAACAACAACAATAATAAATAAATAAATAAAACCGACCAATAAAGGGAGCACGTGGTAACTTTTGATACAAATTACATAGATCAAGACACCAACAAAAAAATAAATAAATATATAAATAAACGAGCAAATGACAATAAGAGGGTGAATAGTTTTATTATATGCTTTAATTGCACATGTTGGAGGCACGTAAGAAAACCAGCAAGGCATCATAGGAGGGGGGCGGGGGGACGTATCACGTTAATCAATAATTATCTTTTTTATTTATTTAATCCTTGTATTAAGGCGACCTGTCTCTCCCTTATTGCCTTGCTTTCCTTTCAACTTTCACTCCTTCTCCAACTCCTAATCCTCCACTAAACTTAATTAAGATCAATTAATAATTTTATCAATTCTTCTAATCACAGTGGACGAAGTTCAGGTGCTGTACGCTTCAAACTTTTCATTTTTACATGGAATAACCATAGCCTATTATATTGTACACGTTAATGATGAATAATTTTTAATATTGTTTGATTTCGATCAAAATTCATATAATTTTATTAGTAAATTTTACTTTAAAACAGGTTATATTAAGTCGAGAGAATGACAATTCAAGTCGACCAGTCTCCTACCATGAGGTAGACTCTTACATTTATATGATTGTAAGTTGTCGTTGTTTTCTCATTATAAACATGTCATTTTTTATTTGTTAATAAAAAAAAAAACCCGTGATTTAGATCGACAGAGAAGCATTGCAATAAAAGTTTATGATGACATAGCTTAGTTGTGAATTTGCATAAACAAACGAACACTTGCGGCTCACTCCATCACTCTCCAACTAATTCCACTCATCTTTTCCCCTTCCCTTAAATTATTTGTAAATAATTCTCAATCATTTTACTCGTTTCGATCGTCATCGTTTTTCCACTGCATTAAAATATGACTCGTTTGTATTATGTGTAATGTTACATTAATTACCTTTGCGACCCCATCGCACGGAATATCTTACATGTTTAGCATTTGATTATTAAGAAATTAATCATTGATTATTAGAAAAGTTTCCTTAAAAGTAGTAATTGACCCCTTGCTAGAGTTATAAAATTTAAATAAATATGATGCTGACGTCAGGATAACTTTTAGTTTGAGTTGATTTGACTAGAGTTAGAAACTAACTAAATTCACCAAACCCTAATTAAGTAAAGTTAAATAGTTAATCTACAGCTAAGACGTGGGGTTATAAATATGCGCTGTGTTTTCTATGCGCTAACACGTAATTAACCATTTACCTTGTCAATCTTGAAACAAAAATACATTGCATCGTCCAGCGCGTTCGTTACACGCGCTAGCCATTTCCTTTTTACTACCCCCGAAAGCGCGGGGAAGAAGAACGGCACTCTTCGCATTTTTAAATCTGTTCATCTCTCTCTCTCTCTCTCTCTCTCTCTCTCTCTCTCTCTCAGTTTCTGCGATGCTTCTCTGTGTTGATGAAATTAAGACAGAAAGCAGAATGTGATTGTTTGCGGAGGGCTCTGAGCTAGAAACTCTGGACGAGGACTATGATCTTTTTTTTAAAAATTGGGATCCGGAAAGGGCTTGGAATTCTCTATTATTTTTGACCTCCAAATGCACATGGCGTCCTGAGCTTGTCATCCTCTACGCAGTTTGTTTTTTCGTTTCTTTTCACATGCTTTCTCTTTCTCTCTTCCTACTCCTCAACTTTTCTCTCACACTGGAGGCTTCGGCCTTTTGACTGAGCAGCTACAAAGATTCCTCAGATCTACAGTGAATCGCATTGCTCTTTCTCTTCCTCTGTCCTACTTCTGCGCTTCAGTAAACTTTTGGCGCTGATTGGATTCCGTTTTATCAAGTTCAAGGTTTGCTTGTTCAATCTGCTATTTCAGTGTGCATGTCTTATTTATCATAATCTGATTTTACTTCCTGCGATTCCATTCTGATTGGTTTTGAGCTGTTTGGTTTTATGGATTTCTTCTCCATTACCACACACTAAAATGACGAGAAAAAATCTGGTACAAAATTGGCTACTTCAATACAATTTGATTTTCTTTTTTTATTTTTGGCTTGGCAACAGGCAGAGTTGCTTAAGTTGCTTTCCAAAGCCTTATCTGAATCCAAAGTTTTATGGTGTCAGGTCTCTGGAAATTTCTTGAAGTCTTTCTTTTTAATAGAATTTCTCTTTTGATTTCGCTAGGGAAGTAAATGAATGTGTTGTCATGTTTGTGTTCTTAAAACCTTTCTTTGGTTATAAAAAAACTATTACTATCACGATGGCCATATTAACTTCGTCTTCTTCAGAATTTTGAGAAAATAGAGCTGGTATCAATAGGTGCCATTTCGTTTTCTCTGGAAATTCTGGAACCATTTGATCGTAGAATATAGGTTTTTATTGTTCACAACGCCCAATCACTTTTATTTCTAACTTGTAAATTGACATGTATTTATTTTTTTATTTCACGCACGCCTTGTTAATTGTCTTTGATTAGTTCAATTGTAGTTAATGTGTCTCTGTTTTTTATGACAATTGTAAGGGTTACACAGCATTATATTTTGGCGGAGAAACTTCTGTTACGGTGAAGATTTGTAAAAAATAGTCCTAAGATCTCTGCTTTTGTTATCCTTCTACTTCCAATTACCAAGAATTAAGTGTTGATTACCCCTTTTCGTCCACGAATATCCACATTTGGTTCTTATTTTTTTAGTATTTTAAAATTGCAACAACTGTTGGTACCAGAACTTATGTACTCAAAAATAACTTGGTACACAAGTTCAGGCACCAAAAGTTATCGTGATGGTGGATGTTAACTTCTTCGATTAACTGAGTACCAGTTCTGCTACTTGCAGCTATTGCTCATAGGTAGCATTGAGATTTTTATTGATGGTTTGAACACAACCTGGATTCTTGAGCAATCATCATGGTTTGCGAGTTGGAGAGTGACATCATGGAAGATATGGACATTGAGGACCTTCCCTCGATGTGGCCTGAAGATGTAGTGTCTAATGTCGGTAAGCAATTCAATGTAGAAAGGCCAAGAGGAGATCAAGATATGCTGGAAGAAGTTACCATAATAGAGGAGCCAACAATAGTTGATTTCAAACGCCTTTTGGAGTTGACCAACTACACTGAGAAAGGGTCTTCGCAATTGCAATATCTTGCGAAACAATGGGAATATAAGCAGGCAAATGCTGTTCGTCTTCTTAAAGAAGAACTTGACATTATGAACAAACAAAGGCAGGAATTTGAGCTCAAGGAATTGAAGATAGTAGAGGAGCATCTCTTTGAGGAAGAAAGATATGGTGATTATAAGCGTCCAATTTCTATTTTGGAAGAAGTTTATGACTTATGGCAAGATGTTCCTCAAAGAAAAAATGATTTTGTTTTTCAAAATAAGAGAGTTGAAATAGACCCAGAGTATGATACCATAACATATTGGAAGCAGAAGGCAGTGAAGTTGGAGAAATTATTAGAAGCCAGTTTGCAGCGAGAGCATATTTTAACAGATAAGCTCCAGGAAAGCATAAAAAATATCGAGAAGCAGACATCACCAGTTGAGGAGTTATCCCAGATTTTGAAAAGAGCAGACAATTTTTTGCATTTCGTTCTTCAGAATGCTCCTGTTGTTATTGGTCATCAGGTAATAGATAATAAACTGACCAATGATTCTATGATAGCAAACATACCTTCAACAATTCAAGCTTGTGCAATGTGAATATGGAACCTTACAAAGGAGACTCATCTTTCTAACACAATGATTTCAGGATAAAGAATTGCGATATCGTTTTATCTATAATCATTTTCCAAGTTTGGATGAGGAGGTAAGTACCAGCCTCAAAACTCCATTGTGTAAATTGCTAGACTGTATTTCGATTTGTTGTTGTAGGATTCACATTTTCACTTTCTCATGTTGCTCTCAATAGTAAGGTAAAGATTTTGCCTTCTTTCTTCCCAGGATATTATTGGAAAAACAGATGTTGAAATTTTTCATGGAGCCGGTGTTAAGGAATCTCAAGATTTCAAAAGAGAAGTTCTGGAAAAAAGAATACCTGCAAAGAGGGAAATTACTTTTGACACCCCGTTATTTGGGTTAAAGACATTCTTGATATATGTAGAACCTGTTTTCAGTAAGGCCGGGGAGACAATTGGGATAAACTATATGGGAATGGATGTAACTGATCAGGTAGATACATTTCTTTTTATTTAATCGTCTTTCTGTTTTCTTTAATTTCCATCGTTCCTGCATATTTATGTATAATTTGGTAGTTTTACAGTAGCACATTCATTGCCCGTGATTCCAACATCTTAAAAAGGATCTTCTGGTCTTTATAATAGGTCAGGAAACGAGAAAAGATGGCAAAACTCAGAGAGGAGATAGCAGTACAAAAGGCCAAGGAAACAGAACTAAACAAAACCATTCATATTACAGGTTACTGGTTAGACATATGGCTTATACATATGTGGTTGTTCATCAGGTTATTATACTTATTGGACTCATTTTCATGCACTTCCAGAGGAGACAATGAGGGCAAAGCAAATGCTAGCAACGATGTCTCATGAGATAAGATCTCCTCTATCTGGGGTTGTTAGTATGGCTGAGATTCTTGCCACTACAAAACTTGATCGGGAGCAGCGACAGCTTTTGGATGTTATGCTGTCTTCAGGGGATTTGGTGATTCAACTTATAAATGACATCTTGGATCTTTCGAAGGTTGAGTCAGGTTTGAATTCTCCTCTCTAGAGTAGTTCTTTCATGCTTGAGAGCACTTAATTTTGAGAATGCAACCGGATGCTGTTTGAGTTTGGTCTCATTGACATTACCTTAATAAAATGGAAAATAGGTTACCTGCTATGATTGCAGGGGTAATTTTTACTAAAAAAAATGTTCAAAATCTTAGTCAAGTACACAATCCTAATGAATACATGTCTTCATTATTTTAAGATTTTCTCTTTCCTTTAGGAGTTATGAAACTGGAAGCTACAAAATTCCGGCCTAGAGAGGTTGTGAAGCATGTCCTCCAGACTGCAGCTGCATCACTGCAGAAATGTTTACTCTTGGAAGGCCATGTAGCTGATGACGTTCCTGTAGAGGTCAGGGTTTAATATATTTTAGCACTTATGAGCTATTTATTATTAAATATTTGACATTCTCAACACCACTTTCTATTAAATACTTTCACTATTATAGTTTACCAAACCATGGAGCAATCACATTACCCTGACGGCTCTTTGTACGTATTACAAATGCAAATTACTCATATCTCCCCTTGCTGAAAAGAATTCTTCTCTCAGTGAAATATAGTGCTCAATGAGTAGTGTATTTCACATTGGCACAGTAAATATTTATGATGAAGCACTTGATGGAAAATTGTCATGCAATAGTATTTAACCCATGAAGCAATTTTATTATTCAATGATTCGTATTAGCCCCAAGACACAATGCCAGACATATGATATGCTTAAATGATCTTCTGTTTTTCTTTTATCATATGCCTTAATCTGTATGTATTTCATATCTAGTGCTTGCCTTGATTCTTATGGGATTGATATTTACATGCGGTGTCTCCCTTGATGTTTAATCGACCATAGATACATATTTCATCACATTTTAAGCATTGTATTATTATTACAGGTCATTGGAGATGTTTTGAGGATTAGGCAAATTCTTACTAACTTGATAAGGTACTAAAGTTTGCAAGATAATATTGAGTACTCCCTCATTCTACAATTGCAATGACAAGTATTAAGAAGATTTAAATTTTTTAACAATCTGTTATGGTTTGCCACCTCACACTTCACTTGATCTTCTTGTCAGTCAAAACCCTCCACTGGTCAAAACCCTCGACCGGAAATCCATAACATGGTAGGTTCCATATCCCACCAGCAACATGATTTAATTTCGAATAATTTCACCATGGAGAGATTCGAACCTTGTATCTCTCCTTTGTGGGGAGAGATGCAGGGTTCGAATTTTCCCATGATGAAATTATTAGGGACTGAACTCTGTTATCGGTGGGGTATGAGTCCCATCATGTCATGACTCTCCAGTCGAGAGTTCTGACTGTCGAGAGAACCAAGTAAAGTGTCATCAAGTAAAGTGCGAGGTGGAGAACCATAACAAAAACATTATGTAAAAATTTCTTTTAATTTGAGCTTTAAATTATTGACGTGCAAATTTCCTTTAGCGGAGGGTAGATTTATATTTTTCTTGTCCCATACTGAAAGTTGAAGATCCAATGCTTAAAGTAACATTTAGGTTGGGCATAAATATCCATAACTTTCTTTTTGCAATAAACTCTTTCAGTACTAGAAAAAAAAAATTATATTTATTGTTATGTCTGATTTTGTCATTTTCAGTCTTTTTAAATTAGCATGTGAATATTAAATTTATAGCATATGATTTTAAATTTTCTTTTCTTCATTTATAGCATGTGAATATTCCCTGATTGTATTCATTATTTTTTTCTAGTTAAGAACCCTATTGAGTAGAATTTTATTGATAATTTTTTGAATCATCTCCTTTCTTTCAATTAATTGGTAAATAACTACACCGATGCAGCAATGCAATCAAGTTTACTCATCAAGGAAAGGTTGGAATTAAGATTTATGTGGTACCAGATCAACTTTCTTGGAAAGGAGAAGAATGTCATCAGAGGTTTAATGCTCAACATTCCACAGTTTTATCAACTGAATTGGAAGAAGATAAATGTCCGTCAGTACCTCAGAATAGCTCAGATAGAAAAAATTCTTTCCAAAAACAAGGGGATAGTCCTCAACAAAATCATTCGTTTTGCCCTGATATTAGAAGCACTGGTAACTGTGAACCTTTGGTGACTGGAAAAAGGGAGGAACATCACCAGGCACCCCAAACAACTGTGTGGATTCGCTGTGATGTTTACGACACAGGAATTGGAATACCAGGTATGCTTTATATGCACGTGATAACTTTTCAACGAACTAAAATTTCAAAAAAATACTTTATTGTACGTCTTTATTACTCTTCTTTCCATAATAAAGTGTATTCTTACGAGACAGAAAATGCATTACCTACACTTTTTAAAAAGTACATGCAAGTTAGTGCTGATCATGCCAGAAAGTACGGAGGGACGGGGCTGGGATTAGCAATATGCAAACAACTGGTAAATAGACATTTCCCCTAAGAACTTTTCTTAGCTTTATCGTTTCTTTATTATTTGGTCTTTCATTGTTGGTCTGTCTATGGAAAGCAAGTTGTTGTCATCGTTCATTTTGCAGAAGTTACGGTTCATGCTGTGTTGGTGTTGATCATTCTTTTTCAATCACTAACGATGGGGTTAATGTGCATAACTCTTAAATTTCATGTTGCGGTAATGATTCTGTGCATCTGGAGCAGGTTGAGCTGATCGGTGGTCGTTTGACAGTGTCTAGCCAAGAGCATCGTGGATCTACTTTTACATTTGTGTTACCATACAAGCTTTCAACCGCTGCCGACGCTACTGATGATTCTGATGAGATCGCAGATGTGACAAATTACGATGCGGCAAATAGTGATTCATCTGAAGGGTTTTTCCAATTTCATCCTGGCAGTTTTGGTTCGCTAACCTCTTCTAACGGATGTAGCAGAACTCAAAATTTGTCGCATAACAACGGGTATGCAACGTCAAAAGAAAATGGATTACGATGGAATTCTAATTCATTTCTCTCCAACGCAAGATCGAAAGGGATGCCTTTTCTTGAGGATGCCTGTTCAGTAGCTGATTCTACAACATTAGAGGAATCAAAAACTACACAAAATCATAATGAGAATTCAGTTTGTGGAGTGAGCCACTGTCAAGATAAGACAAATGGTCAATCCCTGAATGATTGTAATGATTCACCTCGTAGCAAGGGAAAAGAAAGAGAAGAGTTCATATCAAAAGGGACATTTGAACCCCAAGTAAATTCCAATTGGAAGGAGAAATCTGATTCCAGATTTCATTGCGTGAACAATGTCAATTCAGAAGTATCTCAATCAGCATTGAAACCTAGAATCCTTCTTGTGGAGGACAACAAGACCAATATAATGGTTACACAATCCATGATGAAGAAGTTGGGACATAGCATTGATGTTGTCACCAATGGAGCTGATGCAGTGCGAGCAGTTCAATGTTGTCACTACGATCTTGTTCTCATGGTAATTCTCCCATCACTATTTTTTCTACAGAAATTGAAGTACTTTTTTTTTTCATTTCAACGTCGCACAGAAATACCTTAGTCAAAAAGAGAGATTTTGCAATCTGGCCAGCTTGTCCTATTTGCTTTCACGTTACTTTTTACATTGGCATCGTAGATAAAAGGGAAGATTATAGGGTCGTTCTGATGAATCTTTGTTGTTATTTTATCATGCTAGAAATAATAGGACGTCTATTAGTAATGCTACCAGCAAAATTCTCAGTGATCAAAATACACGTTGAGTACTTGCATGAAAGATGGCATCATCACATAGTTCAAAATTTCTCTGAGTTAATAGTAGCTCAGTGGCATGTGATGATATAAAGTTATGAACATTTAATTGTTTACTTAGTTTTAAGTTGTGTCAATTTGTACTAATCCACTTATTTAATATATGCTAAATAAATATGTCACATATGTAAGTTAAAGCTACTAGGTGGGTGATGTCTAGCAGAAGAATGATAGTAAAAACTGTGTTGATATTGAGAATTGCAGGATGTGTGCATGCCGATTATGGATGGGCTCCAAGCTACGAGATTAATTCGTTCTTTTGAAGAAATAGGTAACTGGGATGCCGCAGAAAAGGCTGGAATCGAAACGGTGCATGGCCGGACTGTATCCAGTGGCAAGCGTATTCCCATAGTGGCTGTAAGTGCCTCTACCCTTTTATCCTCTAGCCAGTATTTCAAAATGGAACTTGGTTTTTAAGTCTTACAAAGTAAAACCAATCAATCAATCTCCAAATTAATCTATGGCCACGCCTGTGCTGTGCAGTTTGAAAATGCGTAATTAAGTAACAATTGGTGCTCTATCTACGCAGATGACAGCGAATGCGTCGGCTGAAAGTGCAGGAGAGTGCTTTGCAAATGGTATGGACTCTTTTGTTTCAAAGCCCGTCACTTTCCCACACTTAAAACAGTGCCTTGAACAATACTTAACGTGACAAGCACATCACGTCACACACACACACCCACCCACCCACCCACCCACCTAGGAAAGTTTTGTAATCCATGTATCATCCTTAATCTCTCTCTAAACAAAAATAAGATTGTATAATGTCTTCTACGCCAGTAGCCTCTATAAAAAGTAAATTGTATAGATTCTGTGAAACTATTCGCTGTCCTCTCTCCCCTTCTTCGTCTACTGTTTTACGGTATTCTGGTATGAAAATTAGAAGGTTTCACCATCGGTTCCTAAAAGAACATCATTAACACGCGCGCTCTCTGGTTCTTAACATTCACTCTCTTATTTGACAAGCTACAAAACGTGACACGAAGATCAATTGAAAATGTGCCAAAATCCCGACGTTGTTGAGTAGAGAATATCGCTCTCAATAAACGCCACAATGTCTTTCAAAAACTAGATAAATAATTACAACTGCTACCGGGTGGCACATTGTTCCATCCATTGTTACCTGTATGGCTTCATGGAAAGGATAAAATTGCTTCTTTCATAATTTTAACGGTGATTAAATAACAAAATAACTTTAAGAAGCTGAAAAATATAGCTTTTGAAAATTATTTTCCTTATGATAATCTAAAACGGTTGTACAATAGATTTGCTTTTCATTTTAATCGTTCAAAAATGACACTTAAACACTCAGTTTCTCCTTTTTATTTCTCTCTCAACTAATATACTATAAATAGTTAAATATTATAACTTTTCAAATATTTAAATCAATTTTAAATATTTAGCTTACTAAACATATATTTTTTTTACAGTTGACTATGAAGCAGAGATAACAAAAATTATTTAAAAAAAGTTACATCAATATCAAACTATCTTTAAATGTCTTAATGAACATAGTAGCAAAAGAAAGACAATTAAATCAGAACTGCAAAACGAATCAATATCCATCTTTATACAAATTGACGACACAAATATACAATATCAGAGGATTCATCATCTCGACACATCGCACCTTCCAGTGGTGTCTAAAGCAGATTATAGGCAGTATTTCATGAATCTAAGCAAAGGAAATTAAGAAAAAGAAAAGCAAATTTATTTGCGGTACAATTCATTCATCTCCTGAAGCAGGATCCATCCCAGTTGAAGGACTATCAGCAAAATAATCTCGGTGTTTCACATTCACGCCATACTGCTCATGTAAATGCAACAAAGCTATCAGATTAATATATATTATATTGAGAAGAACTTGAGAAACTGAAAAGAAAAAAAACAAAAAGACCCTCTCAAATCACTACAGCCAGGTGCCCAAGTGAATACCAAATCAAAATTAAAACGACTATCTGCTACGGCCTCTTATATGAGTGAAAGAAACTTGCCTCAGTATCACTAGTAAATCAACAATCCAACAATTAACAGGATAAAGCAAATAGATTACCCTAATCTTTTCTAATTTTCACAAGCAAATTATTCCATAACCCCCCATAATATCCCACACTCTTTTTATTATATTCCCCTCCCATAGCTAACACCTCTAACAGCATAAATATTATATTCATTCTCTGCCTCTCGGCTGCTGCAACATGTAGCATTCTTTCTCCTAGAAAACATCGGTTTTATTAGTGGCTTACCATTACCTCCAACTGGACGTGCACCTTGTACTCAATGAAAATCAAGAAATTGATTCTCAATTTGTGCAACTACTTTCCATACTGCTTCACAATCCGGCAACTCTTTCAATTTTATCAAAACTTTCACATCTAGCCTCTCCTTCACGTATCCAATACCACTTCTGGTTCACCCACCTATTTTATCAAAACTTTCACATCTTCGTCTCTCCTTCACGCATCCAACTATACTTCTGGTTCCAACACTAGATTCAGCTGCAAACCATTAAAGATAGGGTGAATGCAAATCGATGTAGAATGCTCTAACCTGTATGCAACCTTCTCTATGTTGTAAAGTCTTGTAGGTTCTGAAGTTGCGAGGACATAGGTTTTCATTTGGATTAAAGCCAAAGTATCAGTAGATATGGATGTAGCTTATGATATACACAATCACCCTCGACAAATTGCACACCTATGCTAATGCAAAATGCTCTATCGATTTCGGCTTTGTAGCTATCACTAGGCAGGAAATGGCATTGAGTAACACTAAGATCTTATAGTTACGTTTAACTATGTACATATTCTTCGAATCACCAGAGTTAAACAACAGACAAACAAAAAAACGTACTAGAAAAAGTACCGACAATCGAACGTCAAGACACTGAAATCCGCTTCTAGCCAAGTAACATTCCACAATTTCATCAGGTATCTAAAGAGAAAAAAAAATTGAAAAAGAAGACAGTCGGAATTCAATACTATAGAAAAGAAAGAAATACAGAGGGAGTGTAGTCCATCAACGACGCCAGAAACTCTGTCAAAGCAGTGACATCGTCGGGCCTAGTATTTTCAGTCGCTTGCTGGCTATGATTCATCTTCTTCTTCTCCTCCTACACCGATCTGCTTACCTCTGCGGTTACTATCTGTTGATCAACCTGGGCTTTAGTTGGGCTTCTGTGGGCCTCACATGGGCCATATTCATTGGGCTGATTTCTAATTTTACATTATAATTAATATTAAAAGAAATTATACAAAATACTCTCATTTTATCTTTTACACGTTTGAGGTATGAACCGAACCCCTCACAAAAATAAATAAAATTGCCAATAAGGAGAAACAATAATGCTACATTTAATCTCTTATTTTACTATCTAAACATATTTATTGACGTGTTAAATAATAATTAGTTGAATTAATATAATAAATTTATTACATTAATTACATCAATTATTGTTTGACTCGAACAAATATGTTTAGAGAATATAATAAAAGAGTAAATATATCATTACTATCCAGAAAAAAGCCAAACACATCTTTCTTTAAGCCCTATAATTAGAAAATAATAGTTATTGCAAACTCTTTTTTAAATGAAGTAAAATTATAGAATTACTCGATATTTCGACTCATAATTTTTACTCGTTAACCATTACATTCAATATAAATAATAATGTATTTTATTATATAAATTAGCAACTCTTCGTCAGGATAGTTGTAATAACTTGCTATGTGAAGATCAGAACAACTTAATTGTGAAGGTCCAATATATAGTAATGTAGACGTATAATTTTGCATTCTTTGAGAGTAAAAAGTTAACAGTTTATAACTACTAGAGTTTTCTTATCTAATTAGTATAATGCGTTTTCGGTTAATCCCAACAATAAAAACGTACGGAATTCAACCCGAAGCAGACAATATTATATTAGAAATATTAAAAACTTTACGGTAGTTAAAAAGTGTGTTAATTATCGTGCTTGTCGATAATTGCTTAGTTTATAATGCATTGTATTGAAGCTTCGATTATTCTTATTCATATCATGTCATTGTCAACCTAATATATTACTCCACCCATATGCTTCATATATTTTAAAGCCATATGCTTTAAAGAGATAATAAGCATATAAATTATAAATGAAAGAATGGGAGATCAAGTACAAAAGAGAAGAATATAATCTTCCAATATTGCCTGTGAATCTAAAGAGGCGTTAAATCAGAAAGGAATCATGCATATAGTTCCCTTCAACTCCCCGCTCCAACTTGACTTTTGAGACGCAACTTAAAATGAATTCCCGCTATCGTCACTTGGATCAAATCAAAGACAAATCCAGAATAACTATCGGGTGTTCGGTTGAGATTATGATACGAATGATGCACGTAATTAATCAGGATCAATGCCCGACGAGAGCAATACTATTATGAAATTTAAAGAAGCATTGAAATAAAGAGAGTATAGCATTCAGTATTTTGATTCAAAGTTGATGAAATGTGTGACACGTTTGATGGAAATGGGCAATTGGATCAACACCTGATCGAATCCACATCAACAACTAAAGAAGAAGAATAATTTTACGAAAAAACCCGCCACTCACTTTATATATCGTATTTAAAGATGAAAAAATAATAATATTTAGAGCAAAAAGTGTATTGTTCTGTTCTCCATAGAAACGAATGGATAATTAAAATAATAAATAAATAAATAAATAAATAAATAAATTCAAGAAGTTGGGCGATGAGCATTATGTCTGCCACAAGAGAAAGAAATATAAAACAAGTAAATGCTGCAACGTTTACTGTGATTTTAGATATTGACAGAAGCAGAAACCTCCATTGTTGAGTGCTTCTCAGACAAGGAATCGTGTCTCAATGCAACGTAATCCCACCAACGCAAAATAAACACTCCGAGAATAGAACATATCTTGTTTCGTTTTTCATAATTATTCCATTTTCTCCATTGGAATCCCTCTTCAGATCCAAGCCTTGTGCTCATATCACATAATTCTCACGTAATTCTCTCTCTCTCTCTCTCTCTCTCTCTCTCCCTCTCTCTCTCTCTCTCTCTCGGAAACTAGCATAGATTTATTTTTCGAGTTAATCTAAAACCCGTTGTAATAGTTAATAAGGAGAATTCTACTTATAAATAATTTACTTTCTACTTTCCAAGAGACGTGAGATTGTACATTTTTACTAATATGGTTAAGGCGTTCACAATCAACATAAACTTAAATTATCGTTTCTTACACGTAGCCAGCCGTCACAAATAGTCTTGCGTTTGATTGTGATAAATCTTCTCAAGAGTCTCTAAGAATATGTGAACGTTGGAATACTTACATTATAATCTACATTTTATAGCATAAAATTAATTAACTCGATGTAGTAGTTAGAGTTAATTTTAGATTAGTGCAAAATAATTAAGCTACTAAGGAATAATAATAATAATAATAAGACGTGGATTGTCACAAAATTATGCTTTCTGTAATTAATTTATAAGGTTTAACTTTCATAAAATGTATAAAATTAAAAAAAAAAAATCATCTCTCTCTCTCTCCTCTCTCTCTCTCCACCTTCTCTCTGTTTGTTCAACTTTTTTTGTTGCTATATAAGAGCAACGTCTTACCTGCTCTGTGCTCACCAACCCACAATTCTCTCCATCACAGGATAAAGTATGAAAACCATTTCACCTACAGCCACGGGAGCAGGAACAGACGGTTCTTTACCGTCAACGACAGGCAGGCTTCACATGAATCCATGGCATTCTCCGTTGCCCTATCTGTTCGGAGGCCTGGCCGCGATGCTGGGTCTCATAGCCTTCGCGCTTTTGATCTTGGCTTGCTCTTACTGGAAGTTCTCCGACCGGCTGGAGAGCGGAGAGAACGACAGCAGGGACTTGGAGAGAGGCAACGGTGATGAGAAGGTTTTAGAATCCAGTAAGTTGGAGAAGGTTTACGAGGAAAAGTTTCTGGTGATCATGGCCGGAGAGCAGAATCCAACTTTCTTGGCTACGCCGGTCTGTTCTAAATCTTCGGATCTCAGAGAGGATAACAAAACTGTAGAGAACTAGGACAAAACGAAGGAGGAAGAAGTCGGCCACTTCGATCAGGAAAACCCAGTGAGTTAGACAGAGAAGAACAGAAAGGAGAGAGAGAGAGAGAGAGAGGGATGGTTTTGTTTTCACTTTTCGTCGGATCAATTTTCCGGTCTCTGATTTTCCCTTCAGAGTGATCCGACGGTGGGGAACTGTAAATCATCTCCTAAGGGAGAAGATAAAATTTCCACTTTTTTTTCAGCCAATTGTTTGTTTGTTTATTTATTTATTTTAAGCTTTTAGTTAATATTTTTCAAATTTATTAAAAAATAATACTCCATCAACATTCTAATCACGTACTTTAATCTTATATTTTTATATCCCAGTTATTAAATAATTATAATGTTTTAGTGATTATAAAATATTATTAATATATACACACACACACACACGTAAAGAAATGGAATAAAGCAGAGGAAATGAAGAGACATATATATTCCTGATATGTGTGTGTGAGTGTGAACTCCTCTAAAAACACTAATCATTTTTAATTTTATAAAATAATTTAGACAAAATTAATTTATTCATTTAAAATAATTTAAACACGTGCAAAACGACATTTCTAATTTTGTCAATATTTCTAAATTAATTTAGACAAACTTAAAATATTTATTTAATATAAACTAAAACAATACCAAATATTATCTCAAAGATTTATTTTAAAATTTGAAACCTAAATAAATTGTCTGACCATAGCAAATACATTGAAATTTCGCAAATTTGGTCGGGATTAACATTGTAAAATGCCAGGGTTTAATGTATAACATGGATCTGAAATCTGAGCAAGGCAAGAAAGTCACAGATGAAGACAGATATTATTAATAGGAGTAAAAGGGTTGGTTTCCAGCAACTATGGTTGAGTTACACTGTGGCCGATCCGACGACTAGCATTGTTTGTGCAATGTGCTTGGTGAGCAAGGCAAGAAATTGGAGATTGGTAGGATAAAGGATGAAATGACCAATAAAATAAAAAAAGAAATAGAAATGGAAATGGAAATGGAAATGGAAATGGAAATGGAGGTATTAAATAAACCCTCCCTCTCCCTCCCAAGCAATCACAGACATCATCTCTTTGTTAAGAGAGAGGAGGACGATGAGGAAAGAACGAAGCATCTGGTTCGCTCGTCGTGCGTATTGGCAAACTCGCCATGCCGACACCTGCTTCTACTTGCGCTGAGTCCTCTCCTCTCCTCTCCGCTTCTCTTCATTACTTTCTGTCTCCTCGTCCTCTTATTACTTGTCTGTTTCTTTCTTTATTGCAGCTGAGATCATGTATATATTTTATGTCTCCTGTCTTCCTCAAATGGTTAATCCTCTTTTGCTATTCCATAACCCAAATTTCCCACGATCCACTCAGCTGTTATTTTCATAATTACTTGTTTTTTTTTTACTAAAGTTACCATTTTTGTTTTTGGGTATGGCAAAAAAAAGTATTTGACAAAAAAAAAAAAAAAAAAAACCATTAAAATAATTGAATATTAAACAGAAAATAAGCGACTGAATTGGAAGCCCTGATCTGCGATGACTGGCGTGGACGGCCGATGACAAAGTTGATTGAACCAAAGAGAGAAAACTACTCCCCTTAAAGACTCTTTACACTTGATTAATGCACATTTCTAGCTACTCCTTAACGACCAGACTCGTCCCAAAAAAAAAAAGTAAAAAAAAGACAGAAAAAATGACTACAGGCTGAGGAAGACGGTTAATGGCATAAACAGCCTCAAGATTTAAAGTTATGTTTAGTTTTTGCCTATCATTTCACAGATATGACACACCCATTGGTATGATCAACCATATTGCAGTCTTACCTTTCGAGTCGACGGGGATTCAAGCTTCATAATAAACTCGAGAAAGGGTACCTTACGCAGACGCGTCGCAGGAGGAAGCGCCTTGATTCGCCATAAAACGAACAACCACACAGGTAATGTTATCAGCACTGCCTTTCTGGCATGCTTCCTGCATCAACCTCTTTGCGGCCTCCTCCGGTGCCTGAATTGGTTTTATCATCGCAACAGCCTCCTGGAAAGAAAACAAAAATCATTCAGTCAAGGAGCAGAAAAAGGTACTTCTTTTTTTTTTTTTATACTTTCCATTAGAGAACCATATATTATCTGAAGCGAATCGTATAGACAACAATCGAAATGAAAGTCAAACCTCGTTAGATACAACATCCCACAGTCCGTCACTTGCAAGAATGAGAAACTCAAGGGAGCTATCGATCTTTTCTTCCTGCAAGTTTGGTGAAGTAATTAGCAGAATTCCATTAAAAAAATATTTATATTTCTCGTTTCGTACGCATTCAAATAATAAAAAAAAATGACGACCAACTCTACATGTGTACTTGTTCAGACATGATTAGATATTCAGACATCAAAGCTCACCTGAATTTCCGGATCAGCTACAACATATTGCTTCAACAGCCTATCCCCAAAAGCACGTGAAACAGCAAGAACACCTC
This sequence comes from Begonia peltatifolia, assembly GCA_022433055.1. Lineage (NCBI taxonomy): Eukaryota > Viridiplantae > Streptophyta > Magnoliopsida > Cucurbitales > Begoniaceae > Begonia > Begonia peltatifolia. The sequence continues at coordinate 3,411,275 of CM039518.1, forward strand.
CAACTCTCCAAGTTCCTAATCATGCAATATTCAGACTTCATAAATAAGAATACCACAACGAAAACCATTTAAATGACTGAAAATCACCAACTTGAAAAGCTTACCAGCCCACACCACGAATCCTCCAGCGTCCTCAATCCGTTGTCGTTCATCTGATTGATCAGGTTTGTGATCTCGGGAGACAGCAATTGCTATAAAACAATTAAACAAAGCACAAACAAATTAAGCATGGGCTTACCAAGAACTCCCACTTCCATAAAGACGCTTGATGAAATCGTGATAGTGACAAAGCAAACAAAATTACTGAAAGGAAGGCAGGTCTTCAAAGGGTACCAACTATTTGTTTGGAAGTTTTTGGTTTTTTTTTTTTTTCCAATCAGGTGGGTTAGGGAATGGGCGGTAGTGTAATCCACCACTTAATTCGCTTTTTTTTTTTTTTTTTTTTTTTACAAATGCTTTCAGGGAAGAGAGGAAAAAGAAGAAGGGAAGCATGTCACCATTTCCACCACGACATATAACGGCTCTGGAATCCCCAACATTAGCAACAAGCAAACGATCACCGACTAAAATAGCAGTAGAAGCTGTTGATCCAGCATCCCTGTTCTGATTGTTTTCTGATTTTAGAAATTCTGAGTCTGTGTGCATGTATGCATCGGCTGTAGAATAGGTGGTCAAATTATAAGCGGAGAATCACAAGTTCAGAAACAAAAACAACTGTAGAGCAATAGAAAGTGACTAACTTATAGCTGATTTAGTATCAGAGATGAACTTAGGGTGCTGGATCAAATTGCTAAACAAATTTTGCTTCACATACTCAGCAGCCCGCGCACCCCCATGACCTGAGACAACACAAAGTCAACATTTGCAGTTATATCTAGTTGCCTTGAAATACATGACAAATGCCAAGCTTGTGAAGAATTATAAAAATATATGAAAAACCAGCACAAACCAAAAAGAGCTAACTGCCTGTGAAAGAGGAATCCAAAACAATAATACCATAGATCAAAGTAAGAGGCCAGCTGAGAGCCTAAAGCTATAAATGCAACTACAACATTAACACATGAGTGATAATCTCAACACATTTGTATAGATAAAACATGCACTCATAAAAATATTGCACAAACAAAGAATATTGTCCTCGCTATATGCATCCCAATGTCAATACCAGGAATATTGTCCTCGCTATATGCATCCCAATGTCAATACCAGAATTATGAAAAATAGCTTCAAAGACTCCAACATTATGAATTGTTACAGTAAATAAAGTAAAAGGTCAAAATGAAAATGTTGATAGGAAAATGAGTCGCATGGCAAAAAGACACAATGGAGGGACAAATATGTATCCTCCATTTGCATATATCCACCTACTTCTCTGGAGATCTAAATGCCAAAAGGACGAAAAGAAACTTCACGCCTATTAAAGCTAGAGAAAACGAGATAAAGTAATATATTGGTATATGAAGGGGATCATTGTGGTAATCATTCAAGAGACGAGATAGACAGAATTTGGATGACTCCTTGTACTTGATGTACCTTTTCCATACCAAAATCTATATAATGTTTCTTCAATATTAGCATCATGCAACACATAAAAGAAACGGTAATAACTCGAAGTAGCAAGAACAAAATAAAAAAGGAAGAGGTAAGTACCATCAAAAACCCCAAAGAGGCCTACTATTTCCCCTTCAACACCATCTATTCGTGTCTCATAAAAATCTTCCATTGAAGACCGTTTCCCTGGAGAACTTGCATATCCATAGCTGAACTTTCCATTTGAACTGTCTCCACAAATACAGATTGTAGTTAATCTCCAATGCACCCCATTTAATTTCAGAGTTTATAGTAAGCTTTGTTCATGAGTCAGACCTTTATTGATATATTCGAAGAGCTATAAATCCACATACTCGAAATATGAGGTATATTAAAGAGAATTACTTCACTAGACAAGCGAAGAAAAGTAAAGCGAGGTTTCGAGCTCAATAAACTGTCAGTAGTGATCTCACAGCCATCCACCCACCATTATAGATAGTCAATGTTAAATAAGGTACACTTACTGTTTGATGAATATATTTTCTCAATAAATAAAAAATGACGTCAGAGAATAAGCGAATTCCATGTTATGTTGTAAAATGGCCTACACACATAATGAATAATGTTCCCAACAACCAGCTCCTTGACCAATCTAAGAAGAACTAAGATTTTCTTCATTCCCTACTTCCCTCGTCAAGTTCCCAAAAGTTAGATTAACAGGGATTCAAATAAAATTTTGGTTAACAAAAATAAGTGAAAGAACTATAGAGATGACTGTATTGTGTACAACGGATGAGCAGCAAAGATCAACAACAAGTTTTAAATCGGTATTCCTTCAACGTTTATCACAACTAACACAAATAACAGATCACACTCAGCATAAACAGCATAAAATGATCTCCAAATCCAACAACAGAACAAGAAATGAAATGAAAAACACCACAGGTCAACGACCAGAAAATACCACAAGTCTCAGAATTGGAATCTGCTACTCTTAACAGAAACGTTCCAAATAATTTTCTCCAAGATGTCTCAGCTCTCTTGTCCCTCCCCTTTTATCTCCTCCATGTTCCTCCCCAAATCTCACTCCACTAACAATGTACTACTATCACTCTCAACAATAAGACGTAGAGCACAAATAATAAAAAAAATAAAAACAATACCTTTGAAAACTTTTATTAAACGGTCACAGTGCAGTATAAAGCATGCAACTCTTATTAACTTCATTTGAAGAGAAAAAACAGTAAAAAGAACCGTAAGAATAAAACTTGATCGAACAAATATTTGCAGGTGCTTAAGGACTGTAGCTGGTAAGAAAGTCTACCAATAAATTATGAAACAAATCCTAATTTACTATCATTGACTGATTGATTCATATACCAAGGACACTTGGTGTTTTTAATCAAAATTTATCTTTGAATTATATAGATTCAGATGCATTAAGTCGAGAACAATTGTCATCTTGTCTATTAGTACGGTATTGAAATCAAGCCAATATTCCCAATTCTGATCGCAAATAAAGAGAATTTCAAAAACCATCATTTGACTATTCAAATAATAGAATGTATTATCAGAAAACAAGATGCAGAAACATTATCATGCAAACTGAAGACTAAAGTGCATATAATCGATAAACACATATTTCTGATCCACTACGAATCAAAGATAAACATAGTAGGGACAGTAATCCATGAATACTGAAAGTACGTGTTGAAAATCACGAAAGCACTCAAAGGTCAATAAGCAGGCCGAAAACAAATCAAGAGAATGGATTCCTAATGTATGGATTGAAAATCAATAACCATCGACATCATAAAAGAAAGAAAAATTCACAACAAAATATTATAGAAGCAACATCAGATCCAATAGAAAGAGAAAGAAAAACAGAAACACTACCTGAGACCACCGCCGCTTACTGGTCCTTCATCGGCAGCATGAACCTGACTCGAACATGATAGGACTGAATTCAGATAGCCCATGTTAGTGGTTATTACTAATTGGCCAGTTCTACTCCCTCCGATCAAAATAAGGATAGGAAAAAGGATAAGAAATATATAATATCCGGTAGCTAAGGCTGAAGACGCGAAAAAAATAATCTTCTTGTAGAAATGGAGTAGATCCCAAAAAATTAACCTGCAAAGTCGAAGAAAAGATGATGAAAATTCTCGATCTAAATTACTCAAACCACAAGAAAAAACCCTTATAATCCCAGAAAAAATGGAGGAAGATTCATTGAGATTTAACAAAACACATAAATCAACAATAATCACCCGAAAAACAGAAAACAAATCCCCGAAACAAACAACTACAATATAATGAAAGAGCGGGAGAAACTTGGAGGGAGACAGATTGATTACCTACAGGAAGGAAAGCAAAGAAGGGAAGAAGAAATAGCAATGGATGGAAGGATTAGACAGATAGAGAAGAGAGAGATGAGCATCAGAGAGGATTCTGTTTCATAGTTTGGTTTTAAGAGAAAGCGTCGCTTCTAATGGCGATTGAGAATAATTAATTACAGTAATTTTAAATTTTCAGAAAAATTAATTAATTAAAAATAGAATAATATGAGCTTGTTTTGATTGATACTAAAAAAAAGCGAGAGTCATACGCGTCGCCGTCTAATGAGGCGAGCTTACCATAGGACCGAGTCAAACCCAACCTATTTCGCGGTTTCACCGTACACGTGTCATGCATGCACCTATAAAAAAATTCTATTATTTGGATAAAAATAAACAACAATAAAAATTTATTTTTGTTATTCTCTAAAAATATTAGTGGGGTTTTAAATAATTATTAAGATAGCTAACGTGATAAATTAAATTTAAAATTTTAATAAAAATAATAGGAAAAAGTTTAATTCAAAATTTATCGTATGAAATCATTTATCATTTAGTTTATAATATTTTTTTACCCAATCAGACCCTATCGTATATGCCGTTTATAATTCAAACTCTGTTGTTTAATTTTCGTTAAATTCGTTACGTGCAAAGCATTTAACTTTCTTTTTTTATATTTAAAAAATATAAAGTTATAAATTAATTTTAAAAAATAACATACGATATTCAATTTACTTGAAATTTTTACCACATATTTATCATATTATGAGAAGATAATTTAAAAATTTTCGTCATTTTTCAAAACTTATATGATTTATTATAATTATTTTATAAATTAATTAACTAAAATAATAATAAATCGTACAAGTGTTAGAAAATCACAAAAATTTTCAAATTATCTTATTATAATGTGCTGAATATGTGATAAAAATTTCAAGTAGATTGAATATTGTTGTTTGCCGTGGATATGTGAGAAGACAGTAAGTTCAATTAAAATGATCATCCTCTCACGCTAAATGATAAATTAATTTTAAAAAAAATAAATTATGTTAAATTTAATTAAAAATTTTATCACATATTCAGCACATTATAAGAATATAATTTAAAAATTTTAGTGATTTTCTAATACTTGTACGATTTATTATAATTTAGTTAATTAGTTTATAAAATAATTATAATAAATCATACAAGTATTAGAAAATGACAAAAATTTTTAAATTATCTTCCCGTAATATGGTAAATATGTTGTAAAAATTTCAAATAAATTGAATATCGTTTGTTATTTTTTTAAAATTAATTTATAACTTTATAATATTTAGAATTTTTAAATATAAAAAAAGAAGGTCAAGCACGTGACCAATTTAATTGAAAATTAAACAACAAAGTTTGAATTGCAAATGACGTATACAATAAGGTCTGATTGGATAAAAAAAATATTACAGACCAAATGACAAATGGTCTCATACGATAACATATTAATTGAACTTTTCTCGAAAAAAATATCAAAATGAACTTTATAAAACTAAAATGTTCCTAACCAAATGTCACAGACACGTGTGGAAATGGAGGAATTTCGTGATTATAATATACTTTAAGTAATTGTTTATATAATATTAAATATAATTGTTTCCCAAATAATTGTTTGGGCTTTGGCTGTTTGAGATTGCATTTTTGCCCTGACAATCTATTCGGCCAACAACTTGAACCACACGAACTAAAATTATTTAGTGATCAATTATCTCCGTTCCGTAGTCTTAAATCTTATAATCCTCTCGACAATAAGGAATCGCGACCAAACAACGGGATAGTACGAAACTGCTTCTTAGAATCAAGTACATTTCCGAACTTGTCAACCCCTGTTCAAAAATAACAGATGCTAGTTGTTAAGTTGTATAATTAAACATCAAGGAGTTCTTAAGACATAAAATTATTAAGATCTTTTTAGCGTAATTATGTGTTAAATAATGATTGGTGTATAAGGTAATAAATTATAAATAAATAATTATTAAAATTAATTACATTAATAAATATTTGATTAGTTTAATTACATTAAAATTAATTACATTAGTTTGATTAGTTCAAAAGAGTATAATAAAAAAATAAATGTAATATTATTTTTATTAGTTTTTTATTTTTATTTTTTCTAGGATAGTATAAATACGGAAATCTTAAACGATGAACAAACGGGTTGTTCAAAGCCGAACGTTCTACGAATCCGATCCGATTAGACGGCGATTGTCAAACCCCCTGCGCGTACGGGCCTTCTCTCTCCCTCCTACAAAATGGTGAATCAACAGCAGCAATTCTCACAGCCATGGATACTCGACCTTTTGCCTTTCATAGTTGTTATTCTAATAGCAGCTCACGTTTTAGCTCTGGTACTTCTGGACTCAGTTATCTCCTATTTTATTTTTCTTAAGCTTTCTCAAAAGATTCCTCATTTCGTTGATTTCTTCAGGTTTACTGGATTTACAGATTGGCGACTGAAAAACAGCCTCAGAGGAGTAAGGCACACTGAAGAGCACTTGTGTGTAGAACCAAAAGATAGAAGGTTGGTCAAACCCTAAGTCATCTATTAGTCTGGTGTGCGGGTGAAACGTCAATGCAATTTACAACTTTTTGTTTCCAACTGAACAAATTACTTGAGTGCTGAGTTGGGTCGTGATGTTTACTGACCATTGGGAGTTACGAGCCTCTACAAAATGAACTTTGAAAGTTATTATATGGTAAAAGATTGAGAGGGAGGATGTTGTTTTTTCTAATTGTAAATTTAGAATTTTCGTTTTCAATGCGATTCAGCTTTTTGCCAATGGGAATAGCCACTAGTTTACTTTTTGTACTTGGTTAGAATTAGTGGAGTAGACTATTGGGAGACAATGCATTTAGCTGCCTGTTATTAGTGGAAAAGGTTGAAACTTCTTAGTTATGGGGAAATCTTCAATTTAGGTTGAAATTTAAACATTTCAGATATTAGGAATGGTGATATCGGATATAGAAAGGGAGAGAGATTGAAAAGAGGAGGGGGTACCTGGGAATGGGATTGACACAGGAGGACAAACCTAAAACATAAACAAAAAAGCAATGGGATTGCCAGAGGATTGTAAAGAGTCTTGACATCAGAATTGCCGTGAAGTTGCAGGTTTTACTTCTCGAACTGAGAGTAGTGACCACCCTCCCAGTCAATATATCAAAAAAGCAAGGTTTATAGTCAAGTGAAATTACCAACGAGACAGCTCTTAAGTAAATCAGAATTTCGCAACCCCGCTCGATCAATGAGGATGTATAGATAATGATTGTGGAGCATTACTAGTAAGCAAGTAATTGGGCACTACTGGTCTTGCTCACATGTTTGATATTAGTTGAATTTTGGTTGAGTTTTGTCTTTGGTTAGGTAGAGAAATGAAAGTTAATAAACTGTAGGATCATTATCCTAATTGTTCTAGATTTCTTGGAATCATAGTCGGCTGCTATAATGAAATAGAAGTTTGTAGGATCAAGGGAGTAGAGGCGTGTTACATATGAAAGTAAATATCATGATAAGTTGAATGGAATTGTAGAATAATACATGCAAAGATTAATTCATTTTCCACATAATTATTCGCAAATCTCTGTTGATTCTTTACTCTTCGGTGACTTTTGTTGTAATCCTAGCTTGGGAATGGTATTATACTTTTTTGGGGCTGATAGCTCAACAACTTATTTACACCCACCTGGACCAAACCCAACCCTTCCCCTGGCAACATCATAAACAACCTCTAATGTTTTCTGCTGCGTATTACCAAATATTGCCACATCCGTTGGATCCCTATTTGCAGCAAAAGCCAAGCAAACTTGTGACAGACTCGCAGCTAATAAAATGCCAGTGGGGTGTAACTCTACTGTCACTCCGCCCTTGAAGGAAAAGCTTATTAGTGGGACTTTAATGGTGGTGTAACTGGTCAGGTTATAGCAGGTATCAAGTATTGAAAGTGCTGGGGCTTTAGGATATGCTGCCATTTCTTTTTGAAACTCCAACTTTAAGGCACTATACGCCGCAGGAGGCAATCGTGTGATCATTGTGCCGGAGTCAATTAAAGAGCCAGCTGCTGTAAAAACTGTTCCTGGAATTTGTAATTTGTAACCTCCGACACTTATTCCCTCAATATCTAGTGGATAGTAATTAGAACCCAAAGAGATGTTTGATAATGGTGTGTATCTCACAGCAATTCCACTACTATCGCCGAATGCGAGGTAGCCAGTTAAGCTAGATCTGGATGGTAGACAATATGAGAAGACTCTACCATATTTTTGTGCACTCTGCTGGACAAAAGAAATGTTGTTCTGGCCAAGGCCTAATATACCAGCGGCTTCACCAAAGAGGCCTCGATTATTTTGACCGCAACCAAAGAGGAAATTATCAATGACATCGGTTGTTGTAAGAGAGAGCTTTTCTTCAGAGTAATGTCCGACTGAGAAGGATTGGTCACCATATTGAATACCGTAGAGACATGTAGAATCATGACAACCAGGTGGAGTTCCTGCAATTAGTTTAATTCAATTTCTACATGAATTCTATAGAAGTTGTTTATTCATCTACTTATTTGGTGTATTTCTGATTTTTTTACCAGTTCCAGATTGAAGCTGGGAGCATAAGGGTGAAGAGCATGAGATGTTTGTGTAGGAAGACGATCCGGAGGGATCAAAAACCGGTTCCTGTTGATCGTAGCAAAAGTTAAGGCAAGGCTCGCATTGAGTCCAAGTGAGGTCACTTCCAGTGTCGAATATGAGGGAAAGTTCCTTTTTAGGAGTGCCTAAACCCACAGTCACAACGTAGTTGCCAGTGCCAAGCTCCGCCCCAGACCTAGCTGGTACTGTGGTATCCTCTGAGAGCGTCAAATAGCCATCTCCCGAGACTTTGGAAAGCCGGGAGTGGATGAAATCGACTCGAGCCTGGTCTTGGAGTAGAACCTCAGTTGCCGTAGGAACATTTGGTGCATCTTGTTTGTGTTGATTGCACGTCCCATGCTTGTGCACCACCTTGAGAGAGCTCACCTTCTTTGGATCTGAATATATTATTACTTAGAAACATCAAGGAGCTACTACATCGATGACTGAGTTTGCAGTGATTCGACGAGATATGTCTTCCAAATATCTCAACTTGCGACTGTGATTGGGCTTTGGTATCTCCCCGAAAGCCTACTTCTTAATTATTTAGATTTTGAGTTATTTATTTTGGCAGGTGGGTATCCAGTTTTTAAAATAATCATAACGTAGTTTAACTTATAAAAATTATGTAATTGCGTTTCAACTGATATTATGACAATATAAATTAAGAGAACTGCATGAATGATTTTCGTCAGCAACAGACAATAACTTGATAGAAATCTTTGATTTTCCCTTGAAATCTTTTCTCAAACCAAACCATCATCTACTCCTTTGCAGTATTTCCTTCTAAGTGGTGGAATCAAATATGAGAGTGGAGTGAACCTAACGTCGTAAGATTTTTTTTTTATCAGTTTAGTCGTCTGAACCTCTACAAATAACCCTGGAATTTACCTTCAGTTTTAGAGAACTAGAGAGAGAGAGAGAGAGAGACAGACAGACCTGGTTCGTAGTGAGTGCAACTGGAGGAGGCCGAGGGAAGGAGAGAAGCGAGCTGATGAGAGTTTGAAGCGGGGTCTCTTCCTTGAAAGACATAAACCTGGTCAGAGGAAACAAGAAGAGAAAGAAAGGCAAAACAATTCACGAAGAGGAAGAAGAAGACGAAGAAAGTTTGAGAAGCCATAGTCACTGATTTCTCTCTCTACTGTGCTCGTCTGCTTCAGCATCCAAGTCCTCAGCCATTATATAGACATCATAGCTGTAAAATATGACCATTCCATTCTCATACAACTTCATTTTCATTGATTGAATCGCCTACATATTATCTACACTCATCTTTATTCCATTTTGGTAAACAGAGAGGGTTATTAGCTGAAGCTATAACTCATCTTTTATTATTTATTATTATTTAAACAAAACAATAATAGAAAAGGATTACCATTTTAGAGTGAAAAGGACTAGAAACAAATTTTGCAAATATGGTCGTCCTCTTTCTTATTATCTTAATTTAAGGGGACTAATATTCTAATATTTGCATTGATCGCATTTAAAAAAAAAAAAAAGATTATGAAAACAAAATCAGCCATGTAAATGGGTAATTGAAGAGTTTGAGATATTTTAAAAAGATTAAAAAAAAAAAAAAATTATTTATTTAATAATTTTTTTTTAAAAAAAAAGAGATCCTTAGAATTAAGTTTTATCCCAATTACCTAATCCGCACTCCATATGTAATGTCTCTTAATTACCGTTCATCAATTTGCTAGCTCGTGGCTAGCAATGTTAATTCATTATGGAGTCCACTTAGTTACTATATATGGTCAAATTATGTAAGTGACTTGTTTCTAGACTAACTAGAATCAGTAAAAGAATCCTCGCTCTCCTTCACGCGTAAAATTTCCAACCCTTTTTTCATGGCAAATTCCAATATTAGCGTTCTCAACGTGCATCTCCAAGAGTTCGTTTTTGGTTATCACTCGTCTCAATTTGAGTTGACGTAACAATTTTTTCATTTGGGTATAAATCGTGTAAATATGTAAGACAAAAATTGAGTTATCAAATTGTCTCTAAAGTAATGATCTTGACTTATTTTGTAAAGATAATATTAAGTTTACTTTTTAATTTTATATTGATATAATCTTAGTATTATAGTTTAATTATGTATAACTTACTAGTATTACTAAAATTAATTAATGACAGGTAAATGTCAACGAGAGGTAAAATTAGTATAAAAGTAAAGAGTAAGTCTTACGTTATTCATTTTTTAATCCATTGAAATGTTAAGGTTTACTTTCTATTTTGACACTTAAATATTATCTCTTAATATGTAGGGGTGGGCGCGGTCCGGTCCGGTTCTGGTTCCTAACCAGGACCGGATCGGACCAAGTATTTTGGGAATTTGACTCTTAGAATAGAAACCGGTCCCGGGAGAAACCGGTTCGAAATCGGTTCTTCCCATAACCTTTTTTTTTTAATTTTAATTTTAAAAAAAATTATAAATAAATCAAAATACACTAACCTAAACATTACACACAATCACACCATCTTTCTCCCTAACAGAGATGTCATTGTTTGATAATCTCATTTGTTGTTTAACGGATAACCAAATTTTATTTTCATTAGTCATAGTTAAATTTTGTGCACAATTGAGACATAATTACAATAATCTTCATTCATCAAAGTTATTGTAAGTTTCTAAAAAAAAATATAATAACTTTAAATTTTATATTCTATAATGAATAATCTTCAAATTAGATTCAATAAATTACACAAATTTAAAATTATAATACTAAAAATTAGAAAAGAAAATTCATATCTCGGCTTTGGACAATGGACACACTACACAGAGCAAAGAGCAAAGAGCAAAGAGAGAGAGACGTCAGTCGGAAGACACGGAGAGAGAGTCGAGAGAGACAGCAGTTGTCAATTGGCACTGGCAGACACGGAGACGGCAGTCGATAGTCGGGACTTCTGTTCGGAGGGTTGGGGAGTCAAGACTTAGGGTTGGGCAGTCGAGGAGTCGGGGTTCAGTGACCAGCGTCACTGCACCGATGAGTCAGGACTACAGCGTGAGTGTGGTCAGGGGTTGGGGACTAGAGTCGAGAGTCGGGATTGCTATTCTGCTTCGGTGCTTCCAATTGGTCTTTGGATTTACTGATTTAGGGCATCCAACCCATGGGTCGAATAACCTGTTTTTACCAAACCGACCCATGAGTCGGTACTCCCACGATTTAAGCTGGTTCCCAGACCTCGGAACTGTGGATCGAATCGCCGGTCCTAGTTCCTACAATATTGGAATTGGGATCGGCTCCCAATTGCTTGAAATCGACCAAGAACCAGCCCAGACTGGGTGGTCCTTTACTAATACGACGTTTATGTGTAATACAAATTAAGATGACGCTTACCTCCTAATACAACGCTTACCTCCTAATATGATATAATCTTAGTTATTGACATAATATTAATTAAGATAAATTATGGATGATTAAAATAAGATATTAATTACATCAACTTGGTTAGTTAAGATAGATTCCAAGAAATAAAGACTACGTTAATGATTACTACTTTTTTTGGAATAATTGACCATAAAAATTAATTTAAAAAATGAACATTTTGCGGTGACAATTTCGAAACGACATGTTGAGGAGATCCGGGAACAGACGCTATGTCGTTTGCTTTAAGAGAAAAGCCGCAACAATTTGTGGCCAGAAGCAGGGTACGACTGCGGACTAGTATGTTCTTTAACACGTACACGTAATAGCAGCTTCTGAGACTCCTCAGCTTCACCTTCTCCTTCGATCTCTTCAACGTCTCAGAACTTCCAAGTTCGAATCGTTAATGGCGTCCATTCGACCTTTTACTCTACTTTCTCCGCCTACTTCATTTTCTCACGCACCTAAATCACTGTCCTTTCCCAACTTATTTTTCTCTTCAACTCTTTTCACGCCATTATCTTACAAAAAGAGGTTCCCTGAGTGTGGTGTTGCTGCTGATCCAGTCGAGGCTTCACCTGGACTTAACTTGACGGAAGAGGACGAGGACAAGGTTATTTTGAGTCCCAAATCCGAAGATGAGCGACGATCGGAGGTAATTAAGGCGAATTATGATTGGACGGAAGAATGGTATCCGCTGTACCTTACGCAGAATTTGCCGGACGACGCGCCTCTTGGCCTTCTAGTGTTCGATAGGCAGCTTGTCCTCTATCGAGATGGCTCGGGTGAACTTCGATGCCACGAAGATAGGTGCCCCCACAGGTAATCTCTACTGAACTTGTAACCCAAATTTGGGGCTCTTGAGAAATCCTTTCTCTGTAATAGTTGGCTGATGAACTTTTAGATTACTAACTCTCTTGAGTTCGCATATACATCAAGAAACACGGATGTTTGATGAAGAAATGTAGGCATAAAAACGAAGTATCGGCTTGCCCATTATTTTGGGGGCTTAGAATCTAAGAGAGTGAAAACAGTAGTTGTAGTATTTCTCCTCTATACGACTGACTTTCAGCCATTGCAGTGCAGGAAAAAATGCTCTTCCCTTAGAATTCGTGAATGTATTTGGTATATGACTAATTCTTCAGCTAATTGCTGCTGAATTTGTTTAGGAACTTACGAACTCCGCTCATATACTCTTCTGATAGAGTGATTGTTTCTGAAATTTCTACTCCATTAACATTGGTATTAAAATCTCTGATTTCAGATTGGCGAAGCTGTCTGAAGGCCAACTGATTGATGGGAGGCTGGAATGTCTTTACCACGGTTGGCAATTCGAAGGATCGGGTCAATGCGTGAAAATCCCTCAGGCATGTTCCTAGATTATTCAATTTCTTTCTTTTGCCGAATTGTCACAGCTAATTTGATCAAACTTCAAATTGAGACTGCTGAGTTTTTTGTGCAGCTTCCGAGCGATGCTAAAATTCCAAAATCAGCATGCCTGAAAACATACGAAGTTAGAGATTCCCAAGGAGTTGTGTGGGTGTGGATGTCTCAAAAAACTCCTCCAAACCTCAGTAAAATACCTTGGTTTGATAACTTTGCAAGGCCGGGGTTTCAAGATATTTCGACTACTCATGAGCTGCCTTATGATCACTCCATCCTTCTCGAGAACCTCATGGATCCTGCCCACGTACCAATCTCACACGACAGAACAGATTTCACAGCCAAACGAGAAGATGCACACGCACTAGGTTTTGAGGTGACTGAACGGACTAATCGTGGATTTGCCGGGTGGTGGGGTCGGGCAAATGGTCAACCATTGCCAAACTTCTTAAGGTTCGAAGCCCCTTGTGTTCTCCAGAATAACCGGGACATTGTATCTGAAAATGGGAAAGTGGATTACTTCTCAGGCCTCTTCCTTTGCCGACCAACCGGCCAGGGAAAATCCATGTTAATAGTGAGGTTTGGATCTACAAGAAGATCTTCGCTGATGAAACTGTTACCAAAATGGTACTTTCATCAGAACGCAGGAAAGGTCTTTGAGCAAGACATGGGGTTCCTTTCTTCCCAAAATGAGGTTTTAATGAGAGAAAAAGTCCCTACAAAAGAACTCTATCTTAACTTGAGATCATCCGATACATGGGTGGCCGAATATCGTAAATGGATGGACAAAGTCGGGCATGGGATGCCTTACTATTTTGGGCATAGTACTATTTCACTGCCGAAGGAGCCTGCAGTTGTGGAACACGCACCGGCAGGATTAGTCGCCGGGCTTTCGGCATCTTTACCCGCCAAAGGTGGAATCGGCTCAATTCATGCTCCAAATTTGGCTAACCGATATTTCCGTCATATTGTACACTGCAAAGGGTGTAGAAATGTTGTCAAAGCCTTCCAGGCTTGGAAGGATAGTCTTTCTGTTGTGGCTATTGCATTTGCTGCATTGGCTATTCTGGTGTCGGGAAGGCAGTGGAAGACCCTCCTTTTAGTGGCGGCAGCCTTGTGCTCGGCTGGGGCTTATACCTGCTCAGCTGCTATAGCAATGAACACAAATAACTTCATTAGGGTTCATAGGCGATTGTGAATCTGAGTATGGTGCTATTTCTTCTAGTGAACAGAAAATAGAAATACACGAGTGATTTGATTATTACTTTGCATCTGCTCTATAGCAAGGGTTTTCCATCGCAGCACATTGTAAAGAAGTGTTGTTAAAACTTTAGCCATCTCTTCTTCTTTTTACCAGAACGACTCCTGTGAAGAAGACGCACGAACTGCCCCAGTCCTCCGCCAATGCCTTGCGTGTAGTTTTGTAATAGCAGCCTCGTGAGTGGCTTTCTCTGTGATAGTCCCCCACAAGTTCGCCTAGTCCGTACCAATGAGAGTATATAATTTTACATCGTTTTGGAGAGTCACAATACATGATTCTTAAGCCTCTCTATTTGCATTCTCAAGTCCTCATCCTTGTAGGAAATCAGAGCCCGCCGATCTACATTAATCCCCTCTGTCAAACCTTTTTCTTTTTGTTTCTCTACTAAGACAACCGATGCTTAATTGTGCACAACAAGCTAGCCAATTCTGAGAATTTCTTCTCACGATTCTGCGGAGAACCAGAAGGAAACAAGGGAGAGGGAAATGACGTCGTACCTCAAGAAGTTCCGAATTAGATAACAATTAATTAAGAAACCAATAAATTATGCAATAATTAATAATAATCCACGAGCCTTGCCATTGAATCTTCAATGCCCGCTCCAAAAACCTCTGTTCGTTGCTCGACTAGCTTTAGGAGAGGGTTTCGTCGCTGAAGGAGAGCACAGATGGAGATACGAGAGTGTTGTGAGGGAGTCTTACCTGAAAGGGGTACGCGGAAGAGAAGATGCCCAAAGTCCAAGATGTTAGTTAGCCGTTGGAGGAATAGAAGCTTCCAGCAACTAATCAAACGATAGCGTTTCTACCTCCCTGACGTGGAAGGCAGTTTGAGGAGAACGAGTACTTCAAATTTTATGAGAGACAAAGAGAAGGGTGTGAAACGTGTGAACTCTTTTGTTTACATCTATTCTTTTTCGTTCTTCACTGTACCGTCACCACAACAGAGAAGCCTTCCGGGTCCGGCTTCCAGTTTCAGAACACTCCAATTTCACTTTTTTTTATTAATTTTAAAAACTGTAGTTTCAGAACGCCTCTTTTTTTTTTTTTTATGAAAGAAGTTTTGGGCCAGGGCTTGGCAATGTGTGGGCTTGGAAGATGTATACATGGAGGAGCTCTCCCCATGTTTTTGAAAATGGACGTCTTCAGGAACCGGCGCGGACTTGAGAGAAGAAAAGAAACATCTGAAAACCCTAATTGGTTGCTCCTTCTTGCTCAGATTTTGGAGAGAGAGAGAGAGATCATGGGGCATAGTCATCCCAGTCAACAGCACCAACCAACAGACGGGTTGGTGAATTTGTTTTTCCACGCGAGTCGCGATCTCTCTGCGGTTCAGTGCAGGCTCGAAAAGGAATTCCAACAAGTTTATTCTGACAGCGTAAAAACGAGTCATCCCCAATTGTTTAAACTTCTGTTGACGATTTCACGTTTACCGACCCTGGCGATGGCAGATTCAGGTGTTTCATCTATCTCCTCCATTTATTCATATTTCATAATTCTTACATTTGGAATCGCGATGAAAAAAAAATTGAAGAACACCGTTTACAGGTAAATCCAATGAAGCTCGTTTCTAGGTTAAAAAAGGCAC
The DNA here is from genome assembly GCA_022433055.1 of Begonia peltatifolia. Taxonomy (NCBI): domain Eukaryota; kingdom Viridiplantae; phylum Streptophyta; class Magnoliopsida; order Cucurbitales; family Begoniaceae; genus Begonia; species Begonia peltatifolia. The sequence goes on from CM039518.1 coordinate 3,427,378, forward strand.
AGGAAGAGCTCTAAACCTTGAAAGAACAATGCCTCCAACTTTTGTCAGCCAAACAGGTACGGTTGATTCTCAATTCGAATTGGCTGAGTTGCAGAAATGAGTAAGCACAATTTCAGATAAGACCCGTTGTGAGAAAGAAGACTTTCATATGCAGGATGTAATGGACAAAGCTCAGGCAGTACTGTTTGAAAACCAAAATTTACTGCGGCGGATGCGAGCTTCAGCGGGTATCTCTCTCACCCATGATTCTGACGATCCTGCATTTGCTAACATCAAACAGGCAATACCTTCTTTGCATTCCAACATGATTCTAGATTAGGGGCAAGAGTTAAGGTTGTACATTCCAATTGGTGACTCTAGTTTTTGCGCCATTTGTCAGCAAGCAACCTAGATTGAACAAAAATACAAGGCTTTTTCACGTGAATAAATAGCCATACAGATACTTGTATGTATGGCTATCACTTGGCGGGAAGAGCCTACATTTTCACTTGTGTAACTTTTTTTTACTTTTTTTGCTAACCCACTGGAAGAGCCTACATGTACATCTACTGTATTTCTTCTTGATTTCTTTTTCTGATGCCTTTTTCTGATGCAGATTATTGATGAGTGGACAATGCGAGTGAGATCAAAATTACGCAAGTATTTTCTCGACGTACACGCCTTTAATATCTTGATGTGTAAGTTCTATTATCAGATAAATCTTAGATCGTTAATTTGATGTTAATTTGATGTACATGGGATGAGCAAGTTACTCTTCTCGGCTATTATGTAAGTACTTCAAATGTGTCTCAAGCTTTAGCTGTCGCAAAGTTTGGCCAGAGAAGAGTTGCATACATAGCTGGAGGATTGAAGCCTAATTTGGTGCAATTAACAAATAATTTGTGCAAAAAGAAAAGAAATTGGGAAACATGTATAACCTTGTGGTACGTTGTTTTCTTTTTGCCTGAGTGAGTGTGTGGTTCCACAATCGGTCATTTGGCACTGCCTCTTTCGTCTTCTATTATAAGATAAATTCTGAAGCAAGCTCAATCTGTATTTAATAGCACAAACATATGAGCATCGTAAAAGGGTCTTAAAGATTTACCTGGACGACAAGAAGATTTGTTTTTTTTTTCAAGCTTAGAGGCCAGAAAAGCTTTATCGGTCGTAGGGTGCCTGATATGGTATCGGGGAAGTCTCTAAAAGAAAAAAAAATCTTGGGGTAATGTGAGACCTAAATACAGAGATGAGATGTATGGTAAACTTTGCATTTGTTGGTAGGGAGTCATGGCAACTTTAATCATGTACATAAAATTGTAAAGAAAAATTAAAAGAATAAAAGTGTAATCATCTTCAGCCGTCTAGTCAACTGAGTCCCACATGGCCTACTTTGGATTATTAGGTTCACCCAACCACTTTGCTCGGAAGCCAGTTCCCTTGCAATCAGTGCAGCACCTTGATCCCTGAAGAATTATGAATCATTCACAGGTTTTAGGCTTTTTGAATAAAAAACCAATCTCGATTAAGCAAAACAATTGACAATATAAAAAGATAAAAGTTTGATTGAAGAAATAGGTTGCTTTTTCGTGAAGCAAATCCGTTTTGTATCCAGGTTGCAAGGTGGAAATTCATAATGAGAAAGAAAATGCGCATCTGCAAATTCTTGAATTGTAAGTTCATAAATTCTAATACCTTGCCAGAGCAGATAACACAACTCGAGTTTCTGGATGGGACTTGGCAGAGCATGTTATCTCCAAGAATAAAGAAGCCTGTACCAGCACACCATTCACACTCGACAAGCCCTTTCGAGTCACAAGAAGAGCAAACAATTGGCCTTGGTTGCTATAAGCACAAAAAATGAGCAGCGGAACAGTAACTAAGTCAGATTGCCATTCTGTAGTTTATTCAATATCATCCAAATGCACTAGTCTACTTTCAAATGGACTCATTCTTCGAAAAAATATTCATTTATTTAGAGCTGGTAAATTGAAGTGAAGTAGAGAATTGACTAAGAATATTTTGTTTCTTGTGGGGATTATTTGGTTTGACGCGCAAATATCATGTGATACAAGTAAACGTAGAAACAAGATTTCCATGGTGACCTATCTAATTTTAACCAAGCTCAAACGAGAACGAATTTTGCAGTGTGTTCTTGGCTAATGGCCAATATAACAGTTTAAACAAGAGATCTGTTGAATTCATAAAAGTCTAAGAATATTTTGTTTCCTCTTGTGGGGATTATTTGGTTTGACGCGCAAATATCATGTGATACAAGTAAACGTAGAAATAAGATTTCCATGGTGACCTATCTAATTTTAACCAAGCTCAAACGAGAACGAATTTTGCAGTGTGTTCTTGGCTAATGGCCAATATAACAGTTTAAACAAGAGATGTGTTGAATTCATAAAAGTTTAGGAATGGTTCACAGTAGTAGGATAAAGGATGCAATTTTCATCTCAATAGATTTGTTAATTTATTTTAGAGTACTCAATACTTTGGAAAATATAGCTCTTTATGATACATAGATGAAATAGGAAAAAAGATATATAGGGTGGAGGAACAGACAAGAAAGTCACGCAAAAAAAAATAAAGAAAAGAAATAAGAGCATCATCCCTAGCGAACCTGAGACGTGACTAATACAAGGAAAACATTGGGAAGCCAGAGCAAATATATATTAATTAATGACTGGAGAGTTACTAAATATCTGATACATTAGAATCATTCAAGTAACAAAGAACCTAGCTTGTTGCTTGAACCAATTTTACTAAACATACACATGGAAATTTTCATTTGGAACTCATGTTGCTTCGCCTCAGAGATTCGGTAGAGACCGAACAGAAATCAGATTCAAGAAAATCGTTAAACTCAGGAGGTCTTCGTTTTTCCATTGCAAATATCATGATTTAAACCAGAAAAAAAAAAAAAGACGAAACAAATAAGTAAGGAGATTGGAAAATCAAACATGCCTGAGAGATAGACCAGGCCTGTTCCATTCGCTTAACGAAATCGAATGAGCCTCCGTAAGAATCAACAATCGAAGCACGAACACCACAAACCCTAGCACTAACCGAGCTCGAAGCAGTTACAGTAGCGAAAGGAAAAGTGATTGCATGACCGATCAATCCTATCCACGAATCTGAGAAGCTCTTACTCCGAATGGAATCGACCACCATCAAAGGCGCGCAGCACATACGACAAGTCATTGTCCTCCCCCTTTCCCTCCTTCGTCACCAGCCTTAAAAGAGTGAGAAAGAGAGGCAGAGGAGTCAGTCAAGAGCGCGAAAAGCAGCAAATTTTGACTTGACCCACTCTCTCCACTTCTCTTGCCTTTCATTTTAGGCCTAATAAATGTTATTTTAATTATTATATTAATTAATTAGCTTTTCGTAAAATCAAATTACATAAAATTGCGTAAATAAAATTAAGAAGCTAAACCTATTATTGCCTTTATTTTAGATATTTTTCTCTTATGCAATTTCGTGTTACATTTTTATGGTACCAACTCTTATAGTTAATAATGTAATTAATATTATATAAATTAAAAAAAAGATAATTAATAATTTAAATCTAAACTGTAGTGATTTTTGCCTATGGATTAATTGAATCATAGAAAGAGAGTATGCATGTTAGTTTTGACTAGGGTGATCAAAACTGATCGAGAATCGACAAACCGAACCAAATCGATATTCGATTATAAAATTTGAAAAATAATAAACCGGACTTGATTTTTGAAATATGCAAAACCAAAAGTAACAAAATCAAATGGAATTATTATTAGACTTTAAAAGCACAAGGAATGAATTAAAAGTTTGATTAAATTTTATTAACATTTAATGCAATTGATCATATTTAATTGATAATTTTATCATTACTAATAAATAATAAAACTATGACTAATTGAAGATCATAAAAATTAAATTTTAAATTATATCTACATAAGAGATTTGAGAATCTAATTAGTTTAATTTATTATAATTTAAAAAATATTAAATTTATTTTTAAAGTTTCCTTTAATATTATTCTCAATTTTAATCTTATTTTTATATTGAAAAGATCGTTCGATTTTGGTTCGGGTTTGCACAAAAAAAATCTAGTTTTGATTATAAACTCTCTGACCTGAACCGAACTGAACCATAAACATCCATAGTTTTGACACAATATAAAACGACAATGTTTTATTTGGTAACTGGGCTAGTTTTAATGTTTGAATAGTAAAAAAAAAAATTAAAACATTAAATACGGGGATCGGTGAAGTTGAGAATATTAATAATTGTTAATTACCGATAATTATAAAGAGGCCATTTTTAGTTTGGATTACAAAACAAGTTAAATAAACCAAATAAAACAATATTAATGATAATAGTAGTCTCCCTTGTTATTAAACCGTGCCCTCATCCAAGCTCCATCCAAGTTCTCACTTCACTTGAACGAAGAACCTTCTCTCTCTCTCTCTCATGGATAGAGCTGTGGATTCACCGGCGTCCCCCTCCTCAACGACGACCTTCGTTCAGGCAGATGCAAACACATTCAGAGACTTGGTCCAGAAGCTCACCGGCTTTTCCGACAGCTCCCACAAGGTTGATATCACCATTCCTCTCAGTTTCTCCTCCAAACCATTTGCCCCTAACTTTACAGCCCCTCGCCGCCCCACTTTCAAGCTCCATGAACGCAGGCGACCCATGAAAAAGCTCCAGCTCAATTCTGGACTGGCCGCTTTTCAAGCTACTGAACCCAACTCCCAGCCATATCCGAGTCCAGTCACTCCTCTTCTGACCGATTCAGTTTTCTATCTAAGCTCGGCGGCCGAGTCACCGTCGTCTCCGGCTATTTCAGACGAGGGAAGGACCGTAGCAGGAAAAAGGTTCTGCCTGCACCAATCGCCGCTGATTACGCCGAGGATGTCGGAACGACCGGAGCTGTTGATCCTGTTTCCGCTGAGTTCGCCGAATCAACGAACTCACGAGTGAAGAGAGAAAAAAATGATGGGAATTTTCTTTTTTGGAGTATTATGAGATGCTTCCTCGACACTTCCTGATTGTAGTGTCAGCACTTGTCTTCCATGGAATTTTGACGTCTTCCACCGTATAATTTCTTAATTTTAGTCTTGTTCTTCATGATCTCATCCTGGAATAATACAATCCCACGCTTGATTATTTTAAGTGAAACCTTAAATTAATGAAAACAATCCCTTAATCAGCACAAAAAAAATGCATCTGTAGTTTTAATTTTCAAGCTGAATTAAATAGAAAACTTGTGGTGTGGTGGGATGAAATTCGAGAATGACGCGTTCTGTTGATATCCTGCGAAAAATGATTGAAAAAGGGGCTGGTGCTTGACAATCATTGACTATCCCAAACTCTACTTCGTTGAATTCTGAAGAGGGCAGGAAGGGTTGAGAAGGAAATTGTGAAACATTCGACGAATTTACGTAGGAACATGCAGAACAGGAGGAGGATCCCATAATTCAAACTTTCACATTCTTTTCAACTCCTCTCATTTTGACTCTCTTGCCTCCTCTTCCTTCTCCCCTTCGTTTTATCACTTTCCTTTCCACACTGCTTCCTCTTCATATTTTTCAACTCTCTCTCTCTCTCTCGCCAAAAACTGTTGGTTCCTCTGCATTAATTCAAAGCAAAAGCACACGGTACAGACTTGAGTTATTTTCTCCCCGAGAGAAGTTAGACGTCTCGATCGAAACGAGGTTCGGCCACAGACATGATTTTACAAGATGGCGTATTAAAACTGGACTTAGAAGGAACGGATCTGGAACTTAATCAACCAAAATAATTCATTTCTCAAATCAAATAGCGACATAGTTGAAATGACAAGTTTTTTTTTTTCCACATTGGTCTAAAAACGAGACTTGTCCACGTGCATTATTTTACAAGATGACGCGTTCAAACTGGACTTGGAAGGAACTGGTTTGGAACTTAATCGAGAAAATGATTCAATTCTAAAATTAGTTTAGATGTTCGGTTTCTTACTTTAATTAGTAAGAATCTCCCATGAATGTTGTGTCCAACTTACGTTTGAACGTGATTAACAAATTCAAGAGTGACCGTATCTATGTTCATCTATATGTTTTGTTTGACTAGCCTACCGACCACGACACCCACCCACATTGGCTAATGTCTCCCCCACTAAATTATTAATCAACCTGACTTGGGCTAATAAATATGGCATTGCCTCGTTTATGCAAGCTAATGCGACACTTCTTTTATGGATTGTTCCTTGGTGAACGCATTTTTTGATTAATTACTTCAAAATAAATGCATTTGAAATTTTATGAGATTTTTGAAAGAGTAATATTATATTTATTTTTTTATTTAAAAATAATTACTGTCAAATATTGAAAAAGAATATAATAGTTTTTAGAAATAGACAGATTTTAAGATTAGCGAAGATGGGTAGATCCAGTCTGAGTTTGTTTCGTCCTGTTTTTGGCAACCCATTTACCACCACCACACCTCAAAATTCTCACAGGCTAGAAACTGGAGAGGCCCTACCCACCTTGGCGGAAATTGACATGCTCTTTCTCTCTCCCTCCTCTTCTCTCTCTAAATCCACTGCCTGTGTGGTTGCCTACAAAGCTCAGCATATTTCTCTCGGAACTTTCTCCCACTCTCCTTGCCTCGCTATCTCTTTCGCGCCTTCATCTTCTGACTTCTATCCATGAAGTTCGACTGAGTTTTTTTGCGTTATTCTCCATGATTCATGACTAACATTTCGCTATACGGGCGATAATCATGCATAATCCTTCAAGGGTTGCTCAAGAAACTAGTTCCGCTTCCAATTTAGCATCCCCTCATAGTCGTTTCACCTTCGCTTCAAGGATTCTTGAGTTGGGTTTGGATGGGTGTTCTTCCTTTTCGTCGAATTCTCTGTATTTTGATGGATTCGGGAGTTACAGAGCGAGGAAAGCAACCAATTACAGAACTGCCCTAAGTGTGAGTAGTAGAGGCAGTACTAGTTTTCGGCGTTTTCTGAACGAGTTCAATAGAGCAATTAGGTTTCACAGCGAAAAAATCCCACTCGGGTTTGCTTCCATTGGAATTAATTCTGCGGATAACAATGGATTGGCGGAAAACAAGTATGATGGTCTGGAAGAGGAGGCCTTGCCTCTCAATGGTGTCGAGGCTGAAACCCCGAAAAGAGTCCTCATTTTGATGAGCGACACCGGCGGGGGACATCGAGCTTCGGCCGAAGCTATTAAGGCCGCTTTTAACGAAGAATTTGGGGAAGAATATCAGGTTAGTAGGATTGGATTTGTGTTTTTTCTTCAATTGACTCGCTTACCATTTGTTTAATTGCCGAAGAATAGTTGAAACGAATACAATTCTTAAGTAGTTTATCTAGCAATGTTATTGTTCTGATGCTTCCATTGTAGGTGTTTATAACTGATTTGTGGACGGACCATACGCCTTGGCCGTTTAACCAGTTGCCCAGGAGCTATAATTTCTTGGTTAAACATGGCTCTTTGTGGAAAATGACCTATTATGCTTCTGCCCCTCGCATTGTTCATCAATCGAATTTCGCTGCAACTTCAACGTTCATAGCTCGGTGAGTTTTCCTCCCTCTTCCTATAATCTTCAAACTTGTCAAGAAAGTCATTTCAAACTTATTTGCCAACTTGACATGACTTCTATTACTTGTAGCTTGCTCTAAACTGTTCTTCTGGATATCTGCTCAGTTCTTTCTCTGTTTCTCATCTATTCCAAGTGCAGTTAAACTGACCCTATTCAAATTTTTTCGAAACCATCTTGCATTTCTAGTTTTCTCCCTCAATTTGACTAATCTCTTGAGTTCTTGGTAATGTTTAGTAGCTATTGAAACATTATTTTTGAAGATAGGGGCATACTTTTTCTAATATTTATTGAAAATCATATAGAGAGTGAAATTAAGCTTTGTATGGTCATCATTTGTTGTTGTTTAACGTCAATTTTTTCAGAGAGGTGGCCAAAGGATTACTGAAATATCAGCCAGATATTATCATCAGTGTACATCCACTGATGCAGCATGTACCGCTGCGCGTTTTGAGGTCAAGAGGTCTTCTGAATAAGATTGTATTTACGACAGTTGTCACGGATTTGAGCACTTGTCATCCTACATGGTAAGCAATTTCCCATGTTTGGTTGATTTATAACTCTCCATTGAAGGGAAAACATTTTCATTGGCGCTTCTTCCATGTCCAGGTTTCACAAGCTCGTAACCAGATGTTATTGCCCATCGACAGAGGTTGCGAAGAGGGCTTCGAAAGCTGGTCTTAAGCCTTCGCAGACGAAGGTCTACGGTCTTCCTGTTCGACCTTCTTTTGTTAAGCCCATTCGACCCAAGGTTCTTAGTTTGCAAAGTTGTTGATTCTTGCAATTTGTGTAGTTTGTAAGGTTATGTGAAGAATTTCATTTGGATGACAACAGGTTGAATTAAGAAAAGAACTAGGAATGGAAGAGAATCTTCCTGCTGTGCTGCTGATGGGGGGAGGGGAAGGGATGGGCCCCATTGAGGCCACTGCTCGTGCACTTGGCGATGCATTATTCGACGACAATATCGGGGAGCCAATGGGTCAAATTCTTATCATATGCGGCCGGAACAAAAAGCTCGCTACCAAATTGCAATCGATTGACTGGAAGGTTCCCGTTTTGGTATCTCTCTCTCCCTCTCTCTATCTATCTATTTATCTACCTTGTGAAATAACAAAGCTCGTTATATAGGTAAAGGGCTTTGTAACGAAGATGGAAGAATGCATGGGCGCTTGCGATTGCATCATTACAAAGGTAGACGAATCAAATGCGTTGATCTTAAATTTTAACAGGTTCGATCACCATTGATAAACAAAATTGCTTTCGTAGGCGGGTCCTGGAACAATAGCAGAGGCCATGATTCGAGGACTTCCCATCATCCTCAACAACTACATCGCCGGACAGGTAAAGTCTTGGCCAAAAACTTCCCGCTAAACGTTCGACAGACCTCCATCTTTCACGCCATATTCTTTTGATTTTTCACAGGAAGCTGGAAACGTGCCGTATGTCGTCGAAAACGGATGCGGGAAATTCTCAAGATCGCCGAAAGAGATAGCGAATATCGTAGGACAGTGGTTCGGGCCAAAGGCAGAGGAACTGAAGATTATGTCTCAAAATGCTCTGAGACTGGCAAGGCCTGATGCGGTGTTTAAGATTGTTCATGATCTTCATGAGCTTGTCAGGCAAAAAAGTTATGTTCCTCAGTACTCCTGTGCGACCTAGCCGTAACCTGATTTATTCCTCAGTTCCTTTGATCAATCGTAATTTTTTGGTGGAAAGCATAAAACTTTCTAGCTCATGTTTACAGCCCTCTCTTTGATGTTGGAAATGGCAGCTATTTGAGTTAAACTCCATCTGTGTCTCAGTTCATTTATTGTTATCAACAAAATATTTTATAAATAATTAATTTATTAGATTGTATTTTATTTATACCAATAATTGATTGACATAATAACAATTACGTGCACAAAATCAAATGAGAAAGTAAACTTATCTCCGATTAAGTTACATTAATTGTTTCAATGTGTAATTTAAATGGTCTTTGAAATTTCAGAAAAATTTTTAAATAAAAAAAAAATTAATTCATAAAAAAAAGTTTTAAATAATTAGAACAATTTGGTAATTTAATTATTTTTTATTGTAACAATTTTACTGAAAAAAAGCAAAAAAAAAAAAAAAAAAAAAAAAAAAAAGACTTACTAATAAGTAGGTCTATTTGTATTCTTTGGTTGGGAGGGTCGTCCGAGAAGAGATGGAGAAGGGAAAGAGTGTGGCGTTTGGCGGGCGAAGATGGGGTGTTGATTTCTCTGATAATTCCACGTCTTCTTCCACCCGCGATGTCCCCGATCCTCCTGGTTTTACTCGTGCCTCCCAAGATCAGGACGATTCCACTCTAACTCGTCAGAAGAAGGATGCCGAATCCGCTTGGAAGTCTCAGGTAAGTTTTTCAATCGTTTTTTTTTTTCATGAGGAGAAATCAGTACGTGTGGTTGCGTCAATAATTATCAGTGCATGATGGATTAGTGTTTCTGCTTTTGTAAGATTATTATTCGATTTTGGCGAAGTTTTTGATTTGTGATTCATATGTTTTCTGCGGTCAAACTACCACTTATCATGGAAGATGTAGTTTTGTGGGTCGCTAGTTTCTGCAACCTAATTATATCAATTCGTTCGAATGTATGAGTTCTACTACTGGTGTTTTCTTCTTTTTCGATCTTTCTTACTTGCCGCCGAGCAGTAACGTTTTAAAGATAACTTGTATATATGAATCAGCAAGCGAATCTCCTGAAAATTTAGAATCACAATGATTTATTCACTTTTTTTGTATTTTGCGGTGTGATGATGTTCTTCATCAGGTAATATTGATTGGTATGGAAATTGACTAGGGCACGGAAACTAAACCTTTTTCTGATTACCCAGTTCCTTTATGCATGTGTAGAAAGCTTGGGAAGTGGCTCAGGCTCCTTTAAAGAATTTGTTAATGATGGGCTTCATGATGTGGATGGCTGGAAGTACAGTACATTTGTTCAGCATTGGAATCACGTTTTCAGCTCTTTGGCAGCCCTTAAGTGCCTTGCAGGGCGTTGGTAAAGGTAATATGAGTGCCTATTCTGAGCACTATCAGCGGAACATTCTCGTAAATCAAGTTAAATGTCTGATATGCAAATGGTTTGTCGTTCTTTTTTGCTGTTATGACTAATCTGGTAGAGTGATGTTTTGTTAACTGTTGCAATATCAAGTGGTCCAAGCTTTCTGCTTTGGGATCTGGATATCTGATTCTGTAATGTCCTTTTTTATGTATTAAGGAAGGTTTTATGCCCAAGTGCTAATGTCTTCTTTTTCCTTTTTTGTAGCTGATATGCTGAGTTGCTTGGTTGCATAAGACAAATTATGAGTGCCACTTCATAAACATAATCTAACTTTATAGTCATTTTCAACATAGTGCTGGCTACCACTTTTTGCCAATCGTTTGATGTTTAACTATGATGGATTTGTGATCCATTTTTTATTGGAAAATTGATTTGAAAGAAATATTGCATGTTCTTTTATTTGACTCATCCTTAATATTACTGTTTTATGTACATTATATGCACCAATGTACTTTTTTTTTGGTTTTGTTTCATACAGTTTTTGAGCCTTATAAAGATAGTAAGGTGGAACTACTTGGCCCTAAGTTACTCTTTATTGCACTTAATCTGGGGGGATTAGCACTGGGTGTTTGGAAGGTGAGCATTAGTTTTGGTTTTCTTTCTCCATCTCAAAGAGACCATAGCATATCTATCATTCAGCTTTTTTTTTTTCCCCCTTATTTTCCATTTCTATTTTCCCCCACTTATTCAACTCGAATTTTACAGCTTAACACTTTGGGTCTTCTGCCAACCCACATATCTGATTGGGTTTCCTCCTTGCCTCCTGCTCAGGTTTGAATTTACTTCTAATGAAACTCTTGTTATTTTATTCTTTTCCCTCCCTGCCCTGAGTAAAGCATGGTAAATTACTGGATATTAAAACGGTTGCATTATTAATGGTTAAAGTGAGCTAGAGTTTAAAAACAGAGATTATTGAGAAAGGTCCAATCTGGGATGAATTAAATTGTCGAAAACATTTGAGAGCCATGAACCTACTGCCGTCTGTTGAATATATGGAGTCTAGAGATTATTTAATTCCTTGCTATTCTAGACGTGTTGATAAAGTATGGACGGGATGAAAGCAGTTGCCGTGTGTTGTGGGAGAGAGCATCTAATTGTTTCTTGTATTAATACTAATATTATTGCAATTTTCGTGATTTTTTTTCCAGGAAGTGGAGTTTTCTGGCGGGGGCATCCCTTTGCATTGATATCCCTGTCTGGTGTGGTTTATTGACTGTCTGATTGCCAAGTATGGCGAATTGAACTTAGTGATAGATGGACTTATTTTAATTAGCACTTCTACTTCTACTTCATGAATTGAATGATTATCTTGGAACAATCTCGATTTTGTTTTTGACAATTGGTGTTCTTATTTTGATATTGATAGAGGTTTATTTGCTCTTTTAGAAAATTGGAGAGAATGGTCATATTACTGTGCGCCGTGTGGCTGGAACTTAGGTGGAATATAATTATCATATTCTATTTGGAAAAATTCAAAAAACAAAAAAATCTTTTAAAGAAGTGAATGAAAAACTGGTATTAAACTATGCTTGTTATCAAAATAAGCATTAAGATATGTTTAGTTAACAAATTTGTTTTTGTTGTAAAAGATTTTTGCTAAAAATTGTTTCGGGCCGCCTATGAATTCCCGACATTCGGAACAAACACACATTCACTTAAAATTGGGCACCCGCTGGTTAATATTGACAAGCATTGTTTCGAGATTGACTTTTCATTTTATGTTTCTGTGTGTCCGTGGCCAAAATTGCCATCGGGACTATGCATTTTTGACTTGAATTGGATGCCAAAAAATTGAAGATTAGAAAAAATACCTCGACCAAATAGGAGACACACAGGGTCTAACAGTTTAACAGTAAACTTGTCACTCGTTGTTTAAGGTTTTTTTTTTAAAAATTTTATTTTATATTTGTTGTTTATAAATTAGAATGATTAAATCAAATAGAGAAGGGTGCATCAATTGAAATATTACTACAAGTTTTTCAATTATAAATTAGATTACCGAATTATTTTGATTTAATTGGTTAACAATATTTTTTCTTTATAATGGGTTCACATGATTATATTTTATGAAATGTAACTGTAATTAAATGACCATTAAATTAAAAATAATATTTAAAAAATGGATATTTATGAAAAATTAAAATAGAAAACTGGCGACAGATCAGTAAGTCGCGGCTTTGCGTTACTGATCCTTTCGACTGATCAATCGTCGCCAGAAATGGAGTTTACCCCGCAGCAGCTGAGTCTCTACAATGGTTCAGATCCATCGAAGCCGATTTACGTGGCTGTGAAGGGCCGCATCTTCGACGTTACGACTGGTAATTCCTTCTACGGCCCTGGAGGTTCGTACACCATGTTCGCAGGCAAGGACGCTACCCGAGCTCTTGCCAAGATGTCCAAAAACGAAGAGGACATTATCTCCTCTGTCGACGGTCTCACTGATAAAGAGATAGAAACTCTCAACGACTGGGAAAAGAAATTCGAAGCAAAATACCCCGTTGTCGGTCGTGTCGTTTCGTAAGATCTTCAGCAGCGTTACAATTATGCTTATATGTATGTCCGCGTTCGAAAACTTATACCATAAATTGAACGTTTTTATGTGGTTTCTATGATTGTGTAAGAACTTGGCAACTTTGTTTAGTATGTCTGTCAGGGGTTCAAGGCAGACTATTTGCACTTGAGTATAATTTATTAAATAAAAATGGGGAATGTGGATTAGATGTCCTTCCCTATTATTCTGTGTTTGGATTTATTGGTTGCTAATTTTATTTGATTCAGTATTCTGTGTTTTAATGAGATTCTACCAGACTAGGCCCCTCAACATTATCATCTGTTTGTTTGTTGGGGATTCCATATTTACTAATGTCAAATTCGAGCTTAATCTGGCTTGATCATTATGTCTTTTCTTTTTCCTGCTACAAATCTGGCATAATTTGGTGAGAATCTCTGTGCAGGTTTGTGATGGGAGAGTTGACTAACGATATCTGTAATCAATGTTCGTCTCTGCTTGTATAAGTTGCTTGAGTGAAATGAATTGGTTCTGTTAAGTAGGGTTGTGTCAAGAAGTTGATATTAGAAATGATCTCCGATAAGGCGTAGGAGGCATATTAGTTTACCTCAAGTAAGCAGTTTATTAGTTAAACCCTGCAAAAATTGATTTCTTGTTTGGGATTGACATTATAGCATATGGTATTAATAGACTGTTTATTGGTTTTATAGTAACTGCGATCGTGTTTCTAGTTTCTGGAAATATTCTAGGTTGCATTTGTAGTTTTGAGGTGGACTTACATTAAAAATTTTAATGCCATTGACATTTTAAATTTTGCAACATGTCATATTTGGAAATTTTAAGTGGTTCTTGCTAATCATCCTGCAATTGTTTTGTCTGCATTGGCTTGTTCTCTGTCTTTATTCCCATGAATAGCTCCACTTGAGGCTGTATAAGGAATGATGACTATTTCTTTACTCTGAACTCTTTTCATTGTCGGCTTCTCATTTGGGTTACGCGCATTTTATCCAAATGTTACCATAAATATCAGATGCAAAAGCTTCTGGTGAAGAAGCAGTGATACGAGCAGGATTTTAAGGTAAGACAAGTAAGAGGTATAGGCATTGTGTTGTGGTGGTGTTTTTTTTTGTCAGTTTACAAGTAATATTTTCTGGTGTAAACTCTCCAATTGGATGAGTGAATAGAGCATTATACAGAGAGAGAGGTCACTTATGTGCTTCTCGAAGTCTCCTCACTTCCATTTCAATATGGGCTGCAATCCAAAAGGTGGTAGATTTCTTCTGTGCAAAAGTTTATATCAATCCATGTTATTATCTCTTGATTTTCTTCATTTTTAGCTTTTGGGTATGTCTATTTCATAAGAATTGTGAGATGTAAGGTCACAGTGTTTGGGGCTGTGGTTTCAGTTGGTTCGGTTGCCGAGGAAATGAACCAAACCAATTCAAGGCTCACAAAACGAATGAATTTGAGGTCAGTCGGGTTTTCTTCAAAGCCAATTGGACCGAACTAAACGAAGACTGCATTGAGCGGAATCAATTGCTCTGCCAAATGGTGCCAGTTCAGAGATCTAAAATCAAACGTCTTCATTGTTCAGTAATTTGATGAAACAATAAGCAACTGTCTATTGACACTTTGGCAGCAAAAACATGAACCCAAAACGGATATGCATTGTTTGGCATCTATTTTCAGCTCATAAAAACATCATCAAACAAGAAGGGTACTTCTAAATGCTACAAAGATCTCATGTTTTCATGAAGAACATTACATACAACATACCAGCTTAGGAAGTTTTAAGATGACACTAATGGTGGAAAGAAAGAGATTAGAGAGGCAGAGTGAAGACAAATAAATAAACAGTTCTCTTCTTAGTTGATAGGACCTGAGAAAATTGATGAATCATTACTAGTCAGCACTGGCAGCACCGCCTTTCCTTCTTCACCAATCTGTTTCCAAACAGAGGTTAAAGCTATTTTCCTTCTACCGTCACTCACTCTTTCTCTCTCTCTGGTTATCAGATCGGTAGGGTCTCCTAAATCAACTCCGACCCATTTTTCCTTCTCTCTCCTATACCTCCAAATCCAGTGTCAATTCTTCGTTGCCCTTTTTTTCTTGATTGTTTCAGCATCGACATCTTGTTTGAACTATTACGGTGATTTCTGACAACAAAAAATCTTCTTTCTTTCTAATCTCAATCAGTATGTCCTCGAGAAACTCTTCTTACAGTAACCCAATACCTTGCAAGCATCTTGCAGATTATAAGCTTAGGTATGGGTTAAACGCCTATAAATCAATCCAAAAATGCCTCAAAACTACCCCGAATGGGAGAACTCGAATTCAAAACCTAGATACAGAGATACCCAAATGCTGTTCTTGTAATAGGTACGAAGGTAGACTTTATTTTTGCTTGATTTGCTCTTCAATCTCTTGTTCGAACCACACCCTTTCGCATATAGGATCGGAAGATAGCCACGTTATTGCCGTGGACGTCGATAGGGCTGAGCTCTACTGCTGCGTGTGCTCTGATCAGGTCTATGATCCGGATTTCGACCAGTGTGTGATGACGAAACACATCAATGGGTTCCCCAAAGATTTGGAAGAATCCGAAAGTATTGGAGAAAGGTTGAGTAAGAGGAGGAGATTGAGTTCGGTGTTTGGGGAAGAGTTGCTCGATTCGAAGAAATTGAAATCCTTAGATTCTCTGAGAGATCTGAGACAGAAATCGTGTTATCCATTAGGTTTGAGGGGTTTGAATAATTTGGGCAGTACTTGTTTCATGAATTCCATTTTGCAAGTACTGATTCATTCGCCCCCTTTTAGAAATTATTTCTTGACTGATCAGCACAATCGACAAACCTGCCGGAAAAGATCAGCCGACCACCTTTGTTTGCCGTGTGACATTGCTGCCCTTTTCTCGGCTGTATTTTCCGAGGATCGGACCCCTTATACTCCTGCTCCATTTCTTTACAGGTCCGCCATTGTTCTGTTTGTTTTCTCTCTTCATGTTGATCTTAGTGTCATGGTTTTGATTGATTATGTCTGCTTTCTTGATTGAGAGTATTCACATTCTTTCCTCTGAATCAATGATTGCTTAGCGTTTGGTGAAAACTATAATTCATTTAGCTTCAGTGATCCACCAAATATTTGAAAAAACTGGTTCATATTTCAATGTCTGTGTTCTTCCCGTCTTCAATCTCCTTTTAATGTCTTATAGTTTCCCCCACTATTTGGAAATAAGGTTCTAAATCATGAAACTTGATTCACATTTCAAGTTGGTGGCAGCACTCGACCAATCTAGCCAGTTACGAGCAGCAGGACGCCCATGAATTCTTCATTTCCCTACTAGACAGCATCCACGAGAAAGAGGTGAAAGCAAGAAATCACATTAGAGGTAATCTCGTGCTGATTTTTTAGCAAGAACAATCACTTTATACATCTCATACTTATATATCTACATTCATTATTGTCGTTCAGTATTTCCTTAAGAGTTCATCTAATTCGAAAAGTTATTTATGCAAATCCAATTGGAAAACATTTTAAATCTTAGTAGTTGCTGCAGAATTGGTGCTTTCTTCAAAGTTATAATCTCGTGAAAATTTCTATATACCTGTAAAATTATGGGCGAGAGAGAAATTCTTCTATCAATTTCAATTTTATAACTTTCGAGCAAGGAACATTTTTTCTCATTAGAAGGTTTTCTTTATGAGTAGGTCATGGAGATTGCAAATGTATTGCTCACAAGGTATTCTCTGGACAATTAAGATCAGATGTCACTTGTATGACTTGTGGATTTACTTCAACAACATACGACCCATGTCTTGATATTTCGCTCGACTTGAACAAGAGAAATTACTCTTCGAGAGATATGGCCGATAAATCTGTCAAACCCGCAGAAACAAACAGTATATCGACGCTGTATGGATGTTTGGATTTGTTCACAAGGCTGGAGAAATTGGGATCGGATCAGAAACTTTTTTGCCAAAACTGTCAAGAACGACAGAATTCGTTGAAGCAAATGTCGATAAGAAGGCTTCCATTAGTCTTGAGCTTACACATGAAGCGCTTCGAGCATTCGACTGTCAACAACATGTCAAAAAAGATCGATCGATATTTGCACTTCCCATTTTCCTTGGACATGATGCCATATTTGTCGTCTTCGATTGTGAGAAACAGATTTGGAAACAGGATCTTCGCCTTCGAAGGTGACGAATCTGATGTTTCAACTGAGTTTGAGATTTTTGCTGTGATTGCTCATTTTGGCACCCTCGAATCGGGTCATTACGTGACTTATTTACGATTAAGGGACCAATGGTACAAATGTGACGATGCTTGGATCACAAAGGTGGATGAAGGGGCGGTGAGAAATTCACAATGTTATATGATGTTTTATCTGCAGAAAAAACTCTGCTGCAAATCGAACGATGATTTTGGTTGCCTGCTGATTTCACCCTGCAGCGAGTCGTACCATTCCGTTGCTGGTTGCTGCTGAGAGACAGCATTGTGGTAGACGTTTAACAGATTGTTTTTTGAAATAATTCAACATTCTGTGGGTTTTGAAGAACATTTCTTTGAACCAGTGTTCTTTGTCGGGATTTACAACTCGATCTAAAGCTGATTGAACTGTAAAGCGATTTGAATTTTGATATTCGGGACAATTGGAATTGATATAGCAATTTGAGCAGATACTGGATTGTCAATGATGCTCCTCATTGACGCCTTTTCAGTTCAATTTCCTGAACATTACCAATTCTCCAAAGATTCACCGAATCTTACAGTTCTCTAAGCTTGAACCCAGACAGATTTCGAGCTTCAGTTTAGTGAAATCTGCTGGGTTTTGGGAACAAACAGTTCAAATTAAAGAAAGTTGGCATTTTTAACCACATCGGGACCACCTTTTACTGTATGCCCGGACCAAAACTGGCTGTCATAACGCGACGCAAGACCAAGTGACTTCTCGCATGACGTCAACTTTAACATTCCCCTGGAGTTGGAGCCGAGAAGAGGAGGGAGGGGACCTGGGCTAGGCTTGTTATGGTCTCGCAAATAGACCACATGATGGCTTATCATTTGACGCCAGACGTCGGGAAGCTTGGTTCATCTGGGTTCCATTAATTATGTGGCCAATGATGTGATTTACTGATATGGGCTCTTGCTTCTTTTTTGGGCTTTGAAGTTTGAAGTTTTCTGTAGAGCATGAACCCAACCAAAAGCAATATTTTTTAGGTCTTTGTAGTGGCCACTGTAATCGGGATGGTACCCATCTAATCGGATCAAATGTTATATAGATTTGGGTTCGTCTTCGTCTCTGAATCTCTCTCTTTTGCGTTATCTTTCGGTCGGTAAAGCTCGTGAATAATTGATCAAAGGTTATAGTTTGTTTTGTAAATTTTTCTGAATTAATCTATCTTTTTGGAAATACAAATATATGAATATGTAATAGCAGATGGATTTAATTCAAAATTATTATTGAGATAATTAATTGGATTTAAATCAATAAATTAGAATGAGAAAAAATAATTCACATTTTTATAAATAGATTAAATAGGAAGGAAAAGATAATAATAATAAGGGTTTCGTTGGTGCGGATTCGCATTGCCTCTCTCTCTCTCTCTCTCTCTCTCTCTCTCCCTCTCCCTCTCTGCATCTGCGAAGAGTTTTACAGAACCTCGGACACAGAGAGAACCCTATCTCTCTCTCCATCTCCCTGACCCTAATTCAATTCCTTTTTCTTATCTCTCTATCGGTGTTTGTAAAACTCTCGGTGTCTTCTTCTTCGATTTCTCAGAATACGAGTTATGCAGGCAGATCAAACGGTGATAAGCTTGAGACCAGGTGGCGGTGGTGCCTTTCGTGGCTCTAAATTCTTCGCCCCTCGCTTTGAATCTTCTTCCTCCGACGCTCCCACCTTGCGTCCTCATGGCGGCGCCGCACCTGTCCTCAAGGTCTATTTGAAACCCTAGCTAAAAAGAATTTAAGTTTGCAGTTTTATGAAGTTTTATTCTGATTAGGAAACTCTGATTTTACAGATCTGGAAGGTTGGGAATGGGATTTCTTTCTGTTGTAGTCATCTTTTCAACGTGAATTTTTCCTTTCTAGCTTGTTTTTGTTTTGGGATTTTTCGTTTCGATGTCCCTATTTCTGATAGCTATGAGTTCGCCGGGTCCCTCTACCTTCTTTTTTAAACTATCATTGGTTGGATTGTTCTTTTTGATTAATCAGTTGAATGAAACTGGTTGCTGATTCTGTTCTTAGGTAGTTATGTTCATGCGAGAAATTGTAGCAATGCAGGGAATATTAAAGTTTCTGTTCTTTACTTCCTTTGCTTTAATGTGTTATTATCCTGTTCTTTTTCCCTCCACTTTTTTTTTTCAGTTGTAAAAAAGCTCAGCATCGTTCAGAAAGAGAAAATAGCACGTAGGATTTAAGCTATGATAAAATCTCAAACGCCCGGTATCTTTCATCGTACATGCAGAATTACCTCAATTTTTGTTCGTAGTTATGTCTTTGTCATATGCCTTCTCTTGCCTTAAAGTCAAGAACAGAAGAAAGCTAGTCTCTTTTTTTTTTTTTTTTTTTTTCTATTCCTCCCCATGATCTGAGGATATTTTTTTCCACATTAATGAAAAATTAGTTGCAAATAGTTATTTATTATACTTGCCACTCCCGGTCAATTCCCTGTCCTAATTCTTGGTATGGCACTCAAGTACGTGTTCTTGCTGTAAATATGGACAAAGAATGATATGCACGCTTTTAGGTGGGCATGCTTTGAGTGAATGAGGCCCATAAAGAACCTGCATTACATAAAGAGTTAAAGCGCCTTTTTACTCATTCCTTTTTCGTTTTATGATTGTTTATTTTTTTGCCTCATCCTGTTTATACGGTGTTTTACCAATGTTAGAGTGACACAAAGTTCTCTTTTTGTTTTATAAATTTCATTTTCTGGAATCTGGTTGAATAGCGAACTTAATTGCTCTTTTTATGAAACAACCATATAATCTTTTTAAAGCACTAGGTGGCAAAATATCCAAGTGGTCAAGTGACTATTTATTTGATAACTTTCTCTGATGTTATGCCATCAGATGAGTTTCTATCTACTATATGGAAGATTACATCTGTTTTTACTGTTCCTGATCGGTTGTTCCTTTATTTACTTGTGTGATGAGTCATGTTGCATCATTGGACAAGCTCAATGTTTATGTATAACATGCATTTCTAGATTTATTTGAATGCTGTTATCGCTGAAATCACTACATAAATTGTTGGTATAAAATCTTTGATTGTTGACGTCTTTGTGGTTTTCTTTTAGAAAATTTCTATTATTTGTGTCTATTTGTCACATGATGAACTTATTTATTGCGAATTGGCATAGAGTTTGTGTTGATTTGTAACTTGCTTTGTATCAGAGTGGAGGCTTGCATTTTGAAGGACATGAGCGTATCATGTACTCCAAAGATCAGCTATTGCAACTTAGAGAGGTTTGTTACTTTTAGAACTAGAACTCAAGTACCTTTTTCTTTGTTCTCACTATAATGTATGGAGAATAAATTTGATGTTTGCAAAAAAAAAAATTGTACTATTGTGATGAGTTTGGTATGATGAAATATTTGGCATATTTTTTGGGTAGGTAAAAACTGTTCCTGAAGATATATTGAAGATCAAACAAGAAATTGATATTGAGTTTTTCGGTGAAGATCAAACATTGGCTCATGCGGGTGCAGATAACAATGTGAGTTAATTCTTTTTCATACTGATAAAAGAAGTTAATTTTTTGCCACGATTCTTTCCTTTTTGACTTGTTTCACCTTAAGTTGTTTTGGTAGCGCAAAACTTTATCCATCCTGTTTTACCCCTTTTTTATGATGACATCTTTTCTCTCACTAGTTTTTGCAAGTTGCAGTCCATTGGCATGCGACAATATAGTTACATTAGTTATTTATTCGTTATCTTTTTCTCCCTAAATTCATATGATTTTGATTAGTATCATAAGAAATTAATCAAATTTATTTTTAATGTCGTATCAGTCACATCTTCCCTCGCAAAGTCGTTATTCTGAACTAGACAACCGTGATTGGCGTGGTCGGTCTGGACAGTTGCATGCCTCTGGTGAGGAGAGATCTTGGAATGACAATAAGGATTTATGGTCTCAAGATATTAATGGTCAACAAGATCAATCAAAATCCCAGTTTGCTGGGTCACAAATTTTTAGTCAAGGGGTAAGAATTTTTTTTTGGTACTTTTAAAGCAAATACATGTTATTGGGACGTTCTTTCATTTTGTTGGATATATTTCTTGAATGTGTATATCGTCTGGGGAATGATGCCCCTTAACACATGAGATTTCTTATGTCAACAGGTAGGTCCTATCCCATCTCTTGTCAAGGCTGAAGTTCCATGGTCAGTGCGTAGAGGAAATCTATCTGAGAAGGAACGTATCTTAAAAGCGGTGAAAGGGTAATTATGAATGTTAATTTTAATACTAAGTTAAATGGTTTAAAATGATTTTTTCTACAGTAGTTATAAAATTTCGAGATTTGTTTTGAATTTTTTCTCTTTGAGTTAAATTGTTTTTGGACAATGTCCTCATTTTTTTTGCAGTATACTCAATAAATTGACCCCTGAGAAGTTTGACGTCCTCAAGGGTCAGCTGATTGACTCTGGAATAACAACCCCTGATATTCTAAAGGTTTGTTTTATATATTTATATGTTATTTGGCTAATTTTTTGGTGGTTCTACTTAATTTATTTCCATTATTGCTTAAGATGGTAGGCTTCTTTGCCATGCAGGGTGTTATCTCACTTATATTTGAGAAAGCTGTACTGGAACCAACATTTTGTCCCATGTATGCTCTTTTATGCTCTGATCTTAATGACAAGCTTCCTCCATTCCCATCTGATGAGATTAAAGGGAAGGATATAACCTTTAAACGAGCTCTGTTGGATATTTGTCAAGAGGCATTTGAAAATGCTGACAATCTGAGGGCAGAAATTAGGCAGATGGCAGATCCTGAGCTAGACACAGATCGAAGAGACAAGGAAAGAATGGTTAAACTGCGAACTCTTGGAAACATACGCCTCATTGGTGAACTATTGAAGCAGAAGATGGTGTCCGAAAAAATTGTTCATCATATTGTTCAGGTATTTTTTTCCCTTAGGTCAATGTTTAAACTTTGAACTCTTGGATCACAGTCTCTCTATGGTGTAGGAGCTTTTGGGATCTGAAGGGAAAATGTGTCCAGCTGAGGAAAATGTTGAGGCCATATGTCAATTTTTTAGCACCATTGGTAAGCAGCTGGATGATGGGCCTAGATCTCGAAGAGTCAATGATATGTATTTTAGCAGGCTGAAGGAACTGACTACAAACACCCAACTTGCACCTAGATTGAGGTTCATGGTCCGTAACGTTATTGATTTGCGTGCTAACAACTGGGTTCCAAGACGGGAAGAGGTCGTCATTTCATTTCTTAAAAGTTACTGTTTTCTTTTTGTTTTGTTTGGGGATGGGGGTTTTTTTTTTTTTTGGGGTCAATGCTAGGTTTTTTTTCTGTTGATTGTTTCCTCTGTTTGGTTCTCTTGTTTGTTTGCAGAAACTGTTTGGATTTTTAATCTTAATAGCTCTGTGGGTGGCTGTTTTTTGTATGGTAGGTGAAAGCAAAGACTATTACTGAAATCCATTCGGAGGCAGAAAAAAATTTAGGGCTACGGCCGGGTTCAACTGCGATAATTAGAAATGGTCGTAATGCTGCAGGCATTGGGGGAATAAGCCCTGAAGGTTTCCCCATAGGCAGACCTGGGTCAGGAGGTTTAATGCCTGGTATGCCTGGAACGAGACGGATGCCTGGTATGCCTGGGCTTGATGGTGACAATTGGGAGGTTCCTCGATATCGATCAACAGGAAGAAATGACGGTTTTATACAGTCTGCTGGACGTGTGCAACCTCATTTAATTGGCAAAATACCGTCCCTAAATTCAAAATATCTTCCCCAGGGAAGTGGTGGTATAATAACAGGGAAAACAAGTGCCTTGTTGCAGGGTAATGCCCCTCCTTTGCCCCATCCTAGTAATATTACTGGGATAGATCCTACCGTCACTCACAACTCTAAGCCTGTGGCTACAGCTGTCTCAGCGAAACCTTCTCCCAAGAAGCCAGAGGTTCCCTCAGCAAGGTCTAATCCTGCAGATCTTCATAAGAAAACTGTTTCACTTCTAGAGGAATATTTCAGTGTTCGACTTCTTGATGAAGCTCTGCAGTGTGTGGAGGAGTTGAAATCCCCTGCCTATCACCCGGAGGTAGTTAAAGAAGCAGTTGCTCTTTCGCTAGAAAAGATTCCACCATGTGTGGAACCAGTCAGCAAGCTTCTCGGGTACTTGTTCAATAAAGACTCGTTGACTGCTCAAGATATAAGGGGTGGGTGCCTTCTTTATGCCTCGATGATGGATGATATTGCCATCGATTTGCCAAAAGCTCCTAATAATTTTGGAGAGATTTTAGGAAATTTGTTTTTGATTGGTGGCTTGGACTTTAAAGTTGTGAAGGAAATTCTAACAAAGGTGGAAGATAACTTTTACAGGACTTCCATCTTTGGTGGTGCTGTTAAAAGCATAACATCAAGCCCATCGGGGCAAGCAATTTTGGAAGCTAAGGCGGCTGAGGTAAAGGCCTGTGAGAATGTTCTCTCTTAAAGTCAAATGATTACTCTATAAGTTACAGTGGGATTTCCCATGCTTTTTGATCTAATTTTTCCTTCCAATGTACTTTCTTTCGGCAGTTAAATGGTGAAACCTATAATTTATTCTGAGCTGTATATTTTTTTTTCCTCTTTGGGTATTAATTCAGGAACTGTTACTTTATCATAGCCATAGGAGCTAACTCATGGTTTTACACTTTTGGCAACATTTTTTTTTACCGGAAATGGGATGTGGAGGTCATGGATCGTGTTCTTATCCACTTCTTTATCATGATTTTTGGTTAATGGAAACTTCATAGTTAATTTGATCCCATTGATTATTGGAATGAGATCTTACGGAGTACTTTTTTGTTTTTAATTTCTTCACTAACCACAAGCTAGTCAGGGGTTGTTGTAACTTTATACAATGCATTCTTATCGTCTTTTACAGGAGGGCCCTGTAAAACGGCGGTCTACTTTGATGAATGTTGACCAAATTCCTAGGTTCTTTAATGATTGAGTTGGAGACTCAATGAGCCCAAGTAGAATCAGGATGGAAGCTTGCATGGGGATGTTTTTAGACCTCCAAACTAACCATAATTTGTTGTCCATGTTGGAGCTGGAGCTTAGTTTTTTATAGTGATTCTTGTGACTATGATCTTTGCCATCCTTGAATTTCTCTCCCCGTCCAACACGGTTGGACTCATGACAGCCATGGTATTGCTTTGGGTTTTCATGGGGATCTTTGCTGGTCGCTACTGAAAGCTGCGTGTGGGGACAGAAGTCATCTGGAGCTGTACCATTTGGAACGATGTTTGCTCTCGTCTTTTTGTGATGTGCATCTCGTTCCCACTTGGTTTTGTGGGTTTTAAGAAGGCAGCCATTGAGGCTCCTGTGAGAACAAAAAATCCCCAGCCAGATTCCAGAACCCAGCCGTTTTTCATTGAACTCTTCTTCATTCTCACCTCAATTTTGGCTGAACCAGTTTTACTACATATTTGGGTTCCTCTTCTTGGTTTTCATCATCCTCCCCGCCTGAGCGGAGATTACAATCGTTCTCAGCTAGTTTCAGTTGTGGAGTGCGGATTATCTATAGCGGCGGAGATCATAGCTCAGCTCAGCGTTGTTTGCTTTATATCTCTTCCTCTATTCCACGATCTACTTCTTTACTAAGCTTGAAATCACAAAGCAGATTTCTGGGCTACTATACTTTGGATACATGCATATAATTTCGTATACATTCTTCGTTCTCACTGGTACCATTGGCTTCTATGCATGCTTTTAGGTTCACAAGGCTCATCTACTTGTCTGTGAAAATTGACTAGAACTCTCAATTCTTGGCCCATTTGACTGGGCTACTCTTTCAAATGCACCTTTCTGCTCGGCGTCTTACAGAGGCTCTGGTCATTTGGTGGGGAAGCTCTTCTTCCCTGTTCCAACTTTCTGAGGAGTGGTGTGATTCACAGAGTTGGGAGCTCACATAAAGGTAGCTAGAGGAAAAGAGAGGGAGAGTAAGTGGAGGAATCGAGGGCAGGCGTATAATGTACATTACTTTATTTTGGCCACCTTGTAGGCTATGATTCAGTTAATTTGGGATGGTATCCAGACGAAGTCCATATTCATGAAATAAAACTTACAGAAGATAAGCATGCAATGTATAATTGAGAGCGGAAGCTTTTTGCGCTTCTGAGTTACTACAAAGAGACTACTTTGTTCAATGTTTTTAGTGTTACGCCAATCCTACGCTTCACATATAAGAGAACAAGCAAAAGCCTTCATGTGATGCTAAATTTCATTTATAATGATGATTAGATTCAATTAAACTTGGACCATCTTTCAAGCTCAACTTAATTTGAGCATAATATCAGTTCATACGAGTGCATAATGAGTTCAGAAATATAAAAACTAGGAGTACAAGTCTATGATGAACTTACCAGACCTTAACAGAGCCGGGTTTCAAATTTGAGACATATACCCATGCTAAAAAGCTCCTGGCACAGCAATTTCGCTCCATATGGCACATTAACCTTCACTATTTCGTCAACTGTCTCACAAACTCGACAGTAGGGGCCTCTAATCTTTCGACCACCAGCCACTGGCCGTTGGATCACATTTGCCACGTTTTTACATTTCTGGCAAATGTGCATCTGGGAGGAGTCACTCAGCGTAAAAAGCCGCTCATGTAAGTTGGCCGATGCACCATGGGCAATGAGGCAATCACGCTCCATTTCGCCAAATTTGATCCCACCAAAGCGCTTTCGATCAGCCACGGGCTGTCGTGTGAGAGGGTGAACTGGTCCTGTGTTGCGAAATTTTACTTTGTCTTCAGCCATGTGGACCAGACGCTGGTAGAATGTCGGACCCATAAATATCATTGATTTGACCATTTTCCCCGTTCGGCCATTGTATACTCTCTCCTTTCCCCATTTATTAAACCCAGCCCTGCCATACACAGTAAATATCACGTGAATCTGACCACAGTTCATCCATAATAAAATCCTAGATATCAAGTAAAATATGGAAGTGCCACTCATTTTAAAGCTAACAAGTAATTATGAACCGAGAAACGAGAAACTCCAGTTAACAATTTGATATTAGGCCCAATAATATTAAATTAAAACAAAAAGAAATCATGCATATTATTCAATACCGCTTCTCTACTCTAAAAGCGTCTGTATTGATATGATCAATATAATAATGATGTCACTCCAAGCAAGTTCCAAAAGTAACAAGAGGTATAATAACTAATTTACCTGTGAAGCTGTTCTGTGATGGCTTCAGCAGAGGGAGTGGCGAAAGGTGTGGCATGTCTCATCAAGCCACCTGAGGCAATGCCCTTTCCTAGAGCAGCCTCTAAGAGTTGACCAGGAGTTTGTCGTGAAGGAAATGCATGAGGGTTTATAACAACATCTGGAACTATCCCTTTCATCGTGAATGGGAAGTTTTCTTGTGATTCCAAATAACCCAAAACTCCCTTTTGCCCATGCATGCTCGAAAACTTGTCTCCAAGACATGGAGAACGTATCTGCGCCAAGAAGTAAAAAAATTGTGTATGCAGAATTTTAACCTGATATCTTGAATAAAAGCTAGTTCAACCTCAAAGAATGTTATATGGAAAAACAAATACTATAATCATGGCAAAAAAATCTATAATATAATCAATAAGATTGTACGTATAAGATTTAAATAATGGACTTAACCTTAAAATGGCCCTCAGGATTTCGTAGCTATAAATGACGACAAACAAAAAATGAATCCCTACGAATGCTACATGGTAATACAAGTTCAATTTATATTCATATTTACCTGCCTTAGAGACACAACACCATAATTCTTTCCATCATCGTTGGATGACAATACAACTTTTTGAACCATTCCCTTCTCAGTGTGTTTTAATTTGATACTATGATCAGCTCCAGAATCAGCACACCTACCAATAACAATATCCCCACTCTGAAGATTTGCTCCGATGTAGGGGAAACCATCATCATCAAGGCTATCCACACGCCCAATTTTACTTTGAGTCTTTCCAAATTTCACAATATCATCAGGTTTCCGCCTCTTATCCACTGCATCTTTGTTATCAACCTCGGCCTTGTAACTTCTGATATGTTCCGATCTGAACATACCACGCTCCAAAGAAGCCCGGTTCATCACAAGTGAATCTTCTTGGTTGTAGCCCTGGTGAACATTGACGGCTACAATAGCGTTCTGACCATTGTAGAATTCTGGTTTTGGTAGAACATTATTATGGCCTAATGAGTAATCGGGTTTCCCAAGACAATCAGCAGCCATCGTTCGGAAAAGGGGCCTCTGAGGGTAGTGTAAATGGTGAGACAAAGTATCAACTCGGATATTGGGATTAGTAGTAGAAATACCAATAGCTTGATTGGAGTGCTTCTGAGACTGATATAGAACCCTCCTGGCATGATCGTGATTTAAAAATGGAATAAGCCCACAGCTTAAACCTAATAAGAATGACTGGTCAAGTTCACAATGTGTGTAGTTCTCATTTCCCCGATCCTTCAAAAGATAATTAATATCCCACGCAATACGGCAGTCTTCTTGTTCTTCAGTTCCAATAAGTGCAATTATGCCCTCTTTGATAAGAGATTCAAAGGTGAAATTTTCTCCCTTAGAGACATCAATCTTGTTTAGTTTTCCAACAACTAAAAGGGGGCGTAGTATTCTTCCCGCATCAGAAAATATGCGAACTTCTTGCTGTTCACGATCTCTTTTGATTTCAACCTGCACAAAAAGCTAATATGAGACTTCAGGAGCTAAAATGCCAGCATAAGCGGGAAATTAAATATTTTAAGAGATAACTTAAATAAATTGTTTAAATTTTTCAGTATCTCATCACAACATATCACAACATCATCTCAAAATAGCTAGTTGATCTACGTTCTCTGAGGCATCAGAAAACATCAATCACTGTCCAAATAATAAGCAACCCATAGTTAAACCTTTCTGACTCAGAAAAAAAGCAAATTTAAGTGGACCTTGCACCTGAAACTAAAAAGGTAGGTGAAGGAAAATCATAAGAACCTGATGTGGCAAATACTTCCCTCGTATCTTCCTCAGCTTCTTCACAAATGAAACTGAATTGTCACAAACTCCAACCCACTCTCCATTGAGAAATACTTTATCCTTTCCATGTAGTGAAGAACAAGAATCATCCACCAATTCCTCCATCCCCCAACTGAATAAAGTAGGAACTATAGGCTCCATTAAGTTAGTGCTTACTAATCCAGTGATAGCTAAATTTTTTACCAGCCCACAATTTTCACCATCAGGGGTAGATAGAAAGCAAACCTGTCCCCAGTGAGAAGGATGCCTGCATCCACAAAATAAAATTAGAAAATGTTGCATTCCTTGTCTACAACATTTCAGTTGAAAAATAACATCAGTAAGTTAACCTTCCACAGCATAAAAAGTTCAATCATCTGATAAGCCACCAATAAGGTCGATTTAATGTTTATAATGTTATGTACTGGATAGTTAAAACTGTAATGTAATAGGTAGTTACGATTGTCATGTGACACTTCTTCAAATTATGTCTTAGGTAGTCAGTTATTCAGGATTTGAATTGGAAGTCCTCTAGAAGTTACTTCCAATATAAGATGGGAAATAAATAGGCAGGGTAATGAGTTTTTATTATGTTAGAATATGCTGGTGAGGAAAATTTTCTTTAGAGACTTTGCTTGTTCTTGTTTGGATACCTATCATCATCAAAAGCAATTCATAAAACTAAAGAAACAACAACCTTTTAGAAACAAGAATTATTATGATTTAAAATTAGCATATTGTTCAAAATGAATAAACTTACGGATATCTAGCATCTCCAACCTTCCCTGTGTATGCAACCTGCTGTCGTGTTCGTCTTAATTCAGCCATAGTCTGAAGTGGATTTGTACGCCCAAGTGTTGCCACTACACCTGAAATCCTTTCCATCCTCTTGAAAGAGTGTGACCATGCTCCAGTCGAGAATGCTCTTGACAGACCATTGGTAATAATGGAAGCATCCAAGTAATGCTCAATAGCACGAATGTTATGATCTCCATAAAGATCTCTCTGCAAAGCCTTTTCCATGCGCCTCCGTGCATGTGCAATATGAACTTTTAGCTCCCGCTCAAGCAATTCACCTGCCAATTCCAACCTCTTGTTTCTGAAATTATCCCTATTATCACATTTCCTTCGGCCAGTATAGGCCTGCAACAGACACTTCACCATGTAACCGAGAAATCGAGCCTTTTGCTTTGAACCTCTCAAATTCGGAAAAAGATAAGAAGTGATACAGTCTTCAATAGATTCAAGAGGTGGGAATTTGGTACTTTTTATTGCTTTCTCCAGGTAGTTCAGAGCATTTTTACCTCTCCGGAAGGCTTCGCAGTTTTTATCAGCATTTCGAATAGAAGAAAAGAGAATATTTACAACAGTTGCGTCATTACCGCTGAAGTCAATTAGATCTACAACTTCTTTATCAGATGAAATACCAAGTGCGAAAAACAGAATCCACACTGGAAATTCTGTTGACAAAAAGTATACAGTGAGGATTCCCTCTTCTCCTTTTACATCTTCAACTTTTGAAGCTCCTAGCAGTTTTAAAATTAGTCTATTCCTCTTCACCTCTGACCTGTATCCAATGGTCCATCCTTGAACATTAGAAATCCAAAGCCGCTTCAAACAAATCTGCTCTTGTGCAATCAGTATCTGAAATAATAAGGATAAGATTATTATATATATAGAATGGGAAAAAGAAAAGGTTAACATTCTAGAAATAGAAAATACAACAAAAGATAACGATTAATAATGTTTTCAATAACATGATAAATATACTATAAAAAATGGTCAACCTTTTCGGCTCCTTTAACAAGAAAATAGCCTCCATGATCGAATTCACAATCGCCTTTCTGAACTCCTTTCATCCAGCATAAGTCAGAATTTACCATTACAGGGATTCTTCCTATAATTATATCCCTGTTCTCTTCACTTACAGTATCCTTATCAAGATGCAGCTCTTGACCGGTTTTAAATTTGTCAGTCCTAACTAACTTTTGAGTATATACCTGATGCATTACGATCATACAATACTTTATTAGATACTAAATGAATATCACACTAAATTGATTTTCCTAATAAGAAATCTACAGAGAAATGTAAAAAATTAGCAGCAATTACACAGAAATTGGAATGATATTCTTCCCCAGATTGTCAAATGTAAGATTCTCTTTACAATGAAATATGAGAAAAATATAAAATACCAAACTATCTATCATCACGACAAGAACAGTGTCATTGAAATTAATCATAAGTGCTGATAAAAAACAAGATAAGGGCATTAGGAACATATAAACAATTATAAGCATATTGTTAGCAATCCTGTCAGGGGTTCAGACAATTGATGCATGGGAATGTCAGACATTACAACATAAACAAAACCAAACATAGGTGAAATAAAGAAAGAGAGTCAGGGAGATAGAGGGTGATCTGTGAAAATGATGCCCGTCACCTGAACATTAATATTCACTTTCATCCTTGATGAGTATGTCATGTTCTGTAACCGAGCATGTCTTGGCAACATGTTGTACTCTTTAGTATTCCCACCACCCCAGAAGCGTGGCTTATCAAGAGTGACTTTACCAAATTTTACTGAAGCATATCGCCACTCGCTGTCCCCCTTCTTTGAGGGATCATACCCGGGTTGGACTGTCATCTCACCAAAAAAGTCAAATGTTTTCTGCAGACCATTTTTTATGAACTCATTGTATGAGTTAATTTGATGACTAATGAGGCCATACTCATTGAAAAATGCCATTGATGCCTTTGTACAAAACCTTTTTAAAAATGATTCCCCCAATTCATGTGCATTGTTCTCTTCAATATCTTCGCTATCATCATCGAAGTCATCATCCCAATCCATATCAAACCCATTTGAAAATTTTTCCCCCTTACTACTCATCCCAGTATCCTCCTTTGCATCCGAGGAAACCATTGTTCTGTCCAAACCTGTGAAGAAATTGAAAAACGAATGGCGTATAAATAATTAAGAAAGGAGCCTAAAAGGTAGAATATTTTAACCAAAATATTTGTGAAGTTTTCATGGAAAACAAGGTGAAATGACGCTTACGCCAATTGAGCTTGTTCATGGAGAGATGAATCGTGAAGAGAATCCATTTATAATAGAGGAAACAAAATATGAACGCCAGCTCCATAATGCATAAGCAATAAAACGTTTACTCTTCTAATGAATACATAAAAATAGTAAGCATCAGATTTGCTTGCATCTTCCCGGCGAAACAAATTGTTCAATTTCTTCTTTTCATAGCAAAAGAAAAGAAAAACAAAGCACCCAAAAATCACTAAACAAATCGACAGGAGCTTATAAGTTCAATCGCCAAATAAGCGGTCACTAATTACATCGGAGATATTAAATACGGTGATACACGGAACAAGCACCCCAGAATCACCATGCAATCAGAGAAAATGGTACTTCCCGGGAAAAATGGGAAGAACATCAGAGCATTCAGTGTTCAGCTTACCAGTCTGTTCCATATCAGTCATCTAATTAAGAAAGAGGCATTCGCAAAACTAATCAAAATCGCATAACCGAACAAATGAAGTCACCTTTCAAGGAAAAAAAGCGGGGACTATCTTTTGCTCATAAATTGTCAGAAATAAAACAAAAGAATGAAGGAAAAGACATTTCGGAAAGAAAGTCAGAAATCAAACAAAGAAATGGAGGAAAAATCATTTTGAAAAGAAAATTCAGGGAGAGAGAGATAGTTTCGGGCTTGGAGATTAAAGCCAGAGACCTTACTTCACCTCCTGCCACACAAAGCGAGTGAATATCTAGGGTTTCACCATTCTCTTGCTCCTACACTACGCTCTAGAGATCGGAGAAGGGAGAAGGCGATCAAGTCACTCTCCACTCTCTTCCCGCGTCTGTCCAGCACTCCCGACCCAAGAAGAATGGGGAGAGAAAATCAGATGACCAAGCAAGTAAATGACGAACATATCCTCGAAAGTGCCAAGCTTTGTGATTGGTCGATTGAATACCAAAAAAATATATCTTTTTGGTCTGTATATTTGTTAGAACCCCGTTGTAATTTAACGTTCAAATAGTGATTTTTTTTTTTTGGGTTCGGGATTTATATCGAAAGAATTTTTCTACGTAAATTTAGTATATTTCATTAGTATTTATTTTTTTCCGGTCATCGAAAAAGTTTTTCTATTGTAAGTGTATTAGAGCCTTGATTAATTTGTGTTTTCAAGTGTGACAGAAATAAATTCTCTCATCTCATAATAAGATTTTTATAAATTTATTAAAGTATAAAATAATTATTTGTCCGATGAACGAGAGTAACTCTACGATTACTCTAGACTGCAAGACGGGAAGGCAAAGATGTCGTCACCAAAAGGGTCAGTTCTTGGCCAAACACCCTATCCATTTACTCTGCTTTCTTCTTCACCACCATTTGCAGGGTCTAAGAAGTTAACAACTTCATCAGTCCTGAAAATAAGTAATCAATCATTTGACTGGTTTCATGGTCGCCAAACTCTTTTGATCGAACAGCATATACTAGAAGACTCATAGTCAAAGTGCCTCCAAACAACGTATATTAATATTGCTAATGAAAATCGTAGTTTTAGTGATAATAGAAGAGACAAGTATTCATCGTTACCATTAAATAAGCAAGAAAGCTGGAGCTGTTGAGTCAACTCTTAATTTTGTAGTTTAAGTTTTTAGGGTTTAATCTTCAATTTATTCGATAAATTTTAGTATTTTAATTCTTTTTTTCCTTTTTCAATTTAGAATATTGAAACTATGGACATCTACAAAACTTGTGAAGTTTCAACCATTCAACTTAAATTACATCATTTGGCGCCAAAATTTTCATATTATGCTTCTAATTGTATTTTTTTATTATATATTTATTTGGTTTTTCGAGTCGACGCCTCGAACTGCATGGACGATAATTAAAGTGGCAGTCGCAATTTTCAGGCAAATCACCTTTGAGTCTAATTCATTCTCCTCGTTGAGAGTTTTTTCAACGTTGAGATTGGACTTCAGAATCGTCGTCAACGACCATTTAAAGTTTTGACTTCGAATGCTCATTTCTCCCTAACCACACAGTCATTTTCGACAGATAATATACCAAATCAAAGCTTGAAGTGTGGACTATCGATTTATGATGAAGGTGACTTGTCATGGCATTCTTGATATTGTCAAGTGAAAAAAATAAGAACCGATGATAATGTTGCTGCAATGCAACACACGCACGTTAAATGTATAATTATTGCATATAATGTAAAGGTTTAAATAAAAAAAGAATTTCCTAAAATTAACTTGCAAATATTTTAACCTATAGATGTAAAGGTCAAGGACTTGACTCTTTCACATATAATAGATGTCATGTTTAAGCTCGAACCAAACTGGATTAGAACTAATAATAATAATGATAATAACTGTTCATTGCTTGGACTGTTTATTCTTGTCACTCATTCAGATTCCACAAGACAAGAGCATGCCCTTTCCAAATCAAAGGCACCCAAATGCTGAAGCCTACCAGTTATGGCATAGATCAAGCATTAAACAAAATATGTGTAGATTGCAGTCTGGAAACCAGATCTAATTTTGCCGACTGTATAGCTCAGGCTTAGCTCAATCAAGTCGGCGAAGAAGGTATTCGACTTCCACTTCCTTGGTGAGAGGAATAACCCATTTATCATAAAGGTGGGAAACAACAGAAGGGTCAATCTTACACTCTCTCTCTTCTCCTTTGCTGCTGTCAAGGGTCACTTCTTGGCCAAACACCTTAGCTTTTTTCTCTACTCTTTTCTTCACCATCTCTTCCACGGGCTTAGAAGTTAACAACTTCATCAGAGTATCTCTGTCCTGAAATTAAGTTTCATT
The DNA here is from genome assembly GCA_022433055.1 of Begonia peltatifolia. Classification (NCBI taxonomy): domain Eukaryota; kingdom Viridiplantae; phylum Streptophyta; class Magnoliopsida; order Cucurbitales; family Begoniaceae; genus Begonia; species Begonia peltatifolia. Next base: position 3,461,613 of record CM039518.1, read on the forward strand.
GCTCAGTCGTTTAGCTTCGTGATTGCCAAACTCTTTTTCTTCCAAGATATAGAACAAGAAACTATATAGATTTTTCCAGTGAGAAGTATACAACATGATATTAAATGTAGCAAAATGTTTTGTTAATGGTAACTTTAGGATACCTGAGCACGAATAGGAGACTTGTAATCATGTGGGGCATCTCTAAATTTTACCTCAGCGACAAATTTCCCGTAATGAATTCTTCGAGAAAGTGCCTGCACATTACAACATTTATTACAATTGAAAATTATAGTTTTTAGTTCAAAAACAAAAAACAATCTCAAAAGCCGGAGCCTAGAGACATGAAGAGAGAAGTATTCATAATTGTTACCTGCAAACAAGCAAGATCGCTAGCAGCTGTCGATGCGTAGTTGCCATCATCACCTGAAGAAACGAATAATGGCAGCAATTTTTCGAAGTAAAAATCCCAAATGTGCTTGTTTATGTTAATTGAAGCAGCTGGGGCATATAACACCTAACATCAAGATTGCTTCAGGAAAAAAGTATAATATGTTTACACGATTCAATGGGAAAAAAAAAAAGATTTTCTAAACCATGTACCTCTGAAAAATTGTGAGGAGGCACCTGTGGAGGAGGTAAATGATCTGGAAAGAAAGGATTTTCTTCAGGATTTTCGTATCTACCAGCCTGTTGTCAAAACCGCCAACAAAATTGTAGAATCTAACATGTTAGAGAACATAGTAGCTCAAATATGTAATCATAGTAGCTCATAATTATAACCTTGAAGACCAGAAATTTCTTCATTGATAACTAGTTTCCATGATTTTAAAATATCAGCTTCATATCTTTTTGCGAAAAACGAATAGGGAGAAAACTCCACAAATATTATTTTACCACCAACATATTAACAGAAACAACACTTCAGAGGTAGTGGCTAGTTAACAACAACAGATTTAGCAGTGATCTATCTAGCGCCAAAGAATCAGCACATACAATTGAATTAGAAAGTAATGGGAAATTTTGGTACAAATTAGCATTTTCCTTTGATTTAGATTCAAGAATAGAGGAAACATAACAGGGCATAACTTCACTTATCTCTTCAGTCTTGTCTATCTATGCTCCAATAGAGAAGGCTTAGAACTATTTAATAAAATTCATCTTAAATTTCTAGCTTACACTCTTACTACAAATTGTTGGAAAAACAAGCAATTCGTCTAGAAACCAAGATGCAATAATGAGAGACTGAAAGATGGAAAACGATCAAAGCACTTGCCTTAGCTTGAATGGCTTCAGATTCTTTAACAACAACCTCAATCAAAGATCCAGAACAGCCATGAAATTGAGCATAACTTTCTTGGTACGTACGAGAATTGTGCAAAAACCTTGCTCTCTCAATTAAACTGAAAACTATGGTGTCTTCCTGTCTGATCAGGGAGTCCCTTATCCCCTCAAGCGTCAATGCATCGGCAGCTGAATCAAAAATAGAGTTTCCTTCCGCCATATAACTCCTACCAGTTACTAGGAAGAAAACGATTACGAGTAAGAACATTTTGATCATAATGATGAACAACTCTTTACGACCAGGAAGAAGAAACAGTGGATGGATGAACAAATACAGAAATTTGCTCTTTATGCTCTCTACAATATAATGGATCTCTCAAATTTCGAATGTCAATGAACAAATAATTGAACCGAAAATGAAATTGGAAAGAGAAAATAAGGAAAGATTATTTTCCTTATAAAAGTGAGTAATCCATGTTCAGAATCTAAAAACTTCGACCCTCGATTTGAAATAATAATAAATGGCGAACTCCTCGAAGAATGGAGGGACATAGTCAACGGCTGTAATTTGCGAATGGAATCTATAAAGTCGTAGTCGAAAGAAAAAACACAGAAGTAAGAAGACAACGGCAACATAATAAACATAAAAAAAAAAAACGAAAAATCAAAATTCAATATCCGGGTTAGTTGACTTAGATTAAGCAATTCATTGTCAGACGGGTTGAACCCAGACGCCGGCCAATTAATTTTTACTAACTGTGGGATCAACAGCAAGAAATTGAAAGCGAAACGAGAAAAAGGGAAAACCTGAGTAACGGGGGGCTACAGATTCGGAAGGAGAATCACAGTAAAGTAGACGAAATTTGACGTTAACCGGCAGCCCAAAAAGATCAATGGAGGCTGGAGAAGAGAGGAGGGGAGATGGGGAGGTAACAGAGAGACTACTATTGCCCCTACGAATTGTTGATTGGTGTCTTGACGTGGTGAAATTTAATTGGTCAATATTGCTGAAGTCAAAAGGAATAAAAGGTTCTTGCTTTGGCAAGTGCGCTACAGAGGAGCAACAAACCCTTCCATTCTGCTCTATTGGAGTAAAATTAACTTTATTTACTATTATATTATATATTTACAATATATTATACAAATTAATATTTTAAAATAATATAATAAAAAAATAAATATAATATTATTTTATTACGTATTACAATAAGTTAGGACGCAGGTAAATTGAAATGTATGAATGTGGGTATAAAGCAGATGTTGTTTACTTCCTTGCATCTACTTTACTTATTATTGTCTGTCTTCCAGATGTTCTTTATAAATACTTTCAATTTAGGACAAAAGAAAAGTCAAACGCTTCAATTTAAAGATTAAATTGTTCGAAAAGTCAAAAGCTCGTATATGTTTACCTCCAAAATGCTAGACAACCCCAAATAGGTTGGGGCCGTGGCAGCAGTGTGGTGCAGTTGCACATTCAGCCCAATTACGGACAACATTTCACTTGATTATCAAAGACAATGTGTTGAACAAATACCATTATACCAACTTTCTTGTTCGTAAATATGGAGAATTTGCCAAGTAAAAAAGGAGAAAATAATCGAAGAACAAAGAGTAACACTTTTAATAAACAAATATCAGTAGCCTTAACTTAAGGCGTTCATCATGCGATGGTGGTATAACAGTTGATCCACCAGATTTGAGTTCAACGTTTGATCTTGAGATAGGATGATTGGCCAGGTAAACAAAGGCCGAGGGCGCCCTTTAAAATCTTAGTTTTTGGGGCCAATATCCTTGAGGGCACAGATTTGTTCTTCTCCCATCGATGACATGACTGTCAGCACAAGGTCCTTTCCCTCAGCAAATCCATCCTTAATCTGAATGAATGCACGAAAAACAAATGAGAAAAAATCATTGTCTGTTCTTTTCCAATATCTATTTGCACTAATTTAGTATTCAAGTTCATCTTTAACGGCTACATTTAAACAATTAAGTCGATTCAATCTTTTCTACTGTTGATTAGCCGACTGTAACCCATTAGAATCAAAGATAACGAGGAAAAACAAGGGAAATTTTTATTCAAACCAATACACCCATCATTCTAAAAAGGAAAAAAAGTTAACTCTGAAAGGTGTTAATTGACATCTAAATCTCTTCGTAGTAACAGTTCAACAGATGTGAGCAAAAAATGATGGTGACGTGCGCAAATGCAATAGATACGAGTTCATGTAGTTTACCTGACTAAGCAGGCTCTCATCAGTAGGAAGCCTCAAGTCATCCTTTGTGCTACCTGAATCAGTCAAAAGACTCAACTGCAAACAAATCATGAAATGTTGGTCAGATAAAGGTAAATGCCCACACATAGCTAGTAATAGTTTATCCTAATGTTCAGATGTACTATAAAACTTCTAGTTTATGAATATATCAGAATTCAACAATTGTGTATCATATGACTGAAGATTCAGGTCTAAAACACTAAGTAGAATACTTACAAATCCATCTTCAGATATGTCAATCAGCTGATAATCAGTACGAGTAACATGTGGAACCTACACAGAAGAAAATGATCATGAGATAATTGCCATAACACACTATTATATTGCTTCAAAGAGAAAATAAAATCATGATTTCAGACAGGAACCTCACATCGCAGTTGTGGGATGATGGGACAATATCCTCGAGTTTCTTAGAAGTAAATATATCAATAGCCACAAAGTGGCACTTTGCATGTCCATGCTTCCCTGTCTTGGAAGTAGAAACCTCTACAACCTGTTCAAATCAACAACAGACAAAAAAAATCCAAGTGATAACTGATAATCAGATAGATTGAAAACTTAAAACAGAGCGACTAAAAAGTTCAACAGACTGCCAACGGATATGTTATTTGTTAAATGCAGAAAAAATACTACGGCTTTCCTTTTGTTTGCAATAGCAATGCTATATATTTGCATGTAAATGAATCATCTGATGACTGGAAATCCCTTTGAGGAGGACATTAAATGTCGTATCAGGTCCACAATCCAAGTACATTCAATGGAAAACAAAAAAAAAAAACGAAAAAACATGAGATCCTATACAACAAAGGACACCCCACTATGACTTTTTTTGACGTCCTCATATTTCAATTCATCAGAAGTGTCCACTTCTCCTCCATGCAAAACATCATTCGATACTCCAAGAAATGTCGAACGAACATTAATAATTTATAATTGGGTCATAATACTTAAAACAAAAATGAATTTTCGCAAGAAAAAGGCAATGAATATAGCTTTGATAGATTCCTTCACGATGGCATCCTTCTATCAGACAGAAAAATATCACTCCCTTTCAGCAGCTACTTTCTCAACGCATAATAATTCTAATCGATAAAATAACTTTTTTGACCACTCAAAGTCAAATGCAACATAAATATGATCGCCTTTGCTATCGTCTCTTCTACTGTATCAGATGTACTAATCAATAATAAATCTAAAACGATTCAAATAAAAACTTCCTATCCAATAATTCCACATAGAAATCATGCATTGAATCGTTCCCATTTAAAATAAACGATCTCACCTAATAACACATGACAAAAATTAAATCAAATCCGACCATGATACGATTGAGAAAATTCCAAACTTAATTTACCCAGAGAGAGAGAGAGAGAGAGAACCTTGCAGGGACGACCCTTGATAACTATGTAACCGTTCTTGCGGATTGTTCCAGCCTGCTGAGGATAAGTTTTGGAGGCACCTGCGTCGGCCTTGGACTCGAAGTGATGCTCCTCGTCCGACATGGTTCTTCTCTAAAGGCTTCGGATTCCTCTGACTTTCTCCTTCGAAGACTGCAACGAAATGCGAGAGGAAGAGACGAGAATCAATTCTCCTTCAACAATACTGCTATATATATTGCACCATCGTAACACCGATTATCTAATTAGGGTTTCCTATGGTAATAGTATTACAGCGTCGCGGGTTAATTTTTTGAGATGGGGCCCACTGTTTTGAACTGTGTAAATTATATTTATTATCAAGAGTGTTACACATTTAAGTGTCATTAAATAACTAGAACATTACATTGAATTAGTATAATTTATGGAATAATTTGAGTATTTAATGTTTAAGTGACAAAAATTAATAATTAAACTAATAGAACTAACCTTCGTAGTATCTCACGCCACAAGAAAGCAAGTCATGTTATGCAACTAAAATGCAAGTAGATAAGACATTCCAAGTGAAAGGTAGTACAAAAATAGTGGGATCGAATTGCTTCGAGTGAATTGACTGCTAAATAAATCACGTTTTTGTCACATGATTTTCTTTGTTGAGTGATTTTCAGAGAGAAATCGACTTATGGAACTCAATATTATAATTAAATTTATCTCATGTTATAAGTTTTTCAACTTGATTCTTCCTGCAAATTATCAAAATTACCAAAATAATTATACCAGAAGTTGTTTATCTAATAAATCCCCCAACAGAGAAGATCACGTGACAAAAGACTATAATATGAACGACAAATAGTCAATTACTAATGCTCTAAGTTCACTAAATTATTTATCTAAAAAAATATAATTTGAAGTATTATTTGTTTTTCATTGTTAAACTTGCGAGCAAGTATGCACTTCAACCAATCAAAAAATATTGCGGTCGGCCGCTTCCGGGTCGTGACATAGCCGAAGGCCTTTCATCTTCAAGAACAGACAATAGCCTCTGCTCATCTGGGTGTTCATGGCATTTCACTTCAACAAATCAAATTTGGAATTTGGCCTACTTACCAGAAGAAGTTGAATAAATACAGCAGTACACTGACATAAACATTTAAGCACTGATAACTCTCAACGTCAATTTGAATATTTTTCAGAAGTTGCTCAATTTATGCCCCAATTCTGCAAAAAAGTATGCAATAGGTCATGGATGCTAGAATTCACAACCCTTTTCCAAAAATTCTCATCAATTTCAATTCCAAAACATAACCCAAACATGCAAATTACAGAATCGAAAAGAAAATTTTCCAGTATTCCAATACCAAGATATAGAAAGCTCTACAATATGTGAATCAATTTCTAATTAGAAGCAGTGTTGCTGGGCGTGAGTCCACTGGTGAACTGAGAAGAAGGAAGAAAGAGAGATGAGAGTGGCGGTAGGTAGAGAGAGAGATGGCAATGCAATAATGATTATCTGTATTGATTGAACATCAACTTATGTCTTTACATGTATATCGATGAAACAAAAGGATGAGAATCAAAGGAACTAAGAGTTGTAACTAAAAATCACAAACCAAACTATAATGTAACTATAAATAGTAGCAGATATGTTAAGATCCTCTCTCAAGAGCAAGATCGAAGGTCGAGTATCTTGGACGTAAATAGATCAAATTTTGCTGAAGGAAGAAGTTTTGTTAAGGCATCGACTAATTGGTTGTTGGATAGTGTAAACTTGACAAGCAATAGCTTGTACAATATTTTTTCTCAAACAAAGTAAAAGTCAATCTCAACATGTTTAGATTTTGAGTATAGAACATGGTTTGAAACCAAAATATGTTGCACTCAAGTTGTCACACAGATTAAGAGGTACCGTTGTGAACCCAATACCCAATTATACTAATAAGGATTGAAGCTAGAAGACTTCTGCTGCACCATTTGCTACATTTCGATACTCAAATTCAGTGCTAGACCGTGAAATAACTTTTTGTTTTTCCGAGGATCACGAGAAAAAATTTGTGCTGAGGAAGATACAATAACCACATGTGCTCTTACGATCATATGGGCAAAAGGCCCAATCCACATTTGTATAACAAGTCAAATTGCAGCTGTTAGACGGTGAAAAAAAACACCTAAGGATGAAGTACCTTCAAGATATCGCAAAATGCGCTTGACAACCTACCAATGTACAGATGAGAGCGCATGCATAAATTGAGAGACTTGAGACGAGAGGGATTCGAGGAACTGTGGTGGAGGTGGTAGGGAGCTGTCGAGAAGGTGATCAATGTCGTTCTCTATAACGATGTTGAGGATCTGAGCCTTCCAAATGAGATAGTTGGTATTGTTTAGCTTGATGGTTAAAGTTTAGTTAATAGATGGAAACAAGAGAAGGGGGAAGACAAGGTTGAAAGTGAGGTGGGGATCATAAAGTTGGACAATGCCATCATTTTTTAAGCTCTAATACCACGTTAGAAGCAGTGTTGCCGAACGTGAGTCCGCCGGTTAACTGAGAAGAAGAAAAAAAGATACGAGAGTGGTGGTTGGTAGAGAGAGAGAGAGAGAGATAGATGACAATGCAAAAATGATTAGCTGTATTGATTGAACATCGACTGATGTTTTTACGTGTATATCAATGAAACAAAAAAGATGAGAATTAGAAGAATTAGGAGTTACGATAAATGTGTATTTTACACACTTATTTGTTCTATTTTATACTTGATTCGATAAATTTTTCTCAAGTATTTGAGAGATTTTAACGTTTTTAGTGTAGTGTGCAAAAAAAAAAAAAATATAGCAGGTTAGAATATCAAAGAAGAAGATTGGATGATTCGGTAGACAAATTGAGAAGGCAAAACAGAAGACTTGGCGATCGATCGGCTGTCGCAAATAAATAATAATAATTTTAAGTTTTGATCTCAACCGTTGATCATTGTTTTAATTTCAATCGTTAATCGTTAACCCGATACCTAATTCAGAACTAGGTTATAAAACAAGAGTTAGAAGCAGCTTTGAGGGATATAGCTGGAGGGTCGTCTAGGGCTAAAAACGACGGAGACCGGAAAGGAGCGAGAGCATCAAGAAAGAGTAATTCAAATCGACAACCCTAGTTTTTTTTTCTCATTCTCTTCTCAATTATGAACATATTTATTTTTTTATTTGTTCCTGTTACTTTAGCATAAACTAAACTTATTTTTCTAGGACTATGATGTAGCCAGATTATGAATATTTAATATTTCTTTTAATTCAAATTATTAATTTTCTGTGTCGATATTACATTGAGTAATTTATTCTATTTTTAATGTTTGCAATTGTCTGACCAACAATAACATGTTCGTAGAGTTGTTTTGAAAGCGAGAAGTAAAAAATAATCAGGCACTAAATAATATACCATGAAAATGATGATAGACTAGAAATAACTAATGTGTTTATGTGGTATTTTAATTTATCGTTCCTAATGTATTCAATTAATTCATAAGATTGAAAACCGAAAAATAATAATCCGTTAATTGAATAAGTTTGTCATTACTCAAGAGAGATTGATAAATATATATGTCAAATTGTTATCAACACATATGAATAAATTTAATAAATTAGATTAGAGTTATTAAATGTAATTAATTTAGATGAAATCGTAAACTCTAGAGTTTTCTCATATTAATTTCTACAATTTTATTTAATATTTTTGTTATTTAATTTAATTAATTTACCGTGTTACTTTATTTTATATAAAAAATGATCAAAACATTGTTACTCAAATTAAATTAAAATTAATTTTGTTTAATAAATTGTAAAGTTAATCATCATGAGATCAACTCATATTTACGTAATTTATTATTTTTGCGACATATTCATTTGCGTTAGTATTTTCGCAACGAGTTGTAACTAAGAACCATAAATTAAACTGTAATGTAACCATAAATAGTAACAGATATGTAACATTTCTCTCACTATACCTATTAGGAATACAATCTATACAGCATTGAATCTACACACAATTGATGAACTTATTGTCCAGCTCTAAAGATTTCTCACAGTTGACACTCACCTGCCGGCTATCACAGCCGATCAATCATGGTGGGATGCGAGCAAAAGTCGTGAAGGTTCTGGAACTTGATGCAAAAGAAGTTTTGCAGTTTCTTTCCACCATGAAACCTCCATATCCTTTTCTTGAATTTCCAGTTTGGCGCATTCTAAAGCAGCTTCAAGCTCTTGTATTCGATCTAGCTGTCTATCTGCCAGAAGCTCATGCAATCTTCTCTCCAGCTCCAAGGGAGGAACTCCACTTTGTCCCTCAGAAGCTTCCTCTCGTGGGTTAATTACTTCCCCAGAGCTCATACTGAAGGTTCTGGCAGAGGTAGTAGTGTCTTTGGCAGCAGCCTGTGATATGTCAGTAGAATGCTATTTTAAAACTCAAATGTTTATGCAATTTGTGGGATTGAAAAAAATGTTTAAGTAATCGAGTTTCAAAGAGCCGTTTGTAAAATTCACCCCAAAGAATAGAAAGAAAGCATCTATGAATGATTAAAAGAATCAGTACTAAAAGAATGTATCCCGTGAAAGCATTAAGCAGAGAAAAGGATCTTCTAAACTTAATCTCGCATACTTCTATCATTTGCTGCTTTGTATTCTTCTTCATATCTTCAAAATCCAAGTGGGTCTGCAATTGTTCTAATTCAGCCTCGAATTCTGCCTCAAGTTCATCGATGCCTTCGATACACTTTTCAAGATCATTAGAACCAGACTCCCTAGAGAAATTTGGTTCCTTGGTTTGTAATTTTGCTAAATCCTGGCCTAATCTTTGTCGTTGAACAGAATACAGAATAGTGCTGGTAGTACCGTCTGGAGCATCAGTAGAGGAGCGGGAAATGGAAAGGTCCGTTTCAGAATGAAACTGGTTAAGGCTATTATCTGTACTTTGAATGTCTTTCTTTGCATTTTTAAGCATTCTTTGCATTTCTGAACGCAACTCCGCTATCTTAGAAAGTTCACTTTTACTTGCAGCAATAAGATATAACAAACTGCAGCCAAGACCCACGTTGAATGAACTGCCTTTCCAATCCCCACCTGGGAACATTTGATGTAATGATAGATTAAAAACCATAACAATGAAAGTTAAAAACATGCCTTCTAATCTCTTTATAAAAATAAAAACATCACTGTGTTTGTTCCACAAACAGTTAGTATCATTGAAGAAGAGAACTGTTTCTGTCTCATAATAAGTCCAACAAATGATTAAGGTAGAGCATTATGTGGGCGTAAAACACGCCAAATCAAGCATAGATGCACTATATGATCGTTAAAAATACGTTTATAGGAAATCCATTTTAATGAAGCAACAAGAGAGATTTCACCACAACACAACACAACTTCGTTAGATAAAAAGAATAATCAGAGGTCGAGCACGCATATTATACCAATCTATAAATGCATGTATCAGATATTCAATCACCATCAAGCAAAAAATAAATAAATCGAGCGAGTCAGGGTTCTCGCCAGATCCTTCGCCGTCCGATACAGAAGCCGATGGGTTTCCACCATTTAGTCCATTACTCAAACATCTAGCGCACGTTGATCCACCGCCAAAATCTCTCATCCCAGCCTCTTTCTCCGCTTTCGTCTCCTTACTTCGCCTCAACAATCCGATCCACCGACCAATAATCCGGCGCGGCGAAAAGCACTGGATGACAGGGGAGCCATCTTTGGGCAGCAGTTGGACGCAACCCATGGCAAAGTCTTCACTTAAAGTACAGTCGGGCTCTTCATCGGCGAGGATATCAGCAACCCGAAGACGGCGATCCTGGGCAGATGCAGGGAACATGGGGAGTTGAAGGCGGAGAGGGGTGATATGGGAAGGCGACTGGAGGAGAGAGAAGGGAATGAGCGGTGTTGGCCTGGCCGTAGAAGAGTACAGATTGAGAATTAAATATGATAGCGAGATGAGAGAATGGAGGCTTCAAATTGTGGAGGCAGATGGAGGGACAATAGTGCCAACATTTTGGACTAGATTTTCCCACATTCCCAATGAATATATTTTATTTTAATAAATTAATTTACATATTATAATTTTGTAAAAATATAATAACACTCTAATTTTTTTAAATTTAAATGATATGGTATATAATAAATATTAACCTAGTATACTTAAACAAGAATATCGTATTATATGCAACTATTTCTTCAAGTCTAGAGTCCCAAGTTCGTGGCTAAAAATGTTTACTCAATATTTCGACTATTTAAATAAAAAAAAAAAAAAAAAAAAAAACTTAATGATTTGGGTGGTCCTTCAAGTCTAGAATCCCGAGTTTGCATCTAACTTTGGATGATCTTAGCGTACGCGTCATCAGCACGGCAAAAAAAATATTAAAATTCTATTGAATTAGTCTATTTGCATGCATTTTTACACAACTCTAACATGCATTTTGAGTTAAATTTGTGTTTTTTAAATAATAATATTTTATTTATAATATTGAATATGAGTCTGACGAGACCTAATTATAATTCGGTTTACTTTTAAAGTGAGTGAATATTTATTTATTTCATTTCATGGAAGATTAATTTTGCTTTTTTTTTTTTTAAATGCAAATGAAAACTATTGTCAAATGATTAGTTTGAATAGGAGGAAGTTTCTATTTGTCTTATTTTTTTAAACGACATGTCGATATTTTAAAAGCAAGACAGCGGCAGCGAGGAGTACAAAAAACAGCGGGAAGGACAAGAATTTTCATACCCTTGATCTTTGGGTTTCTCAATTTCTTATATGAATCACATCCAGATATTCCCGATTGTCCCTGTCCGATCGACTTTCATCGTTTACAGTTCGCCTCTCTTCCTGCAATACGCATGCGTGAAGGTAGCGATGCCAACTTTATCAAATGTTTTTATGCCGTCATATCGATTGTTCTTGTATATCCCTGAAAATTGATTATATGGTTTCTTTGGCTTAATCGACTTTGCAAATGTTAATTAGTCCATCCAAACTGTGACTGCTGATGTTATTAAGTTGAACGGAAAAATGGCTTCGTTCCGGCGATTAGTCTATAGGAATCTGCCGGACGGGCTATTTTGGAGATCTCGGAAAGGGTTTGTGATACGTTTCATTGGTATAGAACTCAATGGAGTTTCTTTCTTCTTCTTCTTCTTCTTCTTTTTTTTTTTTTTTTGCCTTTTGCTTTACATTGATTTAATTAATCGTTTTTTGTAAATTGTGTGTTGTAATTGATGTTTCATATCACACAATCTATATTTGAAGCGAAGAATAGAAACGAGAAGAAAGAATCTTAAAAGCAGTGCCTGTGGTATATATTATTAGGTATAGTTTCCCATAGTTTTATCTCATTTGTTTACTTAGTGATGGCGCAAATTTGATTTTTATGTCAATGGCATATCTGTGTTTCCAATTTTCTTCCATTTAATACTTTAGTTTTATTTAACAAATGTTTGTATAAAAAATGGGGTTGACTCCATTGAATATTTGAGCTTGTTGTTTGGGTTTGTAGAAGCAGATGAGTAGTTGAGTGCAAAAGAGGAAGAAAAAGACGAAGAAAGATGGCGGCGGTAGAAAAATGATTACATTATTGCTGTACTTTCCCCCAAAGTAGTTTCTTACATATACATGCCAAAAAAAAGTAATAATAAAAATGAAAAGACTATAATTATAATCTAACTAGACTATAATAAAACTGTTATTGAATAGTGAAAGTGTGCTCTAATATCCCCTCAAGATCAAAGGCGAAAACCAAAAATCTTGGAGACAAAAAGATGGAACGATGTCGGTGGGAGAGGTTTGGTAAGCGCATCAGCAAGTTGATTTGCTGAAGGTGTGAATTTGACCGAGAGTTTCTTTTGAAGTACCTCTTTTCAGGCAAAGTGGAAGTCAATTTTCACATATTTAGACTTTGAGTGCTATACTGGATTCACTACAAGATAAGTTGCACTCAAGTTGTCACAGAGGATGAGAGGTATTGTGGTAGAGAAGATATCTAGCTCCTTTAAGAGTGATTGGACCCAGAGGGCATCGACTACACCGCTAGTGACACTACAATACTCTGATTCCATGCTAAAGCATGAGAACTCTCTGGTTGAAGACCAAAATATAAGATTTGTGTTTAGAAAGATACAGAAGTTACTGGTACTTTTTCGATCATTTGGGCAAGAGGGTCAATCGGCATCTGTATAACATGTTAAATCACATAAGGGGGAGGGCGTGAATGATATGCCGAGAGAAGGTGTACCATGAAGATTGCATAAGATTCTCTTGATGGCTTATCTTCTTTTTAAACTGAAAGTAAATAGCCCGTGATCGGTGCTCAAGGTGAGTGCCAGTGGGTGCGCAACTATTGATGGAGGATTTCAGGCAATTGACGCAAAGCCAAGGGCCCAAATGTGCACAAGAGAAATGGATGCCAAGATGCACATTTATTTTTAATTGTTGATTATCTCGGTCATGGACGTCGTTGCCGATCAACCCGAGTAGGGGTCTTTGTTTGATACGCATCTTCGAGTGTTTGAGAAAATGTTTGTGTTGTAATGCTCCATATCGCACTGTTTTTATTTTATTTTTTCTTTAAAATAGTTCATTTAAAAAAGTTCAACATAAGTCTTAAAATTCATAAGTGTTTGTTAAAATAAAACCAACGATCTCAAATAGTCATTAGTAAGATATGCATAAACTGTTATGAATATGTATATAGACGCAATTTTCGTAAACATAGTATTATCATGGTTTTTCCTCATTAAGTCTTTTATTCTTGCTTTAATTTTGATATATTGTTCATTTATTGGAGATAATTCAGTTTAGGGAAACGAGAAGACATCTAATGATCTCATCTTTTAGGACAGCCAAAGTTATATTTATTCAGTGATTATCTTATCTTTTTGTTTTTATGTCTGTTTTTTGTGTCAGTCATTTTTTATTTCTTTCTTCTCTTTAATTCTTTCTCAACATAAATTTTTTTCATTATGCATGAGTCATAGATAAACATACGATGCAAAACATAGCATATCATCGAGTCATTTGTCTGTTATTTCTATTCAATCATAATTTACCACGGATCATAAAATATCAATATTTCTACATCTATCAAATCATCAAACAAAACATAAGTTCGAACCACACTACCATCAATATAATCATATTATCTATCAAACATCACAATCAAAAGTCAATACTATAACAAATCCTTGAGCGACATTATCGTCAATATAATCATATCTAACAATACATCACAATCAAAAGTATATACTATAACACATCATCGAGGGTTATCATCATCAATATAATAATAAAACACAACGATCGTAAATCTCATCATATCATAACGATCAAACAAATCCTCAAATTATTAATTTCGTAACCTAATAAAAAAACAAATCCTTAAAGTTTTATCATAACAAACTACTTAATCTAGCATTTTGTGATGCAAACCGATGGATCAACTAATTAAACATCACTTGCATCCATCAACGTGTCATATTCAAAAGCTGATAATATAACATATCTTTTTGCAATATCATTATCATTATCAAATCCTCAAATAACAATATGAAGTCTTATAAAACATGTTAATCGATATCATCATAAATATCTAAATAAAATATATCCTTGAATATCAATAAAACGTAAAGAGATAACTTAGCACTTTGTGATGCAAGCTGACGGGTCAAGTCACACATATATCTCTTATCTCAAGTCCTTAGTATGTAGACTTTTGTTCACGATGAGTATCATTCACCTTTGAATTAATCTATCAATAGATTTGTCGCGTATTAGTGAAAGAAAGTGAGTAGAATAATCATAATCGAAGGATTACCATAGAGAAACCATACAAATAACGAAAATCCTAATTATCTCCCTCAAGCATGTATACTCATGTGTTTACTTGTTTGAGGGTCGAAGTAGAGATTCTGCAGAAACGAGAAGGCAGCTCGTGAGTTCCAGACAAAATAAGGACTAAGTTTGACGTGCATAAATTGGTACAAAGTCAGTGTTCAAATAAGATCAAATGAACTATAAAAATAAATAGAAAACGCTATTAAGTTTGGAAATAGGAAATTTAAAAATCTTAAATGTCAAAAATCACAAAAAAATGCGTTTTGGAAATTCTTGGCGCAAGAGGGTTGCGGCGCACGCTCAACACATCTATGCTCAGCTACATTGGCCTCGCGCCTTGCTATGCACGCCTGTCGAGCGCCTTGCCAGGTGCCTTTCTTCATGCTTTTCACTTGATTGGCTTACAAGTTGCACTCCAGACATCTTTTGGGCATCTATTTGTAATTTTGCGGTAAAAACTCTTCATTTATGCTTTCAAATGTATCATTTTTTTTTAATGAATTTTTACTCATGCTTGAAAAATCTTTGATTGAACAGTAACGCAATCTCCCACAACGATATTTTTCAAGCCTTATAGGTTGATCGTTCCACCAATAAAGAAGATATCCTTAGTTCAATTCATTTATCTACTTATTACATCATTTAATGTTAATGTGGATTCTATTATTTTCTTCAAATATCTCATAATCATCATAATGGTAATGTAATACATAAACTTGTCTTTGAATACGAGGTTAAATCTTATCGAAATTCTTAAGTGTTACATGTGTTTTATTAAATAGACCAACGGTATAACTCATTGTGTCGGGTTAATGGATGCGAAAACTTAAATCTAATCAAGGTTAATATGTTATTGCAATCACCTAATATTGTCTTTATCCTTATGCTTGGAGCATAGTGTGCTCTTTATCCATGAGTGACTCAATTTTTCATTGAGATTTATTATTTTACAATTAGCGATTTATTTTTATTATGTATAAAAATATAGTGGGTGATTTCTAACCCTTGCATGACTAACTATTTTTCTCAGATTTTAACATTTGATTTTCACCCACATTTTTATATAACACTTAAATTATTATTGAGTTTAGTCAACTTACGTCAAGAAAAACCCCTTTTAGGTCTAATAAGGAGGGTTTTGTGAAAAATGGAGTTGGTTGTAGAATAGATAATTTTGGTGGGGAAGAGATAATTATACCAAGGATCCTTTGAGAAGAATGACTAGGCTGAAGCGTTCTTCTTGCAGTAATTTAGGCTGGATTGTAATTAAAAGTATTCATCACATACTGTCTATTAATTGATGAATGAACGACAAGTCAAAATTTAAGTATAAACTTAGAGCATAGATTGAACATGTATTCTCTTCTTTCCTAATATTCAGCTCATAATATGTTAGTCGTGACTAATTACTTCCAATGGCGGCATGTTCCAAATCTAAGAATAAGAGGGATAAGGAGAAGAAAGAAGATGCAAGGGGAGAGGAGGAAAAGAACACAGTCAAGAAGGAACCTCTTTAGACTGCTTGAAAATGTGGCAAGCAACCGCGCTAGCTAAGGCAACGACAAAGTTGGGATCTCTAGTTAAAGAAGCCACACATGCTTCAACATCAATGGAGTTGAGGAAGTCAGAGTCATATTCTTTAAAAAAAGCCTGGAGGGCTTTAGTATATTCTTGATTTTCCTCGGAATGAGTTAGATCAAGAATGACTTAGGGTCGGAATGGATCAGTGAAGCCGACGAAGCGAGCAGCTTGTGCTGATGAATATTGTTGGAAAAGTGAACATCGAGCTTCATGGTTGTGCTCTCCTTCGTATGTGGCTAGGATCAGAACCTTATCTTCCATGCATCTCTGCACCTGAAATTCCAGGAGTTGTCAGAGATGCTAGCCTAATTGAGGAGATATAATGAATGCCTGTTGGTAAACAATACAATATTTTCTTGAGGAGAAAATGGAATGTGTAGAGCAATAAGTGTAGAAATGGTAGCTCAGTTGGTGTTTGTAGAAACGGAAGTATTGCTTTGGTTTGTTAAATTTCCTTAAATTGCTCTAACGATATTGAAATACCTTCTTTTTGACAGGGCATCCAGGAGCCGTAGAACACCTAAAGTAACCTCTGGGCGATGTATTTATCCTTGGTAATCTTCTGCCCATATTTTCTCCAATGAGACCCATCTTTGACCCATCTAAATTCACAGGGAAGCCAGCTAGTTTTACTGCAGAAAACAAAAAAAGAAGAGCAAGAGCTTCACTTGCCAGACTGTCTTCTGGGTTAATTCTAACTAACATTTTGGAAGGTTTCTGGATCTTTTCGGTCTTTTTTATTTCAATTTTCACACCCATTGAAGTAATATTCATGCTGATTGGATCTCTATTTGTTTCTTGCAGATGGGATTGAAGGATAATAATTTTGCTGCTCGTTGATTGGATCATGAATCTCAGAGCCTCATTCACTTCTTGCAGGCGATTCAGCTCTTCCTGAAGGTTTTCGACCCGAAATGAAGTTCCCTACTCTTTAAAACCCGATTTAAGAATCTCCAAGTTAAGTACTTCTGGTAAATCGGTTGGCATCTAGCTTTTGAATTTTTTAGAATTTAATGTAACTCAAATTCTAATTAGACTGGATTAGCTCTGTAATCAATATTAAAATTTCGTAATTTTTATATTTATTGATGATTAAACTGCTAAACTCAATTGTACCGATTTTCATTAATGATTATTATTTTTTACATTTGTGTTTTTTTTTTTTTCTTTTTACGATTTCTACGTAAATTTCGGTGTCTATTATTTTTTTGTTTTTTTTTTTCACTTTCTCTTTCGATTTTTCAACCGAATTTGTGCTTAATCCATGATTACTTACTAAGTTTATGTGATAATATATGAAGGACAAATTACCTTTAGTTTGTGAGTGGCAGAAGCATTCATGAGAGAAGGAAGAAAAGTGCAGGAAGAAATGTATGTTTTCCTTCAATTTCCTAGACTTTGAAATGCAGTGTTTTTATGAAAGTCCTTCTGGGTCTTTGCAACTTGCAAGTGACAAATCCTATTCTACGTATCAACCCATACGTCACCCTGGATTACGTCGACCTATTATCTTTTGTTAGAGTCCTTTCCTAATAAACATACTCACCACAAATGATCAGCCTCGGGTACTGAAACCACAGGGACCGGTACACGGAAATTGCGTCTCACCTTTGTCGGTCTAATCTACATCAAATATAACAACGATCAACCTTTGGATTGATCGATAATTTTGTATGAATTGAGGCCGTTGGTTCGACGCATCGAGTCATGCCGACAAACAAAATCTTAGACTACGTGGCTCAATATGTCCAAGTTGTGGTTCTCGTACCTCGAGTTGCGACTCAACATCTCGAGTTACACCCCAATTGCATTTTGTTCATAACTAACGATATTTTCATTGTGGCCGCAATGCAAAACTACACGATCCTCAACGTCCAATTGCCGACCTGTTAGATAAAGTCTGGAGGCTGACCCTCCGATCAAAATTAGGTTGAGGTGCTGTCAAATGTCGGGGAAAACGACTTCAAGATCGACCCGTTCGTATTGGGACATTATTAATAAATAAGAAGTAAATCATGGATCGAACGGAGGCGCACTCATTGGAAATATTTGTAAGGGTCGTTTTCAATTCTAATACACGTCATTGATTATTCCTCCAAGTGTGAAGCACACACCAATTATTTTACTTAAACTTTAATTTTTTTTCCATAAAAATTGTCAAAATTAAAGGCTTGCCCATTTGACACGAACAATATAGTCAAGTAGGCCTCACACAAATAAATTTTAAAATAAATTAATTATTTATAATTTATTATATAATTATTTAAAATGTTAACAAGTGTATTATAAGTTTATAAAAAAAAATAATTTTTGAGTCTAACACATTGTAGAATTACTCAATAAAATTATACGCGTTGTGAGATAAACTATTTATTTATTTTATAATAATTACAAGCACATGTATATTTATCTAATTATTTCTTATTTTATTGTGGTATAGAATAACATTTTATTGGTATCTCAATAATTTTAGGTGTATTATCTTGTTTCATTTTTTTAAAAAACTCGTCGATAGGTTAAATATATATTATTATAATAAATTATAAAAAAAAATAATTTATTGTATTAATTATATCAATAATTATATGATAAAATATTGAAATAAGAAATTATGATTAGGATTATTCATTGGAAAATGAATTTCCTAAACTGAGAGGTGATAATGAAAATGAAATTAATTATTTTAATTATACAAAAAGGAAATAATGTTTATTTATAATTATTACTTTCCCTCCCTTCAGAGTTCAGGGAAGAATCGCTTTGTTGGACGGAGCAGCCTGAGCGGGATTGCTTTCGGGGTTCTATTTTCGTTCACGTCTGAGCGAATCCAAGCTGCTCGAAGCGGAAGTACTCTCTATTCGTTGAAGGTGTCGTCAATGGCGGAAGAGGAAGGAGCTCAGATCTCCCACTCAGATTTGGCGGTAAAGAAAATTCGTCCCTGCTTCTGTTTGTGTGATTGTGTTCTCCTTCGTAAACTGCGACTAACACCGATGGGTCTTCTGCACTTCTTTGGACCTGAAAATTGAGGGCAGTTTTTGTAAATTGGAATTGGAATTTGTTTGATGCCATTAAAATTAAGGCAAGGGAGCTTGGCTTTTGATTGATTTTGATTACCTTCTTTTTTACTGGGCAAGAGGGCGCGAAGGAGCATTTATAATAAGCTCTTGGAGTGGGGTTATCTCTGGTTCCTTTCTGACCATATTTCCTCCATTGATATCCATCCTTCACCGCCTGTACAGGAGAAAAACATAGTTATAGAAAGAAAAAGAGTCTTCTCGTTTATTTTCTCTCATCCTACGGCCTCGATTTTGATTAGTAAACCTAATTTAATGGTATAATTGTTCATATGAATTGATTGGGTTGGTTGTTGAAGAGGTAATTTATAAGCGTGTATTTTCTGGATAAGCAAAGAAATTCAGCCATGGATTCTTGTAGTTTTGTCATATCTACCAGGCTTGTGTCTGAAGGGTTAGTCTGGACGAAGACCCTCGAAACTTTGGTCTTGAAAATTTGACCTTTCGGCCTTTTACACGAGAAAGTTTCATCGGTGGAACTTGATTCAGTGTAATGGTCGTTATACTGCTGATCTCCTGCCTGGGCCTTTCGTTTCTTCCAATCAAGGGTTTCTCTCTCTAGATTCGCAACCTTCAACTCCATACGTAGGTTGTGCAGAAAATCAATTATGGTGTTCGCCGTCTGGGCTAGTTTCTTCGTCTCTGTGCTCATTCGATCCACCTCCATAGTCAATTTGGCGGAGTTGTGCATTTCTCTGGGGGAGGCAAGTGTCAGTTCATCTTCAACATTTTTTTCCTGCAACATTAGACAAACAGAAGATCTATCTTCAGAGAAGAGAATCAAAATGAAGAGAGATTCAAGAACGAGAGAGAGAGAGAGAGAGTAATCAGTTACTGGGGTGTTGTCTGTATCCGTGAAGTAAGAATTGAAATTAAGTTGGAGGGAAGTGTCCACCCGTTTCAAATTCGAATCCATTTCTTCAGAAAATGGCATCACAGAGTTTGCTTACAGACAAACCCGCAGACGATATTTATAGAACAATCCTTGGGACGATCAACGACAAGTCATTTAATACGTCTTCAAATTGACTTGCTACGTCTCAAAGCCCGCGTCATCACTCTGATTCCAACCTTCTCTGCTTTGTTGTTCTCTCAATACTTTTCTACTTCATTCGGGACCAATTGCCCAAGTTCTTTTTTGATTTTACTAAAAAATGTAATGGGGGACGAAAAGTCCTCTCCGAGCAATTTTTCCTATCATTCTACGGGTTATGTTCTCACGATTAACAGAATTTTAGATCAATGTTATCGCTACCACTATGCTCCTATGAACCCATTCAAAGAACACTAAAACGGGTTAAAATAAAATAAACAACATCAGTTATAAAGTAAAAAGATAAATATGGATCTTAGTTTTCAATTTCTCTCTCTCTCTCTAAACTGGATGAATAGAGGGTAATTTAATTTTTTTTAAAATAATAATTGTAAAATATATTATTTTTCAGACACATTTTCCAGTTCTGGTCGTAGTGTGCAATCCGATTGGGATATAATATGAACAGGAGAAGTTGTTGGGCATCCTTCATCAATATTTGGATTCAACAAGCAAGTACGCAACTGACTTTTTAAGGAAATATTCGATGACTTTACATGAATTTCTGTGAAATTTAACTCTCCCTTTAAAAATTCTTTTTACATCTCAACTCACAATTTTGTAAATAAAAATGTATAAATGATCCAACTTTCTTCCACTCAACAATTTACGCTTTCAAATCTTAAATTTAATACGATTACAAATCAAAAGATAAATGGATTTACGCAGAAAAAAAAAAAAAACACGGGCATGTGAAAAAATTTATTATAAAGATCGAAATATAATTACGAATTTAATACAAAATCAAAAGGTTGAATCTATTTTTATCGTCTCATTTATGAAATTTAATTAACATATTCACTCGTAAAAATCAATGAAAAAAACTTAGTCTATAATTAAGAGAATTAGAAATAATTTAATACATATATTACCAGCTAGTCATTGAATATAGCCAAGAGGGAATTGATGCGTGCAAGTGAATAAAAATTGAAATATTCGGGTCAACGTAATAGTGTACGTGTTGATTCAAGGAAACAAGAATTAAATAATGTCATTTGACGCGAATTATAGATGCAAACATTACTTAATTAACCAACTAATCCCGAACTAACTAGTTTATAATGACTAGACTTTGCCATTACCTTTTGCCACAAACCTTAAAATAAATGAGATTCAAACTTTAAAATTTGTTCAACTCAACCTTGATTTTTTTTTCTGTAAACAAAATAAATTTTGAACTTGGCACTATGAGCATAATGAACCTCAAATCTATATTTTAGTTTTACTCGGTTTGGCTGTGTTTGAGTTTTAGGTTTAGATTTTTTTTTTAGTTTAAACTCGGTTTAAGTTGGTTTGGAATTGTTTTTGGGTCGATTTTAGTTGGTTTAGACTCAATTTGGACCGATTTTGATCAGTTATATTCAGTTCCATTTTGTCGAACAAATTTATTCCCACTGCAAAATTAAAAGTTTATTTTGTTTTAAAAAAAGTTTTAAGTTTACGTAGAACAAAGTTTAAAATTTGTGATTAAATTTGTTTAAAAAATAAAAACGCTCCGGGTTTAACTTAAACAGATCTCAAAGTTAGTTGAATTTATACTTAACCCAAGAGTAAATGTAGTAAAGATTGAGTTCATTTCATATGTTGACATAGACGAAGTCTGTAAGTTCTTAGTCAAATTTAATGATATTTTGATACTTATCCAAAATGAATACTATTAGTATTTTGTTTGTGATAAACGTTGACTGACTTAGCCTGGAAAATTACCCGAAAAAATGGATTGTATTCTTATCCACTCTTCATGGTTAGGTTTAGCCATTGTTGCCCAACATTTTATATGAATTATTGCATTATCGTGTCATTTATTAATTAGATTATATTATTAATATAAAATTAAATGTATCCATTAGCAAATAATACGTCAGAATATAGATCAGTGACGAGGACCATATATTTATTATTTGACAATGTATCAAGTATGAGGTCTCATTCTAATTTTGTTTCCCGTGGACTAGATTTGCATGTGAGCGTATATCATAATAAAAGTATATATAACAACATTCCGTACAAATTTATAAGTTTATATTACATAATTTATTTTGGTCAAACTTAAAATTTATGTGCAATACTATTTTTTCCAGAAATCACAGAGCGTGACTTATCAAAAAATTGACAATGACAAAAGTAAGCGACTCCGATCATAATGTACGAATATCTAAGGAACGATAGTAGAAGAACTTTGGAAGTATATAACAATGAGACAAGTTGAGTAACTTTTCGATCCAATTTTGTTTCAAATGGGTTATTGAATCTATGACTTAATTTTGTTTTGCTCAAACATCACAGCGCCAGCGAAGAAAAAAAAAATATATACAAAACGACAGTGACGAAAGTAACAACTCAAATAATCATTTAATAATATCTAAGTAATGTTACGAGAAGAACTTTAAAGCATGTAACAACAGGACAAGCTAAATCACTTTTCGATCCAATGCCTGCTAAAACTATGCCTAGCCGTAGCGCTAGTTTAAAAAATAATAAATAATAAATTAAAAAGCACGTACTAACGGGCTTACCTTTGGATAAGGCCTGCAAGCCAACTCTATGCGTAAGGCACTCGCTCCGGCCCACCTCTTGTAAGACAGGTTTGCGCTTGTATCTTGTTAAAAAAAATGCAGCCGGTCCACGGGCTGGGTCTGGAAGGTGACATGCAGGCCGCGGGCAAGATGATGAGGCTTAGGTGAACGGGCTCGTAACAAAATCCATAGTGTTTCTTAAAAACATTGATGTGCTTAATGGGCTTGGAAGCTGAGCCCATTAAGGTTTTGTTGGGCTTTAAGGAAACAAAATTAGTAAAAAAAAAAAGGACACTTGTCTCTTTTACCACTTTTGACAATAAATAAATGAATAAATAATAGAAAATATTATCCTCTATTATGATCTACGACGGACCACCTTACCATGCTGCACAAAATAAAATAGAAATCCTACCCTCTCCCATGTGTAGAGTCGCAATTCTAGAAAAAACTTTCTATTTTTGGTTCATTATCTTATCTTATCAAACTTTGGATACACCGGATCATGTGCTACAACCGTCGTGCATTGTTCAATTGTTGTTTGCAAAATTAGATTCGTTACGTTCGTGCTGTCACAACGAACGTGACAATAATTGAGTTAAATCAGATTTGTTGATGAGTAAAGTGGTTTTGTTTTTCAAACCAAATAATTATTTGTATACCTTCTATTTCTATTATGTGTTCTTAATTCATGACGTGTCAAACATTGATCTGTGTTATTAATAATTTATTGTATCTAATTATAATTTATTACGTTAATTGCAACTATCAATGTTGATTACGTTAGAAAGAAAGTAAAAGCGTGACATTACTCTTCCAAAATTAGAATGATATAATATACTGTTTGAATAATGGGAATAAATTGGAAAGTATAAGATAAGTGTCCAAGGAAGAAAGAGCGGAATGGCCTCCGCAACTTTTTCCTATATATTCCAAGAAACCAACTGCACCTTTCAATTGAAAATGAGTTCGTACAAATAATTGAAGTACACTTAATTTAATTGGTTAAGCTACAAGCATTGATTATGATAGTTTTAACCATACTATATAATAAATTTTAACCTATAGTTTTCGTAGGAAAATCACATTAAAGTAGTAAAAAGTATTCACAGGCGGAACTTGGAAATACCCAGAAGAAGATCACAAGAAAGATAGAGGAGCAAATGCGAAAGATGAGATTTTTCGAATCTCTTCCATGGCGGAATTTATCACTGTTCTACTTTACTGTTAGAGACGCAGTCGCCTTGCCATGTCCACACTACGTCTTTCAGTGCCGGTCGAATGTCTTCTTCGCAGAACTTTGCGTATTCGAAGGTGTCGCCGGAAGACTTGTTGAATTCTACGATGGTTACCTCCGGCGCCGCTTCGAATACTTCTGCCGTCACCGAAAGCTTTCCTTTCCTTCCTTCCGATGGCCCCTGTAATCTCAGCTTGAAATCCTTCACCGTGGAGACTTTGAAGCTCAGCCCCTTCGCCACCGCCTCGATCTTCGTCATGATCGATGCCGCCGGCCACCTCGACGTGAACATTGACCCTGCCTTCTTCTCGTTCTCGAACAGATTCGACAAATCGAATCCAGATGACATTGAAGAGACCAACTCGAAGGCATTGAAAAACTTCGGAGTCGGTATTTTAGTGATGTCGCCGTCGATTATCTCCTCCGGTTTGTTGTCCGGGATTTCGATTGGCGAAAAGGCCAGCGGCTTCGATAATCCTCTGCGAAACCACGGAACGCGCATAATCGCCGGAATTGTTATCCGTTTTTCAGGATCAACGACGAGGAGTTTGGAGACTAACCGCTTCGATTCGGTCGAAAACCAGGGCGGACATTCAAATTCACCCTTGAAAACCTTCTTGTACATGTTCATAACGTTCTCATCTTGAAACGGAAGAAAACCGGCAAGAAGCACGTAGAGAATCACACCGCAGGACCATAAATCGGCTTTTCCGCCGGCGTAGCCTTTTCTTCTCAGAACTTCCGGGGCCACATACGCCGGAGTACCGCACTGCGTGTGAAGAAGACCGTCGTTCCGTAGATGTTCCGGCAGAGCAGAAAGGCCAAAATCAGAAATCTTCAGGTCCTCGTTCTCGTCCAACAACAGATTCTCCGGCTTCAAATCACGGTGAGAGACTCCCCTGCTATGGCAGAAATCGACGGCGCTAATCAATTGCTGAAAGTATTTCCTCGCTTGATCTTCTTTAAGCTTTCCTTTCGCGACCTTGGCAAACAGCTCGCCTCCGCGGACGTATTCCATGACAACAAAGATCTTACCCTTGGTAGCCATTACCTCCTTGAGCTCGACGATATTAGGATGACGAACCAGTCGCATAACAGAAATCTCTCTGATAATCTGCTCCATCATCCCTTCCTTCTTCACTTGATCCTTACTAATAACTTTAATCGCCACACTTTCGGCGGTGCTCAAGTGTTTTCCATAATAGACCTTGGCGAAAGTTCCTTTTCCAAGTAACCTTCCAATCTCGTACTTCTTGAACAAAATAGTTCTGTCCTCCATCGAAGCAATCTCCCCGACCTTCGAACAAACTCTGCGATTCGATCGAGTACTTTTCACCGCCGGATGGAAGAACTACCGGCAGATGTAGTGGGTTCGAGGGTGTCCATAGTCAGTAGTGGAAGAAAGTGGAGGAAAGAGAGCTGTCGTTGGCGCACAGAGCGACGGCAGAATTTATATTTATACAGTCGACACGACCAATACGAAGATGACGCAATTCAAAAATATTTCTGGCCTTTAAAAAATTATTATGTCATTTTCTTCCCCAATTCATCGAAAATTACACTTTTGTCGTTCTCCCTTTTTTATATTTTCTAAATATTTGCTGTATAAATTATTTGTTCTTGTCATCAACAATCTAGTTTTTTCTAGTTTTACTTTTGTAATTTGTACAAGTCAAGCCCCATAAAATATTCGACATAAACACGAGTTTTAGTCTTAACCATTGGGCTCAATAGCTTAGAGGTGGGCACGATTCGATCTGTCTAGTACTAAAATCGAACTAAACCAAATAAATTTCTAAACTAATGATTTACGTTAAGAACCGGTTACTATTTTTGTAGATGTTAGATCTAATTAGGGTTGGACAATTGATTTGAACTCGATTATGTCCACCCCTACCGGAATATGATAGTGAGGAGAAGTCCATTTGCCGCGCATTAGCTGCTAAAAAAGATAGTAACTTGAAACTTCTATCTTGGCTCCCAGCAAATAATGACAATAATAAAAGATACTGCGTTCTACCCAATTAAGTAATTGTGTATATATAAATCCCTGTTTACTAATTACTACCTAATCAATTGGAATTAGTACATTAGTAATTGTGACCCGACCCTACCCACCACAAAATATAATTAAATATAATATTTGCCTCTTTGGGCTCTGCTAATCAGCCTCGTTGATTTGCCGCTTTAGCGAGAAAAGTCCGAAAAGCAAACGTAGGTGGACCCACCAAACCATCAAACTGGACCAATCATGGACGTCTGATCCCATGGTCTCTATCCCTATTTGGCACGCGTAAGGTCAATATTCACAAAAGTGCATTTTTTTAATCTACATGGTAAGTGCATTTTTTTTAACATTATTTTTAATTTATTGGCGTCAATAATAACTTATTATTTTATATATTTGTGATTCACATATCACAACATATATTATAGAAAATTAAATTAAGATGTAGACGTGACAATTTTATTATAAATCAATTAATTAAAAATAAAAATTGCATTAGTTTGTTGAACTACTTCTTCCATGTATGTATGTATGTATGTATAGATATACTATATGTAGGGTTATATTTAAGTTGATTAGACAACAGGAGACAATCAGGAAAGACGTAGGTGTATTTTTTTATTTTGTATTTATATGATTTCCTGGAAATTTCTGTGATGACTTTACAGCTTTGGATATCGGAAATCTGGAAGCAACGGTAAAAAAGACGCCACCTGGAATAAAATACTATATTTGACCGTCTGATTCAAACCTAGTTGGAAGTATTCTATTTTTTTGGGTCCCACCAGATTGTATTTTACATACTCGCCTGATTTGATTGTAACGTCGTGTATTTTACAGTAAAAAATATAAAGAAATATTTAAATTATTAATTCTTCCTCGAGAGGTGTGGACCCACTTTCTAATTCTCAGTGATTAAACCAGGCAACCGGAATTGGAGCCGTGAGTTCCAAGGCCCAAATGTGATCTCATTTTTGAAGTTATTTATATTTTTTTGTTGTTTTGGAGCTGATTTTTCAGAATTTATGTGGTCGGATGTAACTCATTTTCGGGTCAAATATTTGATCCACGACTCGTTTCAATTTTTACGATTATTGAAAGTGTAAAACTGAGACGGATTCGCATTACATGGTTCTTAAAAAGTCTAGAACTAATAATCATAATCATAGGTGGGTAAAATCAGACCAAACCACACGATTCAATTAAAATTATTATTTTGATCCGATTTCACTCGCTCTTAATTTCAATTAGAAAATAATACTACCAGAAAGCTTCTCCAACCTCGATTGACGTTGATTATCCAAAGACGGCTACATCATTATAGTAGTATTTTCACGATAAGCGTTAGAATTTGGTGAGCCTAAATGCAAAAATCTTGCTTAGATTTTGAGTGTTGTTAATTTTATCAAATCACGTTAATTTGAATAATTAAAAAATATAATTGGATTAGTGTGGGGACCTCCCAGCATTTCATACATTCACGCCCGGCAATAATATCTAGTTGATTATGGTTAAACAATGATTAGTCCTTCGATTGTGGGCGCCAACAGGTTCTTACTTTAGCTTCTTTATGGCCTGCAATTTCAGACGTCAAACAAGGTACTGGATTTGATGCATTTGCATGATTTAATCACTGTTTTTACTCGTAAATTCATTAATTAATATTTAATTTATTTGACAAGTACATCGGCTGCACTGCACATGAGATTCAAAACAGTGTTATATAATATATTATCTTCACGTTAGAATCCCCTAAATAATTACATTAGTTTGAATTTCTATTTTATCAATAAAAATTGAATGCCGTAACAAAAACAACGACAACGACAACAATTACGATAAATCAATCACAGCCTAAGTTTAATGATCCAATTTTTATCTAAATCGAACTGGATTCATTTTTTCAATATTAAAAATTTTTTAATCACTCTATAAATTCAGATCAAACAGTAAAAAAATGATTGCAAATTGATTTTTCTTTATAGATTTTCTGATTTTACTTGTGATTTATTTTCTTTGTCTTTAATGTTTGATTTTGTTGGGTCGATATTTGTCTTTGTAGAAGAATCCCAAAATAGAAAGTAAACCGTCTACAATTACTTTCTCTTAATATTTTTCAACTCTCTGCTCACAAGTGTTCTAGTTAATTGAGCATTATTTATTTATTGACGTATAATATATCAAATAATGATCAGTGTTATTAATATAATAATATATAAATAAATAATTAATTATTATTTGACAATCAATATATATAAATAATAAACGTAACATTATTTTTTTTAATAACATTATTTTATTTACAAGTCAATGACGAATCTTAAGTATGCAGGCATTACGATATTGTTTTATAGCATCGTAGTTCAAGTATCGAAATAATTACACAAAAATACTAATGAATGTGTCATATTCGTGACTATCAATAAAGATCAATATAATTCAACGTAATATAATTGGAGATAAGTAAAGATAAGGTGGAAAGAGCTGGAAATGTTGGACGAAGTGAAAGGAGATAGGCTTTTAAATGGTCGAAGATGGTGGCTGAGAGAAGACACGCGAGTGTACCCATAAGATAAAGGAAAAGATAACATATATTAATTTGCAGCCTTTTTATTATTTAATTTCATCGTAATTATGTCAATTCTTGTCACTTTTTTTAATTACTGTTTATTATTTTTAGGTGCACCCGACACATTCTCCGTGTCATATAATGGTTAGTCCAAATAATTGTTGAATACTAAAATAATAAATACGCAAACTCAAATTAAAGAGGATCTTAGAGATAAAAAGAAATATTATTTTTAATGGAATAAATTAGTTAAATGGAAAAAAAAAACAAATAAATATTATTTTTAGTAATTATTATTCGTAGTGGGAAAGAGGCCGAGCCCAAATAGTTGAAAAGCAAGAGAGGGAAGAGAAGAGGATCTGATTATTAGGGCGTTGGAGGGAAGAACGAAGGCCTAATTTTTTGTTTGGGCTCATAATTTTCCGAGCATCTTGATTTTCCAGATCATTTGGGCTTTATTTAGTACGGCGATGAAAGATCGAGCGGGGGAAAGGGGTTTCGTCGGGAGCGATCGAGCGACGGAGTTTGAGGTGGTGAAGCTGTTTCAGGAATGGAGGAAGATCAAATAGCTAACTTTGTGTCAGCATACTTGAAGAAGAAGGGTTTCAAGGAAGCTGAGCAAGCTTTTCTGGAAGAGCTGCGACTCAATAAGGCTAACTCTTCCTCTTCTCGTTCCATTGACCTTGACTTCGCCAAGCACTTACTCACTGTACCCGAGTATTCCTCTTCCTCGATTTCTCTCTCATTCTTTTTCCAGTTTGCCGTAAAGTTTCTTTCTTGCAGTTTTTCGTTGGGTGAAATTTGTGCTTTCTCTTTTGGTACATGGTATTTCGAGGTTGGTGATTGTTGTTAGACTTGACCCTACACTTTTGGATATGTGTTCTGTCCGTCAACATTATGAACCAGAATTGTATTTTTTCGAACCTGGCTAGGATCCAAAAAACTTTTTAATGGGATTTAAGTTACATTTTACAAGGCAGTTACAGGTTCTTTGTTGAATGAGGTTCATGTCCAGTATAACTGTGGCTGGGCTGGCCAACGGCAACCTTAGTTTTCTTTTTTTTGGAGTTTCGTAAAGAAGTATGCTTGCACAGTTAGCTTGACATGAATTAAAATTGGAAAAATCTTTTGAATAATTTTAATTACAAATTTAATATAAGCTATGGACAATTGGAGAGTTCTTGATGTTTTCTAAGTCTTTCTAAAAGTGGGGAACAATTTTTTGTCTTGAACAGTTTGGGTAAAGAAAATTTGAGCTGCTAACAAATCCTTCGAATAAGTATGGAACTAACATCTCGAAATGGATCTGTATGAGCGAGTTTTCATTAGGAGAAAGGTTCCTTGTTAAATTGGAATGATGGTATGATGGCACACTACCATTCCGCTTATCACTTTGATATCAGAAAAAGTGGGAATCACGGTCAGAAATAATTTTTCTGATCTAAAAGAAAATTCTTTTTCCCATTCCAAATAATCATATGTTTATTCACATGTTATTGTAAGTGTACGGTCGGTACTTGTGTTGTTGTAATATGTAGCGTCAGTTTATATGTTACTGTAGATGGTGTGTTTTGCTTGTAGAGTGCTCTTAATTCCTTGGAAAAATTCATCACTTTCAGGTTGGAGAATATTCCAGACAGATATCATGAAGGATATAGCAGATTAAGATCGTGGACTGACAGTTCATTAGATTTGTACAAGGTAACTATTTACAAATTTTCTTTTTGCACTTGAATTATTTCTTTCTGTTTCCTTTTGTTTTCAGCAATGACACTTTTTTATTTTGAAAAATGCAGCATGAGTTGCTTCGAGTGCTTTATCCGGTATTTATTCATAGTTTCATGGATCTTGTGGCTAAAGGGCATATTCAAGAAGGTTGACTTATTCTTTATTAATTATCGGACATTAATATTTATTGTAATAAATATTTGAAAATGCATTATTTATATGCTCTATGTTCAATGGCAGCTCGAAAATTTTTCAATAGCTTTCGTGAAGATCATGAAATGATGCACTTAAGAGATCTTCAAAAGTTGGAGGGAGTTTTATCTCCCTCACATCTTGAGGTTATTTGCCACCAAAACAATTTTCCATATCTTCTTTCTTACTGTAATTAGAGCAGTACTGATGCATTTTATATGTTTATATTTCTAGGAGATGGAGTTTGCTCATTCTCTAAGGCAGAGCAAAGTTAACATAAAGATATGTCAGGTGCTATTTTAGTTATAGTTAGTTGTTTTATTACATTTTTTCAAGGCCTTTAGTAGTTAGATGACTGCATCAATTAGTTGATCCAGATGTCTTAATTGAAAATCTAGATTGACTATATCATTTCAATTTTATTGGTGTAGTCCTCATAGCTTGCCAGTGATTTTTTTTAATCATTTTACCAAGACAATACTTATGTTTTTTTAATCATTTTACCAAGACAATACTTATGTGACCGTATTGTGGATTACTTTTTGCTTGATAACATCAGAGTGCTTGACACAGACTATGTAGCTAAAAGAAAAGGAATAGCTTTCATTTATACTCATAACAGAACATGTTAATGATAGAACTTACTTGGAAGGATTTTGGTTTTATCTGTCGACCATAGTTAGTATCTATATTATGTTGCCCATAACCTTCTAAAGTCAAATATGTTTCTTTCTGAGACCCTTTCCCCTAAGTCTGGTTTTGGAATGGTTTGATTTGTAATGTTATGGCTGGAGTATATCTTTTGCTTTGTTTCTGTGCTTCTATTAGGGTCAATTATTGTTTTTTTGACATTAACAGATGCATTATGATGTATTTTTTGAATGATTTCTCGGTTTGGCAATGCCATAAAATTGTACTATGTATATCTGAAAAGCTGAAATGCTTCATTCATTTGTGTTGTTAGTACTCTTACGAGCTGCTGCTGCAGTATCTACACAAGAATAAATCCACTACAGTTCTTGGAATTATCAATGAGCGCATTAACTTCAAAGGTTTGGCTGCTATTCTAGCTTTTTACTACATATATAGATTTATGCGAGTATAATTTTTCTGTAGTGTAGAGGGAGTAATTGCCTGTCTCTTTCTCTTTGCAGTTTCTCCTGGACAGCCAAGCTCAATTTCTGATGATGCTGAGACGATGACGATTATTGGAAACAATCAAGAAGCGTTCAATCTTATAAACAAGAGAGATGTACATTGGGGGGTGCGTTAAAGAACTCACTAACTTCCTCGATTATCATATCATTTTCTTTTCAGGTTGCATTTTTTCTTTACTTGTTAATATTTCATTCATTAACATTTGCCAAATATTATTACCTATAACGAGTTGTTTCTAGTCATAAATATATGATTGATTAAATCAATTTCAACCTAAAAGCTTAAATTTTTTAAATTATTAGTAATTTATTATGATATCATAGCAAAAGATTCTAAGTTCGAATTTTTGTCTTCTCAAATTACTCCATTCAAAATAAGAATAATGTAAGAACTAATAAGATGAATTGACTTGCATGTGAGGATGCAGGTTAAGGAAATATACATGATTAAATTAAATTGACCATACTACTTAGATTTTTGAAATTGTTGATAATTTATTCATTTCCATCTTACAAGGATAGAAGCCATTATTCCAAGTAAAACAGATTTATTTCATAGTTTCTCAAAAGAAAGAATTTGACAATAGGTTTCAAACTGTTTGTGCTTCATTGTGCATTATTTGCTGCAATTTCTTTTTGTGGCTTGAATTAGAAAATCTTATTTGTTTCAACTTTGGATTTTGAATATTTAAATTTATGGGCATTTGGTTTACCATAGTGGATGAATTCAGCACCTTTTCCTACTGTTTTAGAATAGACCACATTCAAGAGTGATTTCATTATTTCGTTTGAGTGGTGAATTCGATTGGGTGTGTCTGATAACTTGGGCCTTCGAATGGTCTTAAGCTATTTCAAATTTTGTGTTGTTAAATTAGAGCTTTTAGTGGATGCAAGAAGTATTGTATTTGTATTTGCTCCATAGGATTTCAAGTTCCAATCAAATTAAAGAAGTCTTGAATCTTCTATCGTGTCATCAATAATTTCTACCATTTTTTAACCACATTTGTAGTACTGTATTGGTTATAGTTGCTAGAAGATTCTTTGGAAGAACGCACGGACAAATCAGGTGGTTTATTCTTAGATTCAGAGAAGGCAGAGGGAGACATGAAAGAAGGGGAGCTTGATGAGAATAAGGTTTGTATGAAAATCCAAAGCCTCTGAACTTTCTTTTTTTTTACATGGAAATGTTAAATGTTGTATTAACCAGTAATGCTTGTTCAACTTCATCATTATGGTTGCTTGACGGTATTATCAAATTAATTTTTTAATAAAAATTCTCCAAGGTAATTATGTGGTGGTAGATGGTGCTTCAATAATGCGAAATAAATTATCAGTTTTTCTCTTGTTCAGAAAAGAACAATGGAGGGAGGAAAGCAGGGTGCTTCTCTCAAAAAGGTCAAGAAGGACAAGGCTATTGGATCAACAGGAAAAACTGCGCGCCCTGATGCTAGTACTCCCCCTACAGCACCTCGAGTTAAACCAGAGCTTACTTTGCCCGTAATGTATACTCTTGAATCCCTTAAATGTTTCATTTCCCTGTGGTTTCCTTATTTATATTCCTATCAGTAGTCTATGTGCCAGACCCATTTGAACTTAGCATTGCCCACATAGATCCTGAGAGAAGTCAATTTGGTGATAGACTAGCAAAGAAAGAACTTCTGAGTCTTATTTCATCTAGCTAGGAATGGAAGAAATTAGTCCAATTGGCTTTTTTTAGTCGTGCTTATTTTGTAGTTGCTTATGATGCCAGTGTGGGGAAGCCCAACTCCGATAATAGACACTGAATATGAATGAACTTTCTGAAATCAGGCTCTTTCTTTGATTGTAATGATATGTTGAGCATTTGGCATTTATCTCGCTGTAATATTATTTGAAATCTATCTCATGAAAATGTAATTTTATAGATTGGTTTGTTGGTATATTGTTTCACTAAATACTTGGCATTAACTATTTGTATGGACTTGGGTTAATGCTATTTGAGGGGTGAATAATGCTTAATCTTTTTGCAAACTAATCACTATTTTCTTTTTCACTGCTCCAGTCCAACGGAGGTGGAAGAGTCAATTCTTGAAGACTTAAGAAACCGTGTCCAGTTGAACAGTGTGGCTCTGCCCTCTGTCAGTTTTTATACATTTATCAATACACATAATGGGTAATGCGTTTTACTTTCTTTTTCTGTTCATTTGTATTCTCTAAAATGCCAATGTCTGTTTCTTTTTCCCTTGAACCAGTTTAAATTGTTCGTCAATATCCCATGATGGAGCTTTGGTTGCGGGTGGATTTTCAGATTCTTCACTCAAGGTTTTATCTACTGTTAGCTTGATATTTCTTTCTTCATTTTGTGCATCCTCATGAATGATTTTTCCTTCACAGGTTTGGGATATAGCAAAGCTTGGACAACAGACTGGCAATTGTAAGTATATGTAGTATATGACATTTTGCAGTATCGCTTGCTTTTCTCTGGTCAGCAAATTTAGTTGCAATTAAGTTTCTTTAAAGTGAAGTGTTAATTAGTTTCTAATTTTAACCCAAAAGAATCTATGTAGCTCTCTTAAAATAAACTTATCGATAACAGCTCTTTTCGTCACTTTCGGAGTTTAAATTCTGATTTTCATGGTGAATGGAGTAAACCTCGTACTTTTTATTGTTGGTGACTTTGATGTTGAAGTTTAATTCTTTTTCCCCACTTTTCCCGTCATGCATGTAGATTCCCAAGTGTGAATATTGTGCGGAGATGCTAATTAATAAAAATATTGGTTCTTAGCGGTGTTTCTATCAGCTGTTTTGCAGGGTGAAACTGACACATTGCCAGGGTATCAAATGCCAGGACAAACTGGTGGGAGAAGATCTTATACATTATTTCAAGGTCATTCAGGGCCAGTTTACTCTGCTACTTTTAGTCCTGTTGGGGATTTTATCCTTTCCTCGTCTGCAGATTCCACAAGTATGTGGTCCTTATCTTCTTTGCTCTCATTCTTTCCATCTCTTTTCTCTGGTTTTGGTTCACGACATAATTTTATAATATTTATATTTCTCTTCTGCAGTTCGTTTGTGGAGCACTAAGCTGAATGCTAATCTTGTTTGCTACAAAGGTCACAATTACCCAGTATGGGATGTTCAGGTGGGGTGTTCTTTTTTTGAGAAATGTCATGATGCGTAAAGAACTGATAGGAAAAGTTATAAGATTTTTTTGGCCCTAGTTGTCCTATTCTTCCCTAATGGCCCATGCAGATACCATCTTGCTGGCTTTTCATACGGTGAAATGTTGGCTTTGTTAATCCAATTAATCTTATAAATGCAATCCCTATAAAAAAAAATGTTTCACCACGTGTTTGTATTTTTCAATGCTCGAATTGTGCTTGATAGTCTATTTTGTTGTGCAGTTTAGTCCTATGGGACATTATTTTGCTAGTTCCTCTCACGATCGAACCGCAAGGATTTGGTCAATGGACAGAATACAACCTCTACGCATAATGGCAGGTCATTTGTCAGATGTGGACGTGAGCACTTGAATTCTACTGATGCCTATGTTGAGTTTCTTTACTTAAAGATAGAAGTTGTTTATGATGTGATGGAAGTTAAAAAGTAGGCATGCCACAATGAACGAGGAATCATTTGGAAATTCTCCATCTTTGGTTCTTAAAGAAGAATAGTAATACGTAGAATAAAAAAAAAAATCATTCCTATGCTAATCTACCACTGTACATTAAAAGGATACAACTAATTACTACTGTTTCACTGTTTATTCAACAAGTTAAAACACAGTTTATGGCCACTTTGGTATTGAAATTTATGATGCTATTATCAAGGCTTTGTTTTTGTCCTTTCTCTTGATCATTTCTTCCGAATGTTATCTGTTGAATTCCTGAAATTTAAACCTTAGCCAACAATTTTGAACTGTCATGTAAAGCTTATGCTAATTAAGTTGCGAAGTCAAATCCTTTTTCTTGTTTGTTGTATTACTAACTCAAAATTTTTTGTTAGTGTGTGCAATGGCATGCCAACTGCAACTACATCGCCACAGGATCCAGTGACAAAACAGTTCGACTATGGGATGTACAGAGTGGAGAATGTGTTCGAATTTTTATTGGTCACAGGAGTATGATATTATCATTGGCTATGTCTCCTGATGGTCGATATGTTGCATCCGGTGACGAAGATGGTGCTATAATGATGTGGGACCTGTCAAGCGGCAGGTGTGTGTCGCCCATAATGGGACATTCATCATGTGTTTGGACTCTTGCCTTCAGGTAGATATCTCAGGACTCATCTTGAGCACTTGCTTGAGAGTTTTGGTAAGTGCATTTTATATAACCATTGATATATATTTGATATGACAGTTGTGAGGGTTCTCTTCTTGCATCCGGTTCTGCCGATTGCACAGTTAAATTATGGGACGTAAATTCTAGCACAAAAGGACGGAAGATTGACGAACAGTGAGTTTACCGAAAATATTCATCTTTCTTTTTTGGTTGGAAGTAACTTTCTTACGTTGGTTGGACTAATTTTGCACCAGAAAAAGTGGAAGTGCAAACAAGCTGAGATATTTGAAGTCGCTGCCGACCAAATCCTCTCCTGTTTCTTCATTACGGGTAAATGTAGACTGAGTTTAACATTGCTTGCTCGTTGCGATTGCTAATTAACAACTATCTCGTTATATTTGAAACAGTTTTCGCGAAGAAATCTTCTATTTGCAGCTGGGGCCCTCTCAAATAGTACATGAAACAAGCTTTGAATTCTTCTATTTTAGTTTAGCTGGTTGAGGATTTGATTTATATTGATTGAGAGATTGTAAAATGTTTAGAACAAATTGTATCACTCTTTCAGAGATTCATCTTGTATTGCTTCCAACCTTAATTTCATCCCGTCCTCTTCTATTTGCTTTGTGTCATTCAGAGAGATGCCTGCACTGACACCCGCTCGTTTTTAGATGGCATTGCTACTGTCCTGGTTTCATCGGAGCTTGTTGGACCATTATACTTGGGACATTGCCACTGGCTCAAGAACTAGTCGACCAGACTATTCGGACAATATTGCTAATATCTCCATTGCATGCTACTTACCACTCCTTAATTTCTCAAAGCGATGACTACACGAGTTTCGCACCCTCTCGTCTCACTCTCTTGATAGAGTACCATTCTCCATGATTCAGTTTGTTACTTGGGATCCAAAACTGATTGAACAAACAATTTAAGGAAGGGTAATAATGCTAAAAATAGTTCTTGAACCATATGGGTGATGACAAGTGGACTATTTTTGCTGACATTTTCGTTAAGTATTGCACGTGTTCATAATAAAACCGGTTGAAAACATGAGAAACTCGGCTCGAGCTCTCCCTCCAAATCTCATACCCTTCTGTGGCCCAGTCGCCGGAGCACCAGGCTGAATCCACCCAGCCTCTCCTCTCGCCTCTCTTCCTTCACAGTCGGGGCTATTCTCTCTCGTCTCAAGCTCAAGCTCTAATCCTTACTGAAGTGAAGGACGTGTGAAGGTTTCCTCTCATCTGCTGTACGCTCAACTCAAGCTCTATTTCCGATTGAAGTGAAGCACCGAGTAAGCCCCTCCGAATTCGGATTGGAGGTATTTAATCTTCCAAAAGCTTACCCGTCCGAGAACACCATTTTCATCAGGTCAATTTGTCATGTTTTATAACGTCTGAAGGGCTCCTAGTTCATTTTGTTGCCCTTGTTGCTCAAATAAATGAATGTCTTTACTTTTGTTTTATTTCGAAGAAATATTGATTAGTTATTCCATTTATATTTTTTTTTCCTGCAATAGAGTATGCACTTTTTAGGTTTTGTTTTTCTTTCTTAGTCTATCGGTGTTATATTATTAAAATACATGTTGGTAATTGTGCTGATTTTGTCCAGTTTTTGTTAACTAGTTATCTTTTGACAAGTTAGTTCGATGAATCAAAAGGGATATTTTCGCAGGGATAGGATGTGTGATAGAAATGAAAAATGGGAGGAATCTTCAGAAGGAGAAGGTAACTACGAGATGCATGATCTCGATTCTAATGATGAAGAAGAGTGCTATTATGCATCTGAGTTGGCACCAAAGTTGCAATTCAGGTAGAATGAAACTGACTGTATGGCTTAAAGATATTAATAGTTCTTAGCCAATTTATTCCTTACCAATTTTTTTTCCCAGGAAATATGTATCAACTGCACGTTGGAATGAAAAAATGGAAATGGCCGAGGTTTTAGAAAATAAGGGTCGGCTTTGCACAACAACTGGCATTGTTCGCTGTGGTAAAATATATTGCTCAGTTGAGGAAACTTTGTAGGTCCAATTAGAAAATTCTTCTATGATTCCAATATCTCTTTTCTTGTTTTTTTTTTTTTTTTTTCAATCTAGATTATCAACTTGATTGAGCTTTGTTGTCTCACATCGACAGAACCAAAGTAAATAGTCCTGTATAAATATGAGGGAGATTCTATCACTCCTTAACTAGCTTTTGGAGTGAATTCTACCCACTCATTTTCTATCATGGTATCAGAGTTAATTCTGTACGATGTGAGAACCGATTAAATACACTAGATGTGAAGAAAAGAAAAAACTTATCGCGTTAGATATGTGGACGGATGATGTTTTATATCGACAGAACCAAAGTAAACGGTCCTGTATAAATATGAAAGAAATTTTCTCACTCATCAAGCTAGCTTTTGGAATAAGTGATACCCTATCACTTTCTATCATGATATTAGAGCTAAATCTATACGATGTGAGAACCGATTAAACATGCTAGATATAAAAGAAAGAAAAATTTATCACGTTAGACATGTGAGCGGGTGTTGTCTCAAATAGATAGAATCAAAGCAAACGGTCTTGCATAAATATGAAGGGGATTCCCTTATTCCTTGAGCCAGCTTTTGGATTGAGTTCTACCCTCATACTTTCTATCAAGCTTGTTATTTCCACGGTACTTAACTTACTCTTCAAGCATTATTAATAGCACATAATCCTCTAAACACGTATTATTTTATTTGTAAATAGGCTTTGGTACGTAGAAAGTGATAGATGGGTGTTGGACCTCATCATGATCAATTTATTAGATTATCTAAACGATGAGTTGAAAAATTCAACAATAAAGTTGCGGTCGAAAGTTTATTACCATGTCACAAAGTTAGACCATGTAAATTTATTTGAAAACTTCAACACTAAAATTGTCGAAAGTTTATGAACTTTTTCTCTAAGAAATCTATTTCTCTAAGAAATCTATGAGGCATTGTATACCATTTTTCAAATACTATTAAAAGACTCTTATGATTTGCTAAAAAAGGTTAGGATCTATTTCAGTTCTATTGTCATTTTGTATATAGTTATAAACAGTTTTTGTTTCCTTTCTCACGTTGATTCTAGCTATAAACTTGTGACCTTATTTCTTGTTTCTCAGGTTTTTGATGGAAATTGGTGCTATAATGCTCATCAATGACGGCGAAGGTGGTATTTCATTGAAAGATTTATATGGGAAGGTTGCAGGAGGAAAAAATGGATGCACTTGGGAGCAGTTTGAGGTTTATAAACACCTGAAGTCTCTTGGTTATATAGTTGGGAGGCATGGTGTTCCTTGGTCTGTGAAGAAAGTTAAAAATTCTCGTGATTCCGTTCCTTCTCAAAGCTTAGGGGATAAAACTGGAGTCTTAGTAGAAGAATCAAAAAATATGGATTCTATCAATCTGATGTTCAATGAGATGCAGATCAGCGTAACAAGGCCTATGTTTGATGTTTATCCTCCGAATAGCAAGTTTAGAAAGTCATCTCCTGGTGATCCCAGTTTTATAATCTGCTTTGCTAGGTATGCATATAGTATGTTTTCATTTTCTTCACTGGGGTATGTTTACCATATTTTGATTTATTGACCTTGGCCAGAGTGATAGTTTTTTTTAAAAAAGCGAGTGTTTTGGAAACAGCAGAACTGTGGTTTCAAAACTTGTGAATCAATGAAAAGATATTCTTTCAAACATGGTTTTTAAAACTAAACATATTCATGATTATGCAAACATAGTTTTTGCACAATCAATATGCATGATTGAGTTGTGTTGAGTAAAGTACCCGAGTTTGTTGCAGGGAATATCCACCTTGCAAGGAAGAAATTGAAGAGCTTGAAAGGCAATGCGGAAGTGTTCCTTTGAAATTTAGTGTGGTAGAGCATGGTCGTGTTTCCATCTTTGCATTTGAGGAGGTAAATCTGCCTCTTCTTCCCTAGTATTGCCGTTCTTAGGCCTAGACATTTCCTTAGGCCCACTCTCTTTTCCTAATGTATAAGCTTCTAAGACTACTTGATGTATTGTGGACCTGCAATTTATCAAAATTTTGTAGCCAAAATGAACATTTTATGTAGTTGATCTTTTGCTTGTTGCATTGCCATTGTAGCCTTTAATATCAGTTTTATCTTTACAATGGACAATAAGGTCAAAATGTGCGAAGAATCACACACTACTGAAAAGAGTATGTAGAAGAGAGTCAGCCAAAGAACAAGCTTTATCTCAAGTCTTATATGAAAATTAATACTATCTCGAGTGCTCAAGTTAGAACACTATTGAAAGTGGGATATTCATTTCATGTCGGATTCATTGTCAATTGGTACTGATTATAGATTTGTAGGATTTTAGCCATGGATCGACCCATTCTATGTTAGAGAAAGCATTACGATTATGTGCGACTTAATCATGACATGACAATCGTCAAAATAAACTGAATGAGCACGCATATGAACACATTCAATCATGTCGCAATACAAATTTTACTAGAATTTCTTAGATTAAAATAGTTTTCTTCAAAGAAAATCATACTTCTCGTACCTTCTAAGCCGGAGGCAGTCAGAGATAGAAACGATTGACTATTTTGATTAACCATGACAATTAACGTTGATTATACAACTAGATATCAAACTTTAAATCGGTCTATCATCAAACTAAGGCGAGACAACAAACGTTCCCACATTAAACTCTCGTATTTACTATATATGCAAGGTCGAATAACATACAAATATGATGAAACATATAAACTCATGGTATAATTATTAAATTAAGTGCAATCAATGGATGACCATAACATTACAGCGGGAGGTGATACAGAGAAATGGGAATTCAATCTGGA
Source organism: Begonia peltatifolia (assembly GCA_022433055.1). Classification (NCBI taxonomy): domain Eukaryota; kingdom Viridiplantae; phylum Streptophyta; class Magnoliopsida; order Cucurbitales; family Begoniaceae; genus Begonia; species Begonia peltatifolia. Next base: position 3,502,644 of record CM039518.1, read on the forward strand.
TTGATCCACAAATACAACCAAATGAAAATGATCTTCCAAATGGATTTTGCCTCCACTGATTGATGAACAGAGTAACATCATCCTACCAAAATAGTAACATCAACTGTAACATTATCTACACTGAAAATACACACGATTTATAACAATCCAAATATCTAAGTTACAAAGTGATGACAAAATAGCTCTTCACTTCCTCGTAAACCCAACAGTGGCACCATTTAAGAACAACTTTCTTACCATCTCCAACTATTTCTTAGTTAGAATCCAATCAATAGGTCCCAATATAGACTAGTAAATCCTATTTATATCTATGAAACGAAAAGTCTGGAACGATAAACTCTGCAATCAGATGTTAGAATAAATAGGTCTTCAAAACGTTCGTTTAAAAAAAATAAAAAACCCTTTTCATTGAATGATCATGATCCTTCTCAAAAATTGAAATTCTTGATCAATGGAGGATTAGTATCACTATTTTAGTTCAATAAAATATTAATATAAACGACATATCATTACCTATATACCTCAAACCCCCTAGTCATATACGACTTCTACTCATATAATCTCAAATGTGAATCATATGGAGTGCTAGAAACTACCTATTTTAACGTTTGTACCAACAGAAACACACAAGAACTAACAATAATATACATCTGGAGGGTCTCAAAATAACAATTTACCACTTAAGATTTAATGACAATAAATCCAATTCTGCGTGGATTTTGGTTAGAAAAATCAGAAACCTGAATAAATTATCAGGAGAGCATGGCATGCGGGAGAATAGAAAACAGTATAAAAACTGTATAGGCGACAATAGCTAGGGTAAAGATGAAGAGAAGCGTAAGAGATGGATGACAGATGAAGACCATACTGTCAACGTCAATGGTCCCGATACGTATATACTTTTTTATTCATCCTCCAACCGCTAAATCCGCTCAGTGAAAACCATCAAAAGCCACGCTTTGAGAAGATTTTAAAACAATTCAAAGAAATCACAAGTGTTGTTATATTGCCTGATCTGAATCGGCTAAAAGTGTAGCCATCAGGCTGCAGTTTAGAGTAAATGTTTGTAGAGTTTAGCTTAGTAGCATCTTCTTCCAGTGGCATAAAATAAACACAAAGGGGTCTAGAGAGAGAGAGAAGAAATGGATCCTTCTGGAGAATGAAAAATGACAGAGAGAGAAGTGAGCACACAAAAGCAATAGCATATAGTTATACTAAGTGCCTCTGTGTGCTCACTCTCTTCTGTCAATTTCTCTCCTGTCAATTTCTACGTCTCGCGGAGACCAAACAAGTGGAGATCTTAACAGAAGAGAAGAAGCAAAGGAAAGGAAAAAGAGTAAAGATAAGATTAAGGTACGGTCTAAAGAATGGATAGTGCGAGAAAGACATAACGTTAAAGAAAGGGAAAAAAAAGCTTAAAAAAAGAGAGAAAGATGAGTCAGATCTGAGAAACAAGAACACCCATTTAAGGAAAGATGCCATAAGTCCATAACTCACTAACAATCTACTATCTGCACTTCTGTACTTACATTGATATGGTACTTCTCTCTCTAGAATTTATATAGGGTTTTGGTTTTGGCTTAGAAAAAGAAAGAAAAACGACCACCCTTTCGACCCTCTCTCTCTCTAGCCACGCCATTTCTGACAACCAAGAAGAAGGGCATAACGGTGACACGTACCCGAGAAATCCGACAGTACAACCGACCGCCACTGGTGAGAGAACAAGAAAATGGCTGGAGGCAAAGGGAGAAGATAAACCCAAGAAAAAACCAGTGAAAACGAAGAGATAGCGAGCGACGCTCTATCTGTTTGCTTCGATTTTGCAATGGCTATCATATCATATCAATCACTCCTGAACAAAGCAAGACCCCAGGAAAAGGACTGAGGTGAGAGAGAGAGATGGGGTTAGTTGGCTAAAATTGATGGATGATATGAGTTGAGTTCATGGGGGATCATTCTTGACCGTAGATTTCACTTCTCATGGAGCCTTACTCCCTACCGTCGGATTATATCTTCTTCTCATCCATCTGTTGCTAACGTTGGTCATATTTATAACCTTGGAAATTGGAAGAGGTGCGTCATCAATGGAGACAAGCTCTTTTAATCATAGTAATTAAACCTATGATGGAGATGATGTTTCTAATTCTCTCTGACGTGGCAGATTTTTATTGTTTTAGGACTTGTAATTGAATCCATTAGATCTTCCTGATCGGATTTTCTTGGGTACAAAGTTGTATGAAACTCTATCATATTACAAGACAAAAGCTTGTATTTTATGTCCCCTAAAATGTCAATAACAAAAAATCATCTTGATATCGGTCACGATTCGACGAACCATTGTAAGAATCGATGAACTATGAGTGAAGTTCGCGTTGATTTTACATCCAAGGGTTTTCGCTCTCTCTTTGACTACATGATTATTTTCTTCCCTAAATTTCCTTTTTATTTTTTTTCCAAAAATAAAATAAAAAATTAAAGGATAGATCGATGGGTGATTCCTCATCCACTAAGTGATACAACCACTTGAACTTGCCATTGAAAATAATAATTACACTCTTATGTTATTGTATAATATATATCCAAGTGTAGAGAGAGAAAGAGTGTTGAGCTTACAGAAAGCATAAACCCATGAAAAGAGAGTCATCTTCGAAATTATTTTGGTACATGCATCAATGGCCGAAAGCTCAGTGGAGGGGACCAATCTAATCCATTCTCCTTAACTTACACAAGTAAATTCATGTGCATTAGGTCTAAATCCTCCTCACACTCGTTCTAAATTTCATTTCTTTCCAAGTTTATACTGCAAATCGTAGCAATTATACGCTATCGATACTTACCTCTTCATTCCTTATGCATTCCTATAACGATAAAGTATTGACTGGTGCTATGACATTATTCATCGTGAGTCTCCGGTATTTCTACCAATTTTGGATTTCTCCGTCTTCCTTGCGTACAAAGTGAGGTGTATCGCAACTTCGACTAAAAGCTAGACTTGGTAGATTATTTTAATTATTACTGATATTGAAAATGATGGGACTCTTTCTCTCCTAAGTGTTTAGATGGATAAACTAATAATAAGAAATTGAAAAAGATTGAATTTTTTTGGGAGGCAGAGACCACGCTATTAAAGGCTTCTCCTATCTCACACTTCTAATCTTAACTATTCTTTTAAATATTCAAATTATGTCTATAAATAAGGGACAACTTTAAGCGATAGTTATTGTGATGGTTTGAAAATTTGCACAAGTAGAAATGAAGTAAATATAACGTGAGAATATTAAAGTAGTATGAAAGTATACATGATTGGAAGTAAAAATAATTATTGTGTATAAAAATGATAAAAATATAAATTGTTTCTAATAAACCATTTAGATATTCCGGTGTCATTAAGGAGGTAAACGTGAATGAAATTTTATGAATTTTTGAGATGTTAAAGTAGACAAGAAAGTGATGTTGGAATTTAGAATACGGAGTTCTGTAGAATACAGAGTTCTATAGATAAAGTGTACGGGACACTTTAGAACAATTTTCGATAAATACTTGATACGGACAAATCTAGTAGAAATTAAGAATGATTAGGAAGGGGAAAATTTTTATAAAGGTTTTGCCTAAGATGTCATGTAATAAAATGTGCCCACCAATCAGGTGGTGCTACATGTCAAATTGAAAACATAAAAGAAGTTATTATTTTAATAATCTTAATATTAAGTTAATATATATTGATTTGCATAATTTATACTTCCCAAGTAGCTTACATCGTAATATTCTAGTAATGGAAGGGTAAAATGCTCTTTTGAGCTAAATAACTCGATAATATCATAATTTCACTCATAGAGAACTCTAAAAACTCTAGTCATCGGAAGAAGAGGTAAGAACTTTTGTGGTTTTGCTACTGAGAAGAAGGAGAGGGAGAGAGATGGAGTTGGAGCTTATGAGAGACGAGGAAAAGTTGAAGGAGACAAAGTTGGTTTTTTGAGGAAGAAATCCAAAAGTTGTAAAGGGTTTGAAGAGACTCTTACAGCATCCAAAGGAAAGAAAGAAAGTGAAGTTTGATTGTCCAAATCCTAGTTTAACAAACAAGTAAATAATATTAATCATTTTTTAAATAAGAATTTCATGTAAATTGCATGTTATAGGCAGAGATTTATCCCATAAGCTGTTGAAATCAAGTGAATTTGATGAATTTTGATATTTTTAACATGGAAAACATGCTAAAAATATTGCAAGCATAAAAGGAAAGTGATTATAAACATAATTTATGCATCGTTTTGCTTATTAAATAGCATAATTTACATGATTCACACTACGTGCATTATTACTACGTATATATATGCATATAATAGATGTTTAAATCATGCATCATGAAATAATTTACACGTAGAAAAGTATTGCAAATAGTATTATTGATCATGTTCGAACCCCATATATATTTTATCGGTATATATATGTATTGTGTGACGCATGTAAAACATAATAAATAAAAAGAAAGTGATTGTGAGTCTTTCTAGAGTTGCAAATCCAGGAAGTTAAGTTTGAGATGTATACGCTTATTAGAAACATTGTCGATAAGGTGCTACATTATGTGAGGCTTTATACATGACGAATTATGACTACTGAGTGTTAGCATTCATAAATTATATTAATATAGTACTCGAAAAGAACCACTTAATTAAATCAAAAATTCATTTGCACTAATTCATCGATCATAACGTGAATGTGCCAAAATAAACTCATTTCATGGTATTCATATTATAATGAGACAATTAGAAGACTAGATTTTTATCTAGTTGGTGCTTGAGACTCTTGAGTATAGTTTCTGGGTTTGCTACCGTTTGATTGCGTTGTACATATATTGTATGTGAGGGTCACATTCAATGGGTCGTGTTGAGTTCACTTCATGTCGTAAATAACATGTTTATTTTAATACATAGTTTCAATGAAAATCACACGTGGTTTGTACGCTAATTAAAAAGAAAAATTTATTTAGACCTAACTATGGTAAATTTTGTTGGAATTACATGAAGTTAGATCGTAATTGAATATTTAGATGATGAATACAACGATATTATAATTCATTCAATATAATGGTGTACACGCGTTGTCTCTCCAATTGAAAAATTCTTATCACCATCTTGGTTTTCAAGGAGATCGAAGACGAGATAGTGACCCTTATTGTCAGGGCCACCGTTGTATCTTCCTTCCACCGCAGTGAGTAATGGGGTTTTTATTTTAAAATTAAGCTAAAGAGAAGTAATATAAACTGTATCAACAGAAGATCTGAGAAGAAATATGTGTAGAAGATGGGATTGATTGGTCTGCAAAAAATAGGATATAGCTCTAACTTAGTTCAGTTTTCGTTACATTAATTTACCCAAAAGAAGGGTTTTTAGAAGAGGTGAAAGTCAAGCAGCCAACACCTGCACCAGAATAAAAATCTGATTTTTATATTCCGGAATGATGATTTTGGGTATGGGTTTTCATACTAGGGTTTGAGGAGATGGAGAGATTAATGATTGGGGTTATAACTAATGGCCTATGCTTAATTAATTGTTTAGGTTATCAAGTTCAAGTCTGCCTCAAAATGTGTTGCTGTTGCTGTTCTCATTTCCATACTCCCTTGTTATTGGAATCTTTCTCTAGGAATCCCAATGTTCACTGACCAAAACTTATATTATTTCTTGAATTTAAACTAAATTTTGTACAAATTTTACCAAAAAATAATTTTTTCTTGCATTTTTATGACTTTATTTCTCGTTGTTTAAATTAGTTTAGGAATGCTGAGTTTTCTTTCTATCCAAAATCTTAAACTTTTACGATTAGAACTAAACCTCGTCAAATTAGCATTTTTAAAGAAATTACGACATCGGATAAATATATAAGTAATTAAATTAATACAACCAAGATTAGTCTACGTGATCTCTGTGGATTGATATATTTATTCAATTATTAATAAAAAGTTGTTGTGAATGTTTCTGTGTTGGATGGGGAACCACCACCCACATTCAAAAATATTCGCAAGTCAACCAGATGAACTTTCTTTTCAACTTTATGTCTACCTTGTTTCTTCCATATGATCATTCAGTCTGTAACTATTCACCCAACCAGCCCTCATTTTGGATAACTTCACGGTTGCAGAACTACTGATCTAGGCCTATCTTAGAAGCGGATTCCTGAAGAAATATGCGGTGGAACAAATGTTTGCTTCTGGGTTTGGTAACTTAGCTTTCTGAAGTTTGCTATTCTGCAACTGTTCTTGAAAGAATTACTACCAACCCATTCTTAATTGTCTCAGAAGTTTTAGAGCCGAATTTGGGTGGCAAATTTAAAAAAAAAAAACAGATAGAAATTAAAAAATGGGGCTTTCAACATCTACAGTCATATATATGTCTGTAGAAAGCTAGTGGACAAGAGGATTTACTCAGCAATGGCGTCTGCACAAAAAATGGGACAAGGTGGACTTGACTTTTAATAGACAAGTCATCTGTTAGAACAAAAGGGTCTTTATCTTCATGGATAGATGAGGATGTAGAGTTGCAATATTGCAGTCAGATATGACCCAAGTGGAAGTGCAGGAAAAAGAGCCATTCAAAGTTGTTGTTGTATTCTGGAAGCTGAAATGAAAAGGACAGAAGAAAATAGGAGAAGCAGACCAATTTTGTCCAAGGAAAAGGCAATCCACTGAGTGGGAGCCAAGAGGATGAACATTTACATGTGAAATTATGGCACGTTTGCAACTTTTTGGACTAGTTTTCAACGATCACACCAGACAAAAGAGGCAAAAGAAAGCATAGCTGAGAATACACAGAATGAGTTTCAAGAGACTTTGTGGGATCTGTGTAGCGTGTAAATAATACGACTTGTATTTGAAGTCAATGAACAATGATTCTCTTATTGTTTATTCATCTCATACCCATTTATTTTAGAGAGAGAAGAAAGTAAACAACATAGCTAAGATTTAAACGACGAGTATGAAGCAAAAATAAGACATTCCTCTCAGGTAGGATAGCACACAGTCTTTTATCCTGATTGTTGCTTGTATCAAATGTTCATAATAATCTTGTTTGAATTATACTAACTATTCTCTCGATCGCTTACAATTATTTTAATTCTCGCTTTTTTTGTGACGACATTATACCATGCATTCGCTTTCAATTTGTCCAGAGAAGATAACTTCATTCTTATGCGTTATGTCTAACGTAATAGCTCTCCATCTAACTACCTATTTCCTTGTATCTTTTGAGGTATTCTTGATCATAAATAATCTGCTTTGTTGGGTTGTAAATCTTCGAACGTAAGATCTTGATATGTCATTGTTCATCGCTTTTTTGTATATCGACTTTTCATGTAAATCTTGGTTTTCATGTGTATTTTGTCTTTTTTTGATTATTAGCGTTCGACTATCAACATTTTTAGTATAAGATCCCATGTTACTGTGTAATTTGAGAGTGTGAACTAGATTTGTAAGAGGAGCTATTCGCTAAGTCGTCATAGGGAAGGGGAAGGTAGTAAATAAGAGGAAATGTCTTCAAGACGACTCGTCGTTTTGTTTTCTGCATTTCATAATTTTGACTTCCGGGGGAGGGAGGGAGGGACGACTGACATTAAAGCTCAACTTCAAGGAATGGAGAGTCGACACGTCAGAGATGTGTCCACGTGTATGATTACCATTCGTGGAAAACCAGTCGGTCTACGTGGTTCCTCCAAAAACGTTTTCAAGCCCAGCTTCTACGGCAATCTAAAAGCAGAAAGGAAAACAAGTCGCTCGCTCGCTCGCTCGCGATTCAGTCTGGATAGTTCGTCGAATCGAGCCGTGGCTCCCTCAGGGTCGCAGGGTTTGTCTAGGAGAAAACCGCCTTCTTCTTCATCTTCTCCGTCTGGATCTTCGGCTGGACATACTCGGATCGTGTACAGAAGTTCTGTGAGCCAGCATTCTGATTTCCCTTTTTGGCAGCAGAATTGGTTTATTGGATTGCTGTTTGTTATGGCTCTCGCTTTTTTCGCTCTTGCTGTCTTCCTCTACCTTGGCCTTGATCTTGATAATGCCTCCGTCTCTTCCGCATCCGCCGCTTCGTCCGATGGCGTCGATGTATGAATTGCTTTTACGTTGATTTTCGCATCTAGTTTTGATCTCTGTTTGAACATGAATTCTTGTTTTCGTTTCTGCTGCTCTTAGAAAAATAGAACTAGGTACTGATTAATTGGAAGGCTTACGTGATTTATTTTAATTATTGAAAATGAATAGAAATTTCGGTTGATGTTTCCTCTGATTCAATCATCTTGGCAGATTACTTATGGGACGGTTTTAAAGCTGATGCACGAGAAAACCAAGTTTCGTCTGCATTCCCACGATGTCCCCTATGGTTCTGGTAGTGGGCAACAGTCAGTTACTGGTTTTCCGAATGTTGACGATTCAAATAGTTACTGGGTAATTGCATTTCTTATATACACGCCCCCTCCCCAACTAGGGCGGTATTTGTGTTGAATTGTTTAGAGTAAAATCTCTTTCTTTAGTTTGTATGCTAGAGGAATACATCCGTCAATTTTTACTGGGTTGTGACACATTAGGAAATAGAAGCTCTATTCAATGCCGTTCTCCTGTTGTATGTTAGAATTGTGACTTGTGTATTTTTTTCTTTCAAAGATCGTTAGGCTTGAGCCAGGATCATCTGGAAAACAAGGCGACACCATTACTAGTGGAACGATCATTAGACTGCAACACATGAGAACTAGAAAATGGCTCCACAGCCACTTGCATGCATCCCCAATATCTGGCAATCTTGAGGTTCGTGATATCTGGCTATCATAATTAATATCCATTGTGGTGTCTTTATTTGGAGTAAGTTATGTTGACTTTATTCTATTAAAAGCACTGGTTTTCACTCTATATGTTAATATCATGTTTATGCAACTACTATTTGTTATTATGATAACATAGTTGAATGCTTGGTTTTTTATGTTGCTCTTGGTTTGTTGAAACAAGCTCATAGGTTTGAGTTTTTAATTGTTTTTTAATCTGTGTAGAAAGAAATTCTGTAATCTGCGTATATTTGACGAATGTTGACATATTCTGTATGCAATCCACCACCTCTTCATGATTTTTTTGTCCTTTGTATGTGACATTCTTATCTCCTCGGCTATTCATTTTTCCCTCCTTAGCCTTGTAAGTTGCATGAAGTTCATCATTTTTGGCATGTTATTTATTTTTGATGGGATATGGTGGTATCGCTCTAGTATCATCTTTGCGATTAATGTTTTGGCAGTTTGCTTGTGGACCCATGCTTTACATTAGTTGTTATTGAAGCAAAAATTACCATTTTGATGTTTGTATATTTGAGTCTAATGTGTACTGTGTTTGGTCCAGGTTAGCTGCTATGGTGGGGAGAATGAATCTGACACTGGTGATTATTGGAGGTATGCCATAATCTTTAAAAAGACATTTGTCTTCATTTTTATGTATGCGGCTGATTCCTCGTGATGGGCCAAATTCAATAGGCTTCTAATTGAAGGGACTGGGAAAACATGGAAACAAGATCAGAAAATTCGACTTCAGCATGTTGATACTAGTGGTTACCTGCATAGTCATGACAAGAAATATACCAGAATTGCTGGAGGGCAGCAGGAGGTGAGAATAGTTGAATGTATTTTTGCATTATGGTTAATACAAATGCATTCATACTTGTTGCCCCATGGCTTGTCTCTATTGATTAGAAACTTTCTACAATATAGTAGCTACTGTGTTTATAGATGCAAAAATTGAGCTTACGTGCATGTTGACATAAGTTTTCCTAATTTCTCCTTGTTTTAAAATACACTTGATCCCCCATGGGGGTGTGGGGAATAAAATTCGCATCTCTACCCTTCATTTCAAAAATAGACAAATACATATATGCCCTAAGTTTTTTTTTTTTTTTTTGGTTTTCCTGATGATAGGTGAAGTATCTAAAGTTAAATTGTGTTAGAAAAATGATTATTTATCCATTATTTAAAGACATACAGTTCAATACAACTTTTTAATACTTTTAGTATTCTTCAGAGAAAAATAATATCTATGATGAGAAATTATTTTATAATTGCCACATCTTTCTCAACTTGGGATAATCTTAACAACATATCGAGTCTATCATAATGAATCAAACTGAAATATTTTTCTATTCATATATATATACACACTCACCAACACTAATAACAACATAATGCTCATTTAAACATGCATTATAAGAAATTCGTAGAAATTCAGCTAACGCTATTTGTAAGAAGTTTATATGTAGCACAGTGAAATAATTTTCAAAAAAAGTGTTGGAAAAAATAAATTGTGAGCTGAATGGAGTTTATTTAATTTAGTTGGGGAGTGAAGTGTACTGTTTGGATTAAAGGGAAGTTGTTAATCTCAACGGGGCAAGTGAAAGGTTAGAATTTAAGTCAAATCTCAGAGAACATGCAAGAAATATGTATTTGGGGAATGGTAATGTTGTCCTAACTTGTGTGCCGGTGTCCTTTTCAGAGTTAGGAGTTTAATTGTATTATTCTCAGTTGGGCAAATGTGATGTTTTAATATATGAAAAATCTCAGACAAAGCATGGTGCTATTAACAACTGTATTTGGTAATATTGTCCAGTCTTAGTATTCTAATTTTTCTGTCAATTATTGTTATTTTTATTGTGTTGATCTGCGAATGTTAAGCATTGTCTAAACGAATTTACTACCCTTTAGTTGCATCTGATTTCTTAGGCAGTTCAATTAGAAAATAGATGTAATGGGTTGATATTACATTGCATCTTTAACTTCTGCCTTTTTTAGTAACTTAGGCGTATAGTAAAAGGTATGTATCATGTTCTCATGTTTAATCTCATGGCTTTGTCAGCAACTAATATTTCTGAAATGATATTTGTTTTCCACCTATATCATTGACCGTTTGTGTTAGTTGAAATAATGTTTCTACTGAAAGAAATCTCGTCAACCGACTTTGTTGATTATTTATGTTCCTTGGCAGGTTTGTGGAGTGCGAGAAAAACGAGCGGATAATATCTGGTTGGCTGCAGAAGGTGTGTACCTTCCTATCGTTGAAACCAAGTAGAATCGATTAGAAATTTACCATCTGATAGTTTTGAAAGTCAGGACAGGGTTTGGGATTCATGCTTGTTTACCAGTTCACTGGATGTAGATCATTGTTTAAACATGAAGGAATCTAATAGCTTAATCAATGTACCCCTACTTATTGGCCAGCTAGTACTTCTTTCCCCATAAAGATTAAAAGCTGGTGAGTCTATAGTATGCATGGTCGAATAACAAATGCTTTCTAGATTATATTTGTGATGATTATGATTTTTAAATTATTGGGAGTAGATTTAAGTTGAGTTGATTATTGGGAGTAGATTATGTAACTTACTTGTATAACATTATTATACGATGATCAGAAGTCACATCACGTTGACATTATTTTAGGAATGGTTAAATCCTAGAAAAGTGGAGGGTAAACTCACCATTTCTGTGTAGGTTAGGGACTTTTGTTGGCTGGCGTAGTTAGATGTCCGGCGTAGTTCCACTTTATATCTAAATATGTTGTATTGAAACTGTGATAGAAAGACAGAATCATGTGCCCGCACGAATCATGATAACTTAGTGTTCAAAGAGAACTGATTTAAGTTCAGTATCATTTGCACTTCTACCCACCTCTCTTGGACAGAAAAATTACAGCTGATGTTATGTAGAATTTATTTCCAAGAATAGTTCTATTTTTCAGAAATTGAAAATGTTTTTCCATTATTCTCAAAAGCCAAGACATCATAATTCACGTAGGCAACCTTAACCTCGTACGTATCCTGAAAACTGAGGAGATGGTGCGTGTTTGTTTGGTCACGAGAGGAGAGACAGGGACGGTGGTAATCCGTCCAAAATCTTGGACGCAGAGATACGAATGCACCACCGTGCTACCAACACTAGGAATCGCACAGCCCCCACGCCATAAACCAACAACATCCACCACTTTCAAGTTGAAACAATCAACTGCACCAACCCTCCAGGCTCCATGCTTTCATCTGTTTAATGAAGACCCAATAAATCTCGGGTCCTATCTCCCTCCATCGTCCCAGACGGAGAGTATCCTACTATTCAGGTAGCTCTCCTTTAATTCCCTCTTGTCATTTTCCCCACTCATTTAAGACCGTCGGTGGCTTCTTCTCAAGTCATCGACTTCTCTTTTTGCAGTAAAATCATTCGATGAAAACCGCTCGACTCAAAAATGATAATCTGCGTCAATCGTGGTGATTTTTTAAACTTTTTTGGATGACATAAAGGAAGTTTGAATAATTGAGAAATAACGTACCGACGAGTCACATAATTACTAGTAGTTGAGGTTTGTGGAGAGATCAGCTTGAATCGCGCAATGATTTTTGGAAGAACAGTCAACAGTGGCCCTGCTCTACATTGATGGCAAATCTTTATCCGCCTCATTCTCTATCATAACAAAGTCCGTACAACCACAACTTGATTGAGAGCATTTAGCTTAACTGCAGCGTATTCACATCTGAAAAAACTCGTCGAATATGGACTTTTGAAGTCACAACACGTAAAATATAAAACACAGGACGAGCTACTTTCTCGTGTCCTCATTCGTCAAACATAAAGGTCTCGCTGCAGAATTCTCAAGAAAAAAAGGGTGTCAATTTTGTGGCACTTTGGAGTATATGCCAACTCTTAAAACTGGTAAAGCGGAAATCTGGAGTCGATGACAGCTCTATACACCTGTTGATTCCTCAAAATACTAGAAATATATAGTTAGCTTACTGCTCCATGGCATTGATTCTTCGCATAAGAAGGTCATTGAATCAACTATAATCGTTGACTTTACAAAATACGAACACTTAAAAATGTTAAAAAAAAATTCAAATTTTTTCTCATAAACATTATTTATGGCATTCAAAAATAATAAAATCAAAAACTGCAAGTTAAAATGTCTCAGCTGATACACGTTGAAGGTGCAAGACATTGGTGCGACTAGTGATAGGCCGGGCATATGCTAGATTCACTTGAATCAGTCTTTAGACTTGATATCTCGTATATCTCAAAAATATATTGATGAGATTTTGGTACGACACATATGAGTCAGTTACAGTACAGTATTCATTAAGAATGGCACCTGCAAACCCAGGCAGACCTAGGAAAATCATCAGCCCATTTGACCATTAAAAGAAAAAAAAATCAAAAGAAAAACTATGGTGGCCTTGCGCTTTCTCGTCTTTTCACATGTAACTACTATTTTAATGAATCCTGATTGCAATGTGTGAAGTGGAGGAAAAAAGTGGTCCATCCTAGTCCAGTGTAGTAGTAGTTGGCGATTAGAGAAAGGGAGCCATTGCTGTCAAAGAGCTAATAATATTTCTATTTCGTATTCTATTCTGCTGCTGCACTGGAGAATTACGGTAAAAATTAATGTCAACCTAAACATAAAGCAAGAGGTTAATTTAAAACACAGCTTTAACTAAAATTTTTAACCACTCCAATTTTAAATTAAAATTTTTAACAACTACTATCCAAAATATAATAAATCAAATCTCGGTGGGTGGTCGATCACCCATCGTTCTGCATTTACACTGAGAATAAGAGATCGATCACCTCTCGTTCTGTCCAATACTTACATAGCACTGAACACATTGAATCGGAAGGTCGATATATCGGATGGAGAGCCCCCATAGTCCCTGCATTGGAACAGCCTCATGTTCTATACCTCCTCATTTTAGAGGGTGGTCCGTAACGGGGGGGTCACCGCCCCAAAACGACCCTCTATAATGTTTAATAACAGCGGGTTGTTTCGGGGCGGGAGCCTCTCGTTTTTGTGCTCTAATTTTTAGAGGATGAGAATGGGTGGTCCCTGCCCTGACACGACTTCCCATTCTTATATATCACGCTTGAATACGAAGTCTCGATCTGAGGCGGTGACTCCTTGTTTTCAACTCTAATTTTGAGAATAGTAGATCATTGCCCTAGAATGAAAGGTCGATCCTGAACACTATATAAAAAATTGGTCCTTCATTCCACCCTCCATTTTTGAAAAAACCTATTTTTCTCTCGGACCCCATTGCGATTTGACACCCCCCCCCCCCAAACAATCGGTGTTGATTTCTCCATTCCTAATCATTTTTTTCAAATATTATAAAAAAAATCTCACGAATCCAAGCCCTAAATTATCCAAATCCTCAATTCAACCTAGATCGCCAAATTCCCCTCGAATGACTCTCAAATTGACGATTAAACGAACGGTTATCCCGTCACAAGGTGGTTTGATCGAATGAACTCTGCAAAATGACTCATCGTTGTCACAAGAAGGGCCATTTTAATGGGGTTTGACAAACTGAGCACCGTCGTCAAAAGGTGCTCCAGGTCAAGCGCGACAACAGCAAACTTAGAATTTTTCTATTGAATTTCGAAATCAGATGTGACAAGAGCAGTTTGAGCGAAATGTGTCAAACCGTTCAGTTATTAATTCGAAGATCATTAACTTCAGAGGTTTGGAGTCACTGAAGATCAAGGAGATGTTCGACAGAATCGTCCTACACAGGGTGTATGGATTGAGGGGCGATAGCTGCGATAGAATTGTTCGCTTGTTTTGTGCAAACTACCTCTACTGGGAGAGTAGTATGTTTGAAGACGTGCATCCTTGGTATAGAGATTGTTATACCTCCAAAGACGGTTAACGAATTACTCAATTTGCTGGAGAAGGGATTGAGGTGGAAGAGATACTATCATGCTTCTCGAGATTGTATTTTTTCATATTAGCCTAAGGACTATAGTTTCTCAGGGAAATTCATCGTAATCCCAACATTGCAAGGTTCGTGAAGCCAAGATCTAGGGAGATTTGAATGTCACGACTCAATTTATTTACAATCTGATATCTCATACCATTCTACCTCGATACGCACGTTGATTCAGCAGATCATCGAACGAACTCGAATTCAACTTTCGATTGGAGAGGAGATGAGAGCCCAAAGATCTGACGATGTATTTGATATGCTTTATTTGATTCAGATTAGCCTAGCTGAAGTTGACGAGACTTACGTGTTCAAGTGAGATAAGAGGGCTTTTACTTCTGTTGAAGTTTTTATGGAGGACACCACGACAATACTATTGCCCCCCTTCCCCTCTCTCCCCAGACAGCTAGGAAGTGGAACATGATTGGAGCAGAAATTAGAGTTCCTCGTAGGTAGAGTTGAGGAGCTCGTCGTGTTATAGAGAGAGATAGCTGAGTCCCAGAGAGAGTTAATGAAAACCCTCAGGGATTGAGTGGAGCAAGATAACGACGATGTCATAGCGTAGTTTAATTTATGTTTTGTATTTCATTTTATTTACTTTACTTTATATTTGTATTTTAGTTTATGCTATGAGTAGTATGATTGTACTTTAATTTATGTTTGTCATTTAGTTTATTCTATGTAGTGTATAGTTGTACTTTACTTTATGATTTTACTATATGTTTGTACTTAATTATCTAGAATTTGATTTTTGGTTATAAAATTGTAATTTGAATATTCATAAATAATTTAATTTATGTTTTATATGTACTTTTATTTATACTATGAGTAGTAAGATTATACTTTAGCTTATGTTTGTCATTTAATTTATGCTATGTAATATATAGTTATATTTTAATTTTTGGTTTTATTCTATTCTTGTACTTAATTATTAGAAACTGGTTTGTAGTTATAAAATTGTAATTTGAACGCGTATGAATTTTTAAAGCTAGTTATGAGGGCATCATAAAACAAAGGAAACTCTATCCATTTTTACAACTTTATCTTATTAAATTACACATTATAATAAATACATATATCACACATTATAATAAATTAATTAATTAAACATTACAATAAATACATAAATTACACATTATAATAAATATATAAATTACATTTTGAATAGTCATATATTTCTGCTTCAGCAGTGTATAGAAAATTTTTGCACATAATAAAAATTATATTAGAAAATAATGAAAGTGTGTTTATGAGTGAAATATGTTGAAATACACTTGTATCTCATCAAATGTGTAAAAACCTATAAATGTGTCTTGTGAAGCAGAAACAGAAGTAGCGCATGAAGTGGATACCTTGTCAAGACAAGTACGACTATTATGCCTTTGACACCGACATATGCCACACGACGTCATTAATTCTTCCTAGTTATTGTCAAACTTGGCGACTCATTGACATTTCACATTCTTTTTTTTTTCGACCTACTATGTTAGCGCTTTTTATGGGTGAGAGAATTTGTTTCATATTTTGTACAAGCGGCCATATGTGTTGGCCACTAAAAAAATAAATAAAGTGTGAGTACATCCACAGATAAGTTTTTTGATGATAATATTGATGAATGTAATTTTATGATGCTAGTCTCATAAAATAAATGCAGGAAATGCACATCTATTTCTTCATTACCTTCCATCTGATTGAATGTCCGAACATCACCATATCTAGGCGTGGAGTACAAATATCAGTTCATATTGACATCGCAAGTTGTTGTGTTGTCTAAATCAATTGATCTATTCGAATCAGAATTCATCGATGTCGTTAATATAGAGAAAATTTGTCAAAGAAAGAAAATAAAGTAGAGTAGAGGTTTTAAGATTTTCGTGAGACGGTGGTGAGAATGGAGGGTTATTTTCTTATATAGTATTGGAAAATGGCCCCTGTTCCTAAGAACGGCCTCTCGTTTTCAAGCAAAATACTTGAGAACGGGTGGTTGTTCTTCTCGGACAGCAATCTCTCGTTTTCACTCAACCCAAAAGTTTGGGTCAATAACGGAGTCCATTCTGAGGCGGTGACCCATCATTCTCAACCACTGTGACTACCCAAAAGATCATGAGTGTGATTGCGGAGCAAAGCTCGAATTACAGATCAAACCTCGGAGAAACCCGAGAATAGGCAAGTCCCAAATTCGAATATAAAAAAATCTCAGATCGTTATTAAAAAGGAGTTCGGCACAATCCCACATCACTTGGGGGAAATATGGAAATGAAACTATGCCTCCTAAGATTAAAAAGAGCGTTTTGTGATTACAATGACACCGGATCTCATAAAAACTTCAAAGTTAAGAATGCTCCGGCAAGAGTAGTATCAAGTTGGGTGACCACTTGGAAAGTACTCGTTGAAAACAAATTCGTGAGAGCGTGAGGTTGTCCAAAACGGATAATATCTTATTAGGAGCAAGAGTTTCATTACAATCACCCTCTAAAATGAGAGGCAGGGAACGAGGGCTGTTTTGGGGCAGTGACCATCGTTCTTGACCACCCTCTAAAATAGGAAGGCACAGAACGGAGGGGCCGTTCTAGGGTCGTGACTCCTAGTTCTTAACCACCCTCTAAAATAGGGAGGCAAAAAACGGGAACTATTCTGGGGCCGTGACCTCTCTTTCTCAAATCACATACGGTGACGTCCACATCAATCTCTGACCCAATATATTCGGTAACACTTAAACACCGGACAGAATGAAAGGTGATTAATATTGTTTTTGGCGTAAATTCATAATGAAAGGTAATCAGTCACTCGTTAATGTCTGATTTATTATATTTTACATAGTTTAATATTTTAGTTATTAAAATTTTTAGTTTATAAAATATTTTAAATTAACCAATACCCTGGGGTTGAAATTGATTTTTACTCAACCATTATGTTGTTCAATGGATTACAACTGTCACTCTAATAATTCTCGTAATCCCGTTCATAATTTCAATAATCACAACAATGTGATGAGAATAAATGTTTTTAGAAATTAAGAACAAGACGACAGAATCTAAAATTCGTATTTTATAATATCCAGACCTACGCCACCAGCACAACGCGTTTTAATGTCATTATTAGATTTTTCCTAATCATGCGTATTTGCTATGTACCTAACGAGAACTTAAGTTTGATTTATTCCAGAATAGACACCCAAAATTCCTTCAAATAGAACATATGGTTTACTCCCTTGCAAAAAGGCTAAGAATGACAGTCACAGAATAGCTCCAGGTTATACCAGCATTACAGTATTTGAACTACAACAATCGGGTTAGTTTAATGCGACCCCAGAGTATAAAACATTATAATAATGTTGTATTAGCTACGCTTGAACCTTTAAAAAAAACTACTCAATCATGATATAATTAAAAACAGTTTTAAAAATACAATAACATTGTTTTTACTGTGAATAAGAGTTAATTCGCTACAGAACAAAATAATATTTGTTACTATCATCACTTTATCAATCAGGGAAGACAAGAAATGTATTGATGAGGGATTTTTTTTAAGGAAACGAATTTTATTAACATAGGTCAGGATGTACATGAAAAGAAACGAGTACGATGGATTGAAAGAGATTTAAGGAAAGGGAACTACAGACAAACTAAATAAATGTACAGCGCTATAGACTCCAAACTACATATATCTACCTCATTGGAATCAGATGACATACCCTTCGCCTCTGTTCTTATTTGTCACCCAACAGCTTAGCACTTCAACCCACATTTCTTCTATATCATCATTTCTTCTATTCAGATCTGTTCACAGTCAACATAAATAATTATAAAAATTTGTCCATTTCTTTTTATTACAACTCAAACAGTGTATAAAAATCGTTATATAATTAATGATAAAGAAGGGAACGAAAGAAAAGAGTAAGATATACTAAATTCAACTGAAAGTCATCGCTTCAAGCAGATCCTTTTCCAGCAAAAAAAAAACCACGGTCGAAGTTAATCGGAAGGAAAAAAGGGCGACAATTCCCTGCGTTTGAATAACATTCACGCTTTCAGGAATAAAAAATTGTAGTTTACGATAACGACCGATACAGCTTCTTCCAGAGCAAAGGTAGGGAAGCAAAATATTAAACTACAACGAAGGGCAGATAGATTAAAGAAATTTCAAAACCATAATAATGGCTTTGAAAGTGACCCCTTTGACTACAGTGGTCAGTGTATCGTAGCAGAAAAGCTCCTATATCCATCCTAAAATTACCAAATAATTCTCAAAGCTTTCCATATTTGCATTTTATGGCAATCATACGGAAGCATCAAAAAGTCAGAACGAAAATTCGACTCTCTAATTAATAATTAGGGGAAATTATATTGTTAGGGACAAGATCAAGCAACATAAACGCGTAGAGAAATACTGCCAGAATTTTCCAAACAGAGGTAAAATTTCCAGAGACTTGACGACTACGTTAATCCATTTTGTTAGCAGATGATTTGCTTCACCCTTTTTGCAATTTATATTCAAATTAAAATGGATCACGAAGAATTCACTGATTTTGATGGAAATTTGAATAAGGTTTCTTACTAAGATGGTAAAACGATACTTGTACTGAAGAAGATTAAATTTTGAAGTTCTCAGATTCAATGCCACACCTTCATGGAGGGCAAAGGGTTCAAAAGGGCAAGCTTTTTGAAGTTGAACTCGACGTGAGCGTCTTAAAATGGTCTGAAGGAACAAAATCTTGAGGCAAATTAGCTCTTTTCGCAATCCTTCTCATGTTGCTCTGCAAACTCTGTTGTACTAATTGCTTTACTGCTTTCTTCTCTTCGCTCACCATGCCTTCCAATTCTTCCAAACATTCCTTGGAACCCATAGCTTGATTAGACGAAGATGAAGAGCCATAAATAGGACCAGACACAGCGGCACCCAGATTTCCGCCAAAATTTGTTGACACTTGCTTTCCTTTATCCACTCTCAAACATTCCAAGATTCTTGAAGCCCTCTTTTGTGCCAATGGACTCCCGAGCAGCGTTAGTTCAAGTGATGCTGACATAATGCCAGCTTCAATCATTGCACGACGATCACCATAGGTCTTGTGTGCCAATACCATTAAAATATAGGCTGCCTTCTCTTGGCATCCAGGCGAATCAGTCCAATTTAAAACATCAACCAGTATTGGGAATGCATCAGGGGCTTCATTGATTGCCTTTCGACCTTCAGGGATCGCCACCACATTACTCAGAATCAAAAGGATCCTATCGCTTACTTCCATGTCACCCAATGCATCCAGTAAAAATGGAATCAAGTTAGTTTTTAAGATAACAGAAACATTTGGAGGGAAAATTGAGAGATTATATAGGGCAAGAAGTGCATCTTGTTTGGCTTGGCACTTGCTTCTATGAAAGCTTTGGAGGTTCTTTGCCAAGAACGGGATTGCACCGGATGATCCAATAACCGGTTTATTTGAGTCCAAAGCACTCAAACCGAGAAAATTTACTACAATTGCTTCTGAAAATGATGGTTCCAGAGCATTCTCGGATCCAATGTGGTTGAGCATTTTGTGAACGGCACCGGCTTTAACAATGGCTGCCTTATTCCTGTGAAAGAAAAAATTGTTCACGCGAAGAGGAAATTTGTCAAGACAAGAACGCTGTCAAAAGTTTAATGGAATTGGCAGGATGGAGAGAATTGAGAGCGTAAAAAAACCAAGCTAGGTAATTCTGCATGACTATTCAATCAGAGTTAGTGGATGGCGAACTTTATCAACTTACGAAGCAAATATGGAAGCACAAAAAAAAAACGGAAAAAGAAAAATGCAACCAAACACCTACTCGTTGTTGCCGATCCCAAGGTTGAGCAGAGCATAGAGCGCAGTCACTTGACACTCATTGTCTTCCAAATCGAGCATCCCAACTAAAGGAGGTATTGCTCCAAGCATTGCAAGCGTTTTTCGAGCCTCCGAATCCTCCTTCGTGAGCAACCTCACTTTACTGGCAGCCACTTTTCTCCGAGCAGAATCCTCCGCCATCAGATCCTTCACCGCGCACTTCAACTCTTCCAGTGCCTCTTGCTTCTTCTTCGTCTCCACATCAACTCCGGATTCCACAGATTCAGACAAACGGAGAAGATCCAAGAGCCTCTCGGACTGCGAACTCCGTCTCTTCGTCTTCGCCGGTTGATTCTCCTTTAAATCTTTGACGGTACTCTCAGTGACATGACTCTCGCCACAGCGGTGATGCCGATGCCAGGTGCTACCACCACAAGTGACTGCGTAAAAAATCTTCCGGCGAAATGCAGCTCCGGAGAAAGCCGTCCAGAGGCGGAAATGACGGTCGGAAGAGGAAGCACGGTCTACGACTAATTTAGCCATAAATCTCCGAATCGCCTCTTCTTCAAGCTACATTGCTGCGGCGGAAATCACAATAGAGATCGCAGAGAGGTTTCCTTGTCCATGACGGTAGTCCATTAAAATAAAATAACTGAAACCGCCACCGCTTCATTGTCCATTTATAGCGGTCAGTGTTCGCTGCTCAGTAGTGAGCAAGGACTTGTTTGGCCGCCTGATTTTAGTCTAGTAGAATTATTTTTTATTTCGCTTTTAATAATTTCTGCAGTCTAGTTAGACCGTCCCATTTATTTTATTAATTATTAATTTCTTCAAAATTAATATTTTTCTCATTTATTATGATTCCTTATTTAATGCTGAATATAAAGTTTGTGGTGCGTTCGGTCTAGTGGGCACGTCCGTTGAAGGCAGAGCAACCTTCATCCTTGAGCGATCATAGGATGATTTCGATCAAAACCCATAACTCCGGTTCATCCTCAATCCAGGAAAGATCGATTTTTGTTTTTGTTTTAGATTTTGCAATCAGGCTCATTCGTCAATTTGATCTGCTGTTGTTTGTGTCGCCATGTCTGTCAAATAAAAAATTAGGTGAATTTTAAGGTTCTGGATTTGATGTTACTCTAGAACAACCCTGGTGTAAGACGAAACTACGTGCCCTGAAAAAAGATACAGTTCAGACACAATGTTTTAGGCAACGTGACAAAAAATAGATACAAATAGTCTATTTCCAAATCAGTATAAACTCTCATAAGATGCTTAAAGGCTATAGTGGGCGTACAATGAGCCAAGGCTTGAAGACGTGGGGCATATGCTGCATGAGACCTGCAAAGGGAAAGTGCCAGTAATAACCAACAATTTTATAAACGTGTGAAATTGGAAACCATTGAAAAACCCACTTAAAAAATGAATCCAATCAGTATTTCTCTGAAGCCAATTTCGTATGTTCTCCCCTAGAAAGTGAGAATAACGATTCATTTGAACAGGGATCTTGAGTTCAAGAGGATAAAACAACCTTGCAAGAAGAAAATGCCAGCACGCTCCTAAGAAAGGAGTTTGAATTCGATCCTGCACTAAGAGTTAGCGCAGGTAGACAAAAAGAAAAGAAATCTTCTAATAGAGATCAATTTACACATCAATCCCAAAAAATCAAAGCTAAGGAATGAGAAATTAATCTTTCTTAAATGTCTGTTAAGTCATGAATTCAAAGAAAACCACGACAAATGCGTCGACTCCTGCAAGAAAGAATAACAGTTCAAATAAAACATATTTCAGAGGAATGGAAATGAAATATGTTCTACTACATAAAAATACATATCTACTATCTGGATTTTGGAGCAGTACATCCAAAATTGCATGACATATTCTAAACTCCACAGTAAAATTAGGGAACTACATCAAAAGAAGTGTTGAATAACCACATCACATCAAGATTATAAGACCCACGTGGTTTTCACTAATAATTCTATACCCATGGGACCATATAGCTGGAACTCCGGTAGTTCATCAGCTGCTTGGGAGGGCAACTTTTTACAAGATGAAAGTGGGTGTGTCGGAATAAGGTGCAACAGGTAGAACAATTTTCATCAGCTAACAAATAACTGAGTCATGACCTTAGACAAAGTTTTTGTCATTTTTTTTTCTATGTTTGAGCTGTAGAATTTGTCATTACCCTATCTCAACTTTATCCCCAAGACAAATGTTAGCAAGATAATGCAATAAACTCAACAGGCAACAATCGAATACAAGGTTTATTTGATGAAACTTGTATTTCAATTCCATTCACTACAATATAAAATACTCTTTAACTCTTCTAGCTAATCATCGCCCTTTCTAAAGTGTTCTATACTCTCTCTTTCTTTCTTCTACTTCTATTTCACAACCTGACAACCATCTTCCCTCCACAACTCATCAATTTGTATGTGTGATACGGCTGCTATGACTAACAACAACAAAACAACCCATGTAAACCAGGGTGAGATCTAGCAATTTTTTAAAGAAAAACTTTTGAATGTATTAAGCATACAGTTAATCACCGATCTATCCATTTTGGAATGAGCACTGTCTATATAAAAGTTTATAAGTCACAACATTAGTAAAGCTCATTCAGCCTGAACAAGGCATTCAGAAATCAAAATCACTTGTTTTTCTTAGGTTCTCTAGCATAGTCGTCTATTAGGCTGCCAACATCTTTCCAGAAAAGACCTTCCACCAAAATCCCATCCTTGGTGAACCTAGCAAGAAAACAAAATTTATCAGAAACAAGTAAATGTGGACAAGGAGTAAAATTGCCCCTCAAATTCATAGATGTAAGCTGGATGGTCTCCCTGTGAATGTGATCTGGTGTGTGTCCATGTACACGAGAGGGAGAAAGATACCACTTAGTGACACTTTTGGTGAATTCTACAGGTTTATTTGCTGAAATTGATTTCAGATCTGCACTCGCAACTGTAAGAGTGTATAAATCTGAGAACCTTGGAAGTTTGGAAGATATCACCAATCCAGTACTGTTAAAGGATCCCTGCAATTGCGTGGTTTAGCAAGAATATCAAACCAGAACCAGCCTGACAAGAAATCATACAACTAGAGATGCGTCAACAAAGCTAACACCTTCACCAAATACGGGCAGACAAATAATTATTGCAAAAAAAAAAAAAAAACAAGCTTCAGAGCTATTATCTTAAATTCATGACATGCACCTACTAGGATAAAATATAGAGCCTTCTACACATTGCCCCAACACATCGTAGCAATACTTTCATTAGCTCTCATATCTCTTGTCCTTACAACTTAATACCAGCTAGATTGAAAACATCAATAAAAGAGAACAAAATAATACCACGAGATCCATACCTTTTTTCACTTCATCATCAATTAAGAAAATTTATACCTTACTAATACCAGATCTATTACACACATATAAGGGGAAGTACCCCAGCATTGTATCTTTCAAAGTCAAATCTCTTTCTCAGCCTGTCGTTTCCCAGTTCAATCTCATTTAATTATCCAACATATTTATAATCAATTCTTAAAAACACCAAATGGATTGCATTTCCTTTAGTAAGTGGCAGTGGCTTTAAGAAATCCAGGTTCCATTCTTAAAGATAAAACTTTTGATAAACCAATCTCGATTCGAATGAAAAATTGTGAACATAAATTTCTAATAACTGCCCATATGACATCCGTATTTTTGCTCCTTTAAGAAAGAAACCAGCAAGAAACTTTGAATAGAGATAAAAAAATACACACCAAGAGTCTTTGCTCTATTTCTACCCCAGTGAAGCATGGAATAAATATTATTTTGACAGAAGAAATTTTAAGCTCTTTTTGGCTACCAAAGTTTGGCTAATCATATTTTGATGTCCCACAGTGAACCTGAAATTCGTTTAATGGACATACTCCAAAATTTATTAGAATTATTATCCACTAAACTAATTCATACGAATTGGATAAATAATAGTTAAGATTCACAAAGAAGAACACATATCAATATTTCGGCATGAATAACCATGAGAAAAGCTTGTCACTGGGTAATAAGTGAAAATCATACCAATTGTAGAAACGATGAATACTAACGTATATAATCCAATAAGAACAAAAAAAAGGCAATGCTTACTTCCGGAGGATAGGTGAAAAGGATGGCATTTTTTTCCTTGGTGTACATAATCAACTGTAATATCCCATTGAAGACGATATACTTGCCAGATACCAAGGCCAACGAGGCTGAAAAGTCAGGGATCTCAAAAACAAACTAATTCTTTTATGAAATTAAATGTCCAAATTCCAGGATAGCTGAGAATGCGATTCCGTTACAAATGCATAAGAAAATATGAAAAAAGAAAAGAAAATTCATAACAAGCTCTACAAAATTTAGCAGAAAAAAGGATATAATGCAATGCATCCAATCAAAAAGTTCCTGTTCTCCGGGAATTTCTTGTTGTAAAACTGAGCAAACAGGGCGATGGTGATGACGACACAACCAATCAATAACTTCAAATTACTCAACCTTACATCTTCCACATAGCCACGATTTTTCACAATCTAGAAAAACAAAAAAAGTTGTATCACAGAAATCAAATTACAGATCATCACATCAATAGTGAGGGAGAAGAGACCTCAGAGATAGAGTCGTCGAGGACTTGCTTGATGGAGTGATGGTCCAGTAAATTGGCCTTCTTAGGGTTTTTGGTCTCCGCCTTCTTGTCCTCCATTTCGACCCCTATCACCACTGTCTTCGTCGGCTCTCTCTCTCTCTGCCTGCCTGCCTGTTCATTAGAGAGCATTGAGTAGGGCCCACCTTGTCATTCGCCGATATTCAGCTAATCAAAAACGGACACGTCAAGTACGTAAGCCGGTCCCACCATATGAATTCCCTCCGTCTTCTTCTTAGTCGACATGTCGATTCTTATGGAGAGTGAAAAAATGAAAATGAAAACTGCTTTCATTGAGAATTGAACTCAAGACCTCCCGCTTACTAAACGGGTGCTCTAGCCAACTGAGCTATGAAAGCGGTAACAATAAGTTGCTTTTCATTTTATAAGTAGTATAACTACAGTAAATCATTATTACCTCAGCCAGTTGGATTTGTGAAACAAACTTATTTAGAAGTAAACTTTTCTTATGATATTGAATCATAAATAAAAAGGTACATTTTATGTTGTAATAGTTAAAGTGTTATTAATTGGAACAAGAATTTAGCTTTACATTCAAAATTAAAACATATTGTTATCAAATATCACTAGATTCATGATGTGGTAGACGAGCAAAGTTTAACTTGAAAAAAATCACAAAAATGAAAACGACTCTGATGCCATGATAAAATCTTACAAAAATATAAGCATGAATTGTGAGAAATCTCAATAGAATTTTACTTAAACATAAGTTTGGAGGAGCATATTTAAGGGAAAACTTTCGTGAATACAAAAATTTCTGATAAAATCGGATCATGAACAAAAAAAGTATATATTGCATTGTAACAATTGAAGTACTATTCATTCAAGCAAAAATCAAACTTTCATTCAAGACGAAAACACATCGACGTCATACTAATTAGACTCGTGATTTATTAGAAACTTCAAGTATAACTAGAAAAAATTCACACAGATGAAAATGACTCAAACATGATAATAAAAATCTTACAAAAAAATAAGCATGGATCTTATAAAATGCAGTGGGACTATTTTCATATGATATAGTGGCTTGATAGGTTGTTTTGAAATAGAAGAGCCGTTTGATGTTCCAATTAGTGATTTATAGACTCGTCACCCGTCGAGTCATCGGGGAAAGAACGATGAAAATGACAAAAAAATGGTACTAGTTTGTAGTTGGAAGATTGAAGGCCAAAATATAAATTAAGTAAACCTTCTTTAATTTCTTTTCTCTCATTGGAGGGTTGGATTAGGGCTACGTTGTCAAAGCAACAAGAAAATCAGGTGTTTAGACTGGAGCGAATATGAAGTGCTTAAGTAGAAGCATTTGATGCTTTGGGAAAAAGAAAGGATACTCTGCTCCTTTGGGAAGCCTCTTTGACGACCTTCCTGGTTTGTTTTTGTTAAACTAGTGATTATTAGATGTGACAATCTAATAACGGGAAAAAAACACAAACAATAAAAACATCGAAATTTGTGTGAAAAATTCTAGTGGAGAAAAATCAAGATAGAAAAGATATTAACTAATATAAATCAATGTATAAAGTGTTATTGAATTTTGCGATTCAATCATCAATATATAAGAAAAATACAAAATTTTAATATTGAAAATGAGTCTGACCGATTCAATTAGAATTTTAAAAAATTTATACCTTGACACGAATTTCACATGAGAGAGCTAATACAGAATTATCGACCCGATTCAAAATAAATTCAACATATTGAACTCTAACAAGTGTGTTGGTGTCGCTATCGTTTATGGATTTTCTTCTGATTTCGTGGGAGTTGGTGATTAGGGTACTAAATTTTGACGTATAAAACAATGGACTTGTGGTTGGTCTTTGACGCGGGGTTTGAGCACTTGGAGAAGTGGAAGGACTCAACTCAATAATAGAATCATTATTCTTATACAATTTAGATGTGATTTGGAAGAGAATGTTTAGAGAGAGAGATTAAGGGTGCCATGACCTGGAAGGGGGTTTAATAAAAACGTCAAGTTAAACGATCAATTTCGGGAAAATTTACCGTCTAACCTAAGGCATTTCTGTTAGGCCCCATTTCGGGTTGATAAATTTCGACGTTTTTCTCCCGTGAATTTAATTGATTTGAAACGTGTGAACATTAACTTAAAATTTTAAATTAATTTTCTTAATTTTTTCGTACGGGTTATAAGTGACTAAAAAATCGTACGTCGTATTTTTAAAAAAATCACGTATTTGGCTTTAATTTGTACTTAAAAATTCACAAAAAATTTATACAAAATTTATTTTCATTGAATTTTGGTGGATTTTACATCTTTTCCCCGTTGTTATGAATTTTGTCGCCAAAATTCGTCTCAACTACATATCATAGAAAAGGTAGGGGTATCTCTTCGTCATCTCGAACTCCAACTCCCAAGTTGCTTCTTTCTCTACATGGTTCTTCTATAACACCAGAACGTATGAAACCTCCTGACGACGAAGCAACCGAATCTCGCGTCTCAAAATCTGCTTTGACTCTTCATTGTTGGTCGTGTCAGCTTGGACGACATCTCATTCCACGAAACACTGTGAGACAAATTCAGAATGTACTTCTTTAGTTGGGATATATGAAAAACAGGGTGCACATGTCCCAACTGAGGCGGCAACTCGACCCTGTAAGCTACTGCTCTAATCCTTTCAGCAATATGGAATAGACTGATATATCTCTGGGCTAACTTGTCATTCACTCCAAATCTACTGACACCACGGATAGGATGAACCTTTACAAAAAAGTCACCAGCATCGAACTCCACCTCGCGTCTCTTCAGGTCGGCATAGTTCTTCTGTTTGCTTTGCACAACCTTCAGTCGCTCACGAATCTGGTGGATCTTCTCGGTGGTCTCTCAGATGATATCCGGGCCAAGACTAAGTCACTCTTCCTTCTCAGCCCAAAACAAAGGAGAATGACATGGTTGGTCATACAATGCTTCAAACGGAGAGACTCCGATGCTGGTCTGGAAGCTATTGTTGTACACAAAACTCTACTGGTGGCAAATGCCTGATCCAGATATTACCAAAGTCCAAAACACAAGATCTCAACATGTCTCAACATGTCCTCAAGAATTTGGATGGTCCTTTCCAACTGTCTATTTGTTTGGGAATGATGTGTTGTGCTGAATTGTGTCTTCATACTGAGGTCTTTCTGTAATCCCCTCCACAATTCCGAGGTAAATCAAGGATCACGGTCAGAAACTATGCTCAAAGGTATCCCGTGAAGAGAATAATGTACTGCACATATAATCAGCTTAGCTTGGCAATTGAAAAAGTCATTCGTACAGAAACAAAATGAGCTGCTTTCGTCAGCCGATCCACAACAACCCAAATAGCATCCAAACGTTGGAGAGCCATCGAAAGATGGATAACGAAGTCCATGGTAACCTCCTCCCACTTCCACTCTGAAATTGGTAATAGTTGGAGCAAACCTGCCAGCTGCTGATGTTTGGCCTTGACCTGCTGACAGGTCATACATCTGGCCACAAACTCGACTACCTCTCTCTTCATATCGAGCCACCAATATTGTCACCTCAGATCCTGATACATCTTTATGCTGTCCGGATGGATAGCAAAACTGAATTTGTGTGCCTCCTCTAAGATGACATGTCTCAAACTGGCAAGGTTAGGACTGCTACCTTACCATAGTAGAACAAATCACCTATGGCGTTCACTGACCATCCCTCAAGTCGTTCTCCATTCTGAAGCTGTCCCACCTTAGCTACGAGTTCCTCATCACTACGTTGTAATTGCTTCACCTTTATTTTATTTTATTATTTTTAATTAATTTATTTTATTTAAAATCATCTATTCTATTTAAAACCATTTAATGGATTTTGGATTTTGGAATTTTGGAATTTTCCCAAAAAAAGTTCTTTAAATTTAATTTATTTGAAACGTGTAAACATTAACTTAAAATTTTTAATTAATTTTCTTAATTTTTTTGTACGGCTCAGGAATGACTAAACAATCGTAGGTCGTAATTTTTCTAAATTTGCATATTCAGCTTTAATTTACACTTTAAAATTTGCAAAAAAATTATACGAAATTTATTTTTATTAAATTTTGGCATATTTTAGAGAGGAGATGGTGAAGAGAGAAAGTGGAGAATAAAGCTCAGGCAAAGTTGGAGACAAGAATAGACAAAGCTCTATTCTTAACAGTTAGCATAATTCAAATGTGTGCATTAGATGAAGTGGGTATCCTCATCTCCATTTTTCTCTGTTCAGCTTTTTGGAACTTAGATCCAACCTTTCTGTGGGGGCAACAGTTAAGACCCACTTAATCAATCATTAACCCACGTAACCTCCAATCTTTACATTTTCCTCTGTTTTGCAAATTGACAACATCAATAGACGAAGTATTTATACTTAATTAATATTCATTTTTTTGCTTGACCTCCTACTTGTTTGAACTCATAGAAAGTCAAATTTATATTTTTGTTCAATTATTTCAGTATAATTTTGATCTACTAATAACAAAAATGCAATCACGCTCTGTAATTTTATTTCATCGACAGGCACTGTGTGTGTGAAATTATCGTGATTCATGTTTTTTTTCACTAAAATTGCATCGAAAATCACCAACAAAAAGCCAATCATAAGCTTATCCATTATGTTTATTTTTTAAATATAGTAAATAATTATTAATATATTAATTATTATTAGATACGTCAATAAATATATTTAAATAATAAAATAAAAAAATAAAGATAGTATTGTTTGGTATTTGATTCTCGGTTCTAGAAGCATGTGATTTAAAAAAAACCAAACCAAGCTATGACATTTACGTAAAAGCCTTCGTTTCTCCGAGGTCAGAGTTTGATTATAATATGATATAAACCAAACAGTGATGACTGATGAGATCCATTCCCCACCTTAAACTAGGATGCAACGACTCTTCTTCTTTATAATCTCCCTCTCTTCCCTTCTCCTTTCACATCCCAAAACACCAAATTCTAGGAGACCAACAAAATCATGACCACTCAACGAGGACATCCTCCGACAGTCTCTGTTTTTCAAAAAAAACTTGGCAGCCTCGGACGGTCTTGGAGCTCTCATATTTGTACAGACAACGTCGCTTACTCATGTTCTTAGTCTTGTTTTACAAAAAAACCAACCTCTTTGCAGCAAAAATTGAAATCTGAATTCAGTTTTGAGCGGCTTGAAATCTGGGTTGGAAGAGCCGCTGAATGCTTATTACCCAGATGCAGGCAGGCTGAGACTGGACCAAAAGTGATGGGAAGCTCAACCTCTGGTGCAACAATGGCGGTGCAATTCTATTTGAAGCAGTTACTCAAGTTAGGGTCTCGAAGCTCTCTTTGTATAATGAAAGAATGCATCTGGCTTATTTCTTCATTTCCAGTATTTATTAGGCATAGTTAACTGTGACTACAGGCGATGATCAAAGCTTTACTTACAATTTGCGGTGGAAGTGAGGAAGAAGATGAAGAATCCACTGCCAAAAGGATTCAACGGAAACGCCTACGTCCTTGCTTCAGTGGCACTACCAGTCAAACAATTAGAAGGAGAAACCAGAGACCCCATTGTTGACCTGATAAGAAAAGCGCAGAGTTCCATTGATGATCACTACGCAAGTTCTTACAACCAAGTACTTGACCAAGATCCTCAGTTTCTCTTCTTCTTTTTCATTGCCAGCTCTTAAAGAACTTACACCGAAGACAAGGACAACATCAGCTGCACACAATCTATATTGTTTGGAAAAATGTACACAGAAGTAATTTTATAAGTAGAGTCTACCTATTATTACAAGGAATTTCAGTCAAAATTTTAAAAACGAAATCATTTGAATTTTGACAAAAAAACAAACAATATTGTAATTAGAAGATCATTGACTTCATAGCTATTGATGTCTCTTTCATTCTCCATGTTGTCTGTTTTTTTTTAAACTTTAATTATTGATGTCTCTTATTCTTAATGTTGCCTATTTTCTTTGAAACCTTAACAATAAACTTGACATAGATATTAAATTTGGTTTGGCTTCCTGAAGTTATACCTTATTTTTCGACCTTCTTCTTCACTAATATCCAATAGATAACTTAATAGTCTGATATAGGGAGATGACATTTATTTATTTGCTCAATTTGAGATTTATTTTGTATAAATAATAAAATTAATAAATAAGTAACATGTAGTGGTGTCTTTAAAAAAAAATTGAAAATAAAACATTTTTTAATCACTAAAAAATAGTGAAAATGCTCTTTAATTTTGATAAATTTTACATAAACGTGTAATTTAAGAAGATAAAAAATAAATAAGAATAACAGAGTATTATGGGGATAGTGTACTAGGCCTAGGTCCAATATAGTCTTGAAGCCCATTTAAGCCTATTTTTCTTTAATTAATTTCTTACAATAAATAAATAAATAAACAAATATTTTATGAAAGTGTACTTTTTGGCCCTGGGTTTTGAAAAAGGGAAGGCTTTATAAGGAACGACAAAGAGATCTGGTAAAGAGATTTTGTTGGATTAATTAAGCAAATAAAATGATTCATGCAATCATAAAATTAAATATTTTATTTTATTTAAAATATTATACAAATTTAAACCCAACTCAGAAAGTAAAGTCGTTATTATTATAGCATTTCCGATTTTCAGGTGGGTTAATTCTTTTCTTTTTTATTATTATTATTATTATTTTTTGGGTATTGAAAGTTGGCCGAACTGGCTGCCTTCTGCTTTGATTTAATAATTAATTAAAAATAAAAACAAGATTATGGCCATCTCAAGGGGCTATCTTTGAGAGATTCGATTGATTAATTAGTGTTAATTACCACTCTAATCCTGTGTTACTCATCCTGCTCAATCCACCTCACTTTGTCGGCCATTTGTCCTCTTCTAATCTCCTCCAAACCTCCATTATTATTCGTATTTATTTGATAATCAATTATTAATCTTGTCTTGTGAAATCTAACTACTCGTATTGAGATGCACTTAATGCAAGATGAGATTAAGTGTTTGGATTTGAATGAATATTTCTATTAGTGTAAAGTGAAATTGGATTGAACCCTGACCGTTTCAATATGAATATTGTCGTTATAACAGACACGGGTGGTTCTGGCCACTAAAGGAACCGTAAGCGGTTCTACAAGTTCAAAAGCCCCCGAGTATAGGTTCATTTTACGGTTTTGAGAGTTAAAAACCGTGAAAAATTAAACTATGGGTAAAAAAATTTGACCCTTAAAATTTGGCCAAAAATAAATTAATACCCAAATTTTAAAAGTTTGACCCAAAAATCAACAAAAAAATATAAACATTTAAAAAAAAGTTGAGAGTCAAATCGTAACCAATCGGAATTGTTGACCCACGATTCGGTCTGGTTTACCCCGGAACTGGGCCGAATCACTGGAACTAACCCGAACCATCGAGAGAGAGAGAGAGAGTTGTTGGGTGTTTGAAGGGCAACAACACGAGGAAACGTCCAAGAGAAGAGGATATGTGCCCTACAAAACTACGAAAAAGAAAGGAAAAGGGAAAGAGGGGGACACCCACACTGCTGACTGCACCTTTCATCCCTGCAATCTCGTCAAACTCAGAAAATGTTGTTTTGTTTCAAACCAAGGGTCCCCTTTGCTTCCTTTCTTTCAGTTTCACCTTCAACTCTCCAATCCAATCTCCATTATTGCTCTCTCTCTCTCTCTCTCTCTCTCTCTCTCTCTCTCTCTCTCTCTCTCTCT